>JAPWDM010000007.1:15857704-16396392 GCA_035578155.1 Brachynemurus nebulosus
TTTTAACAATAAGTGTTACCAATTTAACCTATTAACTTTTATTTTATGTAGATTAATGTTTTTAACAATAAGTGTTACCAATTTAACCTATTAACTTTTATTTTATGTAGATTAATGTTTTTAACAATAAGTGTTACCAATTTAACCTATTAACTTTTATTTTATGTAGATTAATGTTTTTAACAATAAGTGTTACCAATTTAACCTATTAACTTTTATTTTATGTAGATTAATGTTTTTAACAATAAGTGTTACCAATTTAACCTGTTAGCTAATTTTATCTATTATTTATAGATGATAAAAAAAGGAAAACTATTGACAACAACACATGGCGTTCCATAACTGGTCACCCATGAAAGTACTTACCATGCCCGATGTTGCTTAACTTCGGTGATCGAACGAGAACCGGTGTTTTCAACATGGTATGATCGTTGTCTGATTGTGGATACGATATTTGTAAAAATATATAGTTTTATAAGTAATACCAGTAATAATAATGTATAATTCTAATTTCATTTATTAATAAATATTTTTTATTACTGTACTTAAAAGCTTTTTTTTTATTTTATATTTACCTCTAAATATACTTTCCACATCCAATTTATCCTATTAATTATCCATACAATATATTCTTTATATTCAGAAGTTTTAAATGTTGTATAATAATATAAAAATAATACTTTATATTTCTTAATATATTTGTTAGTGAATAAAGGGTAAATAATATATAATAAAACATTATTTTTAATTTTATAATTTTTATTTTGAAAATAATATCTACATAATTAAAAAATTTTATTATTCAATTTTTATTTATAATATATATTTAAGTTTTTATATTTATATTTATCGTTGCTCAAATTACCTCGTACAAATTTCATTGCCCAAATAACCCCGGTCTACCGTATACAATTTTTATTTATAATATATATTTAAGTTTTTATATTTATATTTATCGTTGCTCAAATTACCTCGTACACATTTCATTGCCCAAATGACCCCGGTCTACCCTATTATCAAATCATGTTTTAGAGCAGTAAAAATGTAAAAAAATATTCATCCCAAGCCGTTTATATGTCATATGCTAAATTATATTATTCATAAAATTGCTTGTTCACTTAATGTAGCTATTTTTTTTTTTTTTTTTTCTATTGGTTTTTGGTACGCAACAGCTTAGGTCATATGTACCCTTGTAATGTACTATTGAGTTTTGAGGTTGGAATGGTTATTGATGGATAATGCGATATGGTAATGTAGGTGACGTATCTCCCCCGGTTGGTACCGAACTCACAATGTAGCTATTAATATAAGTCAGTTTTATTAATGAAAAAGTGTTTAACGTAATTGGTTTTAAGTCATTTATTTGGGGGAGGGAGGGAAATATTTATTCCTCAGTAACTTGTTTACTAACAGAAAATCATGTTATGCCGACAAAAGCTAGTTTTTATTAGTATGATAAATATATTTACACTAATACTGAGTTCATTAAAATTTATGTGTAGGGGATTATTTTTGGTAAATACCTTAGTTTAAAGAAAATAAATCAGCAAATTTATATTAAATATGATATAGAACAAAGACAGAATTTGAAATAAGAAAGACAACAACATAAATTCCCATAAGAAATGAGCTTATAAAGAAATTTTTATATGATATTTTTTCTAGTATATTAAAATAGGACATGTATTAAGTGCAAAGTAAGGCTGATTTCACACACCTATTGCATACATTAAGATAAGGCTGTTTTCACGCACTTATTGTATAGCTATTAATATATTTATATTTAATTATTGAATAATTAATAAATAAGTTAACTAATAAAGAAAATAGGCTGCTCAATCGTTAATAAATGAGCTAGAAAACTAAATGGTAGGGTAACTCAAAGCAGTTTTTAATTAGTTAAGTAAACAGGAGGCTGTTCTGAACTGGTTGAAACTAACTGAACAGCTAAACCGGGTTTGTTTTAACTATGTCGGTTAACTGGTCATAACAGCTTATATATTATATATTACTTGATTATAGTCTAATCTATTAACTGCTCATAATACCAATATACAGCCCTGTATACCTGTATACTGGTCATAAAAGCAGTTTGTATACCCGTATGCTGGTCATAAAAGCAGTTTGTATACCTGTATACTGGTCATGAAAGCTGTCTGTATACCTGTATACTGGTCATAAAAGCAGTTTGTATACCTGTATACTGGTCATGAAAGCTGTCTGTATACCTGTATACTGGTCATAAAAGCAGTTTGTATACCTGTATACTGGTCATAAAAGCAGTTTGTATACCTGTATACTGGTCATGAAAGCTGTCTGTATACCTGTATACTGGTCATAAAAGCAGTTTGTATACCTGTATACTGGTCATGAAAGCTGTCTGTATACCTGTATATTGGTCATAAAAGCAGTTTGTATACCTGTATACTAGTCATGAAAGCTGTCTGTATACCTGTATACTGGTCATAAAAGCAGTTTGTATACCTGTATACTGGTCATGAAAGCTGTCTGTATACCTGTATACTGGTCATAAAAGGATTTCGTATACCTGTATACTGGTCATGAAAGCTGTCTGTATACCTGTATAGTGGTCATGAATGCTGTCTGTATACCTGTATACTGGTCATAAAAGCATTTTGTATATCTGTATACTGGTCATGAAAGCTGTCTGTATATCTGTATACTGGTATGCAGGCTGTTTAAGTACAATAATATAAATACAGCAGCCTTTAACAGATGAGTTATTTTAATCGGGAAAATTTTGCGTTACATATACATCGAATAAGGTTTTACTTTGGAGAAGACGTTTTACTGTATTTATTTGATACTATTTTTTATTACTATGAGAACTTCTTTTTACATGTACATAATTTTTTTCCAGGGAAAACGAAATTTGCACAATTTACAAAAAATATTATAACGATACCATACATTAAAATGAAATAAATATTTCTAATATAAATTTTATTTAACTTAACAAGATAAAATAGTCCTGTAATAAGGACAGATGTATAGTAAATATACTTAATAGTTAGAATCTATCTTGCTCAAATAATATTTATTACTGTTAATTATTATTATGCGCTTATTTTGCTACATTGCAATGCATGATATGAAATATGTATCTAGTACACTACGTTGTAATAAGTTAAAATTATTCATGATATGGAATTCAATGTTTTAAAATTTATTTTTTGTATTAAGAGCATTAAGATATTTTATTCTGAGAATTTACCTCTGCAGTATTTTAAAAATTGTATTAAAATCACGGTATAACATTTAATAGCATATTAAAACCACTGCATATTTAATAATTCTTAAAAAATAATATCATACTGAAAGCATATGAAATAGTTTAAACCATCTTTAATAGTTAAATGTATGTACTTCAAACAACTGAAATGTTTTTTTTGTTTAAAGAAATCGTTTTTATAAAAATAATTTTTAGTTAAAACTGTTTCATTTTTCTTCGTGAATTAACACTAAAATATGTATACATAATTTTCAACATGTTGATATTAATATTATAAATTATTATGAGAGTTTTATTTGCAGAAAAAAGATCTATAACAACTTTTTTTATATTAATTGTAGGATACTGGATTAATTTTTAAAATCGCTGTAAAATTTTATACATTTACGTGACATATTTTAAAGATAGTATTAAGTTATGCATAATTATTAAAAAGATGAAGCAAACAGATCCGTATAAGAAGTTTTTTAGTTTTTTTTACAAAAAAAATTTTTGTTACGTTTACTCATCTTTAAACTATACAAAAAAAGAGAAATATATAATAAAACTGTAACACTTTCAACATTCTTAAAAAAATACGTGTCAATAAATATTGGTAATAATTCATGCTTATATGTGTATGCAAATTAAACAATGAATATTTTAGAAAAGCAGTTATCAGTTAGTTCGAAAACAACTGAACGATTTACAGTGTTTACACTGCTATTTCCTAAAGTAATTCAATTTCTAATAATAAAAACTAAAGCTATCCATTAGCTAAATATGTAAGAGTTCGGACCTGAAAATTCATAAAAATGTTACATCGCTTCTCACAGTATGATTTTAACATTATCATTGCACTAAAAATAAAGGCGCATACACATTAATCAGATCATTATGGTTCTTTCACATCTAATTATAAACGATATAAAAGAAAAATGGATTTCCTAAATTAAATTATCAATAATAATTTTTTTAGAATTTCATAATCATAACTTTGAAAGCCTTATAAGTTTATCATATTTGCTAACGTTAGACCTTAAGCTAAACTTTTATGTGAAGTATACTCGAAAAACTTCTTACACATGAAATGTATTTACACGTATATAAGTGTACTTGTAATTTGACGAACAGGATTAAAAGTATTATCAAAATTTTTTAAATTCGCATAGAATGTAAAACGTTTTAAATTTTCATATTATTAACAAAATTAAAGACTAATTTTAATCTTAAATAGAAGCGATAAAGATCTGTATCCTGAGAATTGTGAAAACTAAATAAACAGTGAGAAATCCTAACTTAATGCGCTTTCAACACGTACTTGGAGAGTTTTTGCTATCAGTTTTCCAAAACGTCTTATAAATCGTAAAGAAGCGGGGAGCGGGACTTCTTAGGGTTTCAAATTCAAATATGTCGGTCTATTAAACAATTCTGCTTTAATAAAAAAATTTATTTGAAAAGAAACCGTTCAACAAAAAACATTTCTCATTTTTATTTTTTTAAAAATTAAAAAAATATTTTTTTTTAAAAAAAATTTAAAATGGAATTAGACTGTGAGTTTTTAAAAATATTTTTTCGAAGTTATTTTTATTTTAATTTTATTTAAAACTTTATTTGTTATAGTGAACTTAATCATGCAAACTTTGAAAGATGAAGTCCCCGCACATCTCCACGTAAGTAAATTAAATTTTCATATTTATATTAGCTTATGATGAAATCATTTTTAAATCTGTTTTTTACTAATTACAAAAAGTGAATGTTTTAAACATGTATTATATATTCAAAAAAATATTTAAGCTTACTGATTTAATATTATTAAACCTAAAATTATTGTCAAATTTATTGAATCTGTTGAGAAAAAGCGAAATGATTTTATCAGTTGTTTTAGAGCATAATTTTTTTTATTTTTTAGCGAATGTTAATGGTGATTTTCCACTTATTTTTAAAGCATAATTTTTTGTTTTAGCGGCTGCCGATGGTAATTTGTATCCTGAGGCGGCATATCCCTCGATGGGACGAGGGATATAGCCACCTCGGCGATGTAGGCGGCGCTTACGTCGCCTACCGCACTCTATACAATAGAGTGCTCCAAGTCTGCATTTTTGTAGAGTAAAGGTAAATTTAAAAAACTTATGCCAAAAAAATGGAATAACATAAATTTTTTGTTTTTTTGTTTTTTTCTAGATCCTTGGAGAAAAATTTTTAGTTTTAGTTTAGTTTAGTTTAATAAGTTTTCAAAAAAGTTTTATAAATAGTTAGTTAGTTAAATAGTTAGTTAGTTTTATAAATAGTAAAAATAAATAATTTTTTTAAAAAATTTTAATTTTCTTCTTTTTTTAATACCGGAGTTTAAAAATATTTTTTTTTCAGTGTTTTGTTTTAGTGGTTTCTTTTTCAGCTACTTAAGTTTTAATTTCATGCGTAAGTATACTTTATATTTATATAAAGCAATTGATTTCAATGAATGGAATCCATTTTTTAATTTTTTGGGCACTTTCATTTGACTTAAAAATGGTTAAAAAATGAGTGTATCCTAATTTGAAAACTGATGAAAATATTAGCTGAAAAAGTACTTTGAAAATTAAGATGTAAGGTGAAGGATGTTTTAAAGCATCCATTACTGCTAATTTCTTGAGGTAGCTTTTCATATCGAAAATTTACTCCCAATCAATTTCCTCGTTAAAAATTTTGTCTCAATCGGTCCCTTTTGAAAAATTTCACATCAAATTTTCTGCAAATCATTTTTTCAGAACTTTTAAAAATGTTAAATGACTTTATAATCAGTTGTATACAAAAAAAGCTTAGATTTATATGTAATTGTTAATTAAGAATCTTTTTGAGATTTTTAGCTTTTCTCAGCAAAAAATTCATGCACCTACATACATTTCGGGTTTCACTGAAGTTATAAAACTTAGTTCATTACTGTTAATTCATCATAGCAATTAATATTTTCATTACCTGCTGTTAAATTTATAGTCAGATTTAGGTGCAATGGCTGATTTGGAAAGTAAGTTATTGTAAATACTTCTTCAAAATTATAATGATATATTCGATAATTCGATAATTCTATTGATTTGTTTCAGTTTCAGTAATTGTGGAAATATTGAGGGGGCTATTGCCCCCAAACATAAGTGTAAGTTATTTTAAATTTTTTTAAATATATGTGTTAGATGTAAAATTTGTGTATATCATAGTTATTAAATTGTTAAACTATCATCTTTTACTAAAAAATTTTAACACTCTTAACATTAAAAATTTACTAATAGTTATTAAAATTAAATTTTTGCTTATATTTAGCATCTCCCAGTTGTGATAATGTTGGGGGAGAATGATTTCCCCCCCGGAAGTATTTCGATCGGCGACTTCTTGGGGTTTCAAGTGGTCTACTATGTAGACTACGTAATGGGGTACCTAGAAATATATATTAATTAAGGTAACATTTTTAAGTCTACAAAATTTGGAATAAATATTAATTTTTTTTTTTTTGTTTCAGAATTATCATATATTTTTTTTTTTGTATTTTTATTAGTTTAGCTAGGATTTTAGTATATATTTTTTGTATTTTTATTAGTTTAGCTAGTATTTTAGTATATATTTTTTTATTTTTATTAGTTTAGTTAGTAGTTTAGTAAGTTATTTTATAAGTTAGTTTTTTTAATTAAAATTAGTTATTAAAAAATTTTGACTTTTTTCTTCTAATTACCCAAGTCCAAACAATTATTTTTTTTCAGTGTTTTTTTTTAGTGCTTTCTTTTTCAGTTAAGTTTTTTAATTTATGCATGTAAGTATAATTTATAAAAATTATTATGTGTGCAGTACATATACCAGCTGTATAGATTTTTTAATGATGTTAAATGATGAACAATAAAAAAATTTAAGGTATATAATTGTAATTGGTGTGTGAAAAATTTGTTACTTGAGTGTATCTATGTATTACATGTAAGTATATTATAGAATGTAGATTTATCATTACCATTACAACGTTGATATAAATATGTAATATTTTTCTGCTTGTAACGATATTTCGTAATGACAGTTAATTTTAATAGAGGTATTTATTCTAAATCAAAAACTAAACATATTTTAAGTTAAAAATTATTCAGCTTATAACCAGGCGCGACATCTTGTATTGGATGACCGCGTACGTATTTTGTTTTCAAAAGTAGTGAACGATATTGGTTCGTATTCTTGCTACTTCATATTACATATTATTGTAAATTCAAAATTTAGAAAAATCTAGATAATTATATAAGTTGTTTGTAATATAAAATTACGTAGGCAAAATAATATATTCAAAATAATAATAAGTTGGAAGGGGAAAAGATTTTTTGGGGACGGTACAAAAAAGACTCTCTCAGGAGGAGACTCGAGGGGACTCTCTCTTAAATTGTACACCCGAAAGGATATGGGTCCAATAAAAAAAAAAAAAAAAAAAAAAAATGGGTTGAAGTAAAATAGATATTTTAACAAAAATGTAGTCGAATCATAATAAAATTTTTCTAATGTAAAAATGTGATTTATAATTTCAATCAATATGTAATATTGTCGAATAATCATCTTTTAATTGAAATATTTCAAGTTAAGTATTCTTTATATTTTTTTTAAGCTTTAAACGATTCACTTATCATGCTTGTTTATTCGAAATTTTAATTATTTACACAATGTATACGTACTTTAATTTCTTTCATAATGTAGTATTTAAAGAATATATCAATTTCAACGCCTAGCGATTTTGATTTAGAAAATTCATTTTTAAATTAATATACTATTAAATATTTGAAAACTTGTGAAGTCAAAATTTCTCATTTTCATTTACCAAAATCATTGAATGTTAAACTTATGAAATTCTAAACCAATGTAATTTATTTTGGAATTAACGTAACTTAAATCTTATAAATTTATTTTCCGATGAAAGGAACCTATCTAGAATTCTTTGGAATTAATTCAATATTAAATATAACATTTTGGGTTTTAATGATTGTATTTGTATTTTGAGTATTTTGGAATTTTGTATAGAACCAATTTAATTCTCGAAAGAAAATTTTGTATATTATTGTTATAATGTAAAATTTAGTCTATAAGTTTAATAGTTAAAAAAAAAAAAAAAAATTAAGTTAAGTACGTGTCGCTTAAACTTTAGTTTAGGTTCCGGACAATTTTGGTCCAGTAGGTTATAATTTATTTATACTATGGTTGCAAACCGTCCATCGCGACATATTGTGTAAACCCATAGTGCTGTAAATTAAGAAAATTAACGTCGTTTGGTAAGATGCTTTCATTTAAAGGTTCCAGCCAACCTGGAACTTAGGGAAATGCATACCGCGACTAATTTAGTTAGTAAAATTTAGGAGTAAATTTATTAATAAATTTTAGTTCGTAAATATTTACATTGGTTCTGACAAATTTCCAAATTACCGAACGTATTTTCATCATAGGATTATTTAACTACATCATTGTACAATTTTTTTAAATATTACCTCGTTCAATATTTTGGTTTGATCTTGTAACGAATACTATATTTATTATGCAAGTATATTTCAATTTCGTTTCATAATTCCAATATTAAATTATTTAATATCTTATTTTTGGGCTTTAATTGATGCCACATTATTTCTTTATTAATATATCTTTGCAATTACAGTATTATAAAAACAAGATGCAAATTGTTATTGAAGTCATACGATTATTTCTGTATTTTAATTTGTAACGTGAAGCTTTATAAAATTTAACCTTTTGTACACTACAAAATTTTAAGTAATTGTAATAAATTGTTATTTGTTTGAAAACGTTTATATCAATGCGAAACCTTGAAAGCCAAAGTAAACTTTACAGGGGTAATTTCTTTTGGTAAGGGGAAAAGATCCAAGGACCAAAATACGCTTCCACCGAACCAACTTGACTCCCGAACATCTAGAGTCGTCTGCGGTTTTTTTTCACCCCCCAATTTAATTTAATCACATCTAATAATCAATAATTATATAATTATACAAATCATAAGTTCCCAAATTATATTTAATTTTTTTATTTAAAAATTTTTTTCGCTACAAATGGTAGCAGACAAAAAACCCCACCCCTAAGTCATAATAAATAATAATACAAATTGCATCTTGCTTTCCACAAATTTGCGCTTAACGTATACCTTAAATACTTATTTATGTAACAGGAAATTTCAACAGAAGAGTATGGTACAATTTCAATTTAATATCATGGGAAAATTGCAAGTCATATCTCCTGTTAAATAAAAAAAAAAAAAAAGCAAAAGGAAATTTACAAGTCTTAAACAAATATCAGTAATGAGAAGCGAAAGCAATGTAACACGAATTTACAAAATAAGATAAGTATCTAATCTTAACCCAAACAAATTTCCTCAATCCAGTAGTTATATACTCATATTCTCCAACTAATAAATTCTAATTTATTTCTTCAACTCATTTTCATTAATCCAAACAACTTACTCTAAATTTATCACTCATCATATTTTCATTTAAACATCATTAATCTATACAAATAATTTTGTAGTTTCCCAAAGTACAAAAAGGGTTTAAAAATTTTAATTACAAAATTATTTTATTGAATAACAAACACTAACTTATTTTAAAATTTTTATTCAATTTTAAATGCCAAAATATATTTTGTTACATATTACGTAATTTTAAACACTAAATTTCTCAAAACATATTTATTTGAAATTATGTAATCAAGCATGTTTGCACAAAGTTTCCTTATTACTAAAACTTAAATATAATATGAGGATTATGCTTTCAAATCTAGTAAAATGCCTAGAATTATTTCAATCAACCTCCAAAATAATAAAGAGAATTTCCAAAATAATCAGTTACTTTAAATTATTCCACTCATTATGAATCAAATAAATCTATTTCATTTAACGAGATAAATATTACTCGAACTACACAAAGAACATAGCAGCTCAAAAAAAAAAAAATATTTAAACCAGTTCAAAATTTGAATTTCTGCACATCTGCTTTACCTCTACGAATTATCCAGGACAACTCAACATCCGAACGTCACGAAGCCCGCGCCGACTCTACCGTAGCTCAAGGTGGCAGTTCGCCACATTCTTGGTGGGGCGGAATGTAACGATATTTCGTAATGACAGTTAATTTTAATAGAGGTATTTATTCTAAATCAAAAACTAAACATATTTTAAGTTAAAAATTATTCAGCTTATAACCAGGCGCGACATCTTGTATTGGATGACCGCGTACGTATTTTGTTTTCAAAAGTAGTGAACGATATTGGTTCGTATTCTTGCTACTTCATATTACATATTATTGTAAATTCAAAATTTAGAAAAATCTAGATAATTATATAAGTTGTTTGTAATATAAAATTACGTAGGCAAAATAATATATTCAAAATAATAATAAGTTGGAAGGGGAAAAGATTTTTTGGGGACGGTACAAAAAAGACTCTCTCAGGAGGAGACTCGAGGGGACTCTCTCTTAAATTGTACACCCGAAAGGATATGGGTCCAATAAAAAAAAAAAAAAAAAAAAAAAATGGGTTGAAGTAAAATAGATATTTTAACAAAAATGTAGTCGAATCATAATAAAATTTTTCTAATGTAAAAATGTGATTTATAATTTCAATCAATATGTAATATTGTCGAATAATCATCTTTTAATTGAAATATTTCAAGTTAAGTATTCTTTATATTTTTTTTAAGCTTTAAACGATTCACTTATCATGCTTGTTTATTCGAAATTTTAATTATTTACACAATGTATACGTACTTTAATTTCTTTCATAATGTAGTATTTAAAGAATATATCAATTTCAACGCCTAGCGATTTTGATTTAGAAAATTCATTTTTAAATTAATATACTATTAAATATTTGAAAACTTGTGAAGTCAAAATTTCTCATTTTCATTTACCAAAATCATTGAATGTTAAACTTATGAAATTCTAAACCAATGTAATTTATTTTGGAATTAACGTAACTTAAATCTTATAAATTTATTTTCCGATGAAAGGAACCTATCTAGAATTCTTTGGAATTAATTCAATATTAAATATAACATTTTGGGTTTTAATGATTGTATTTGTATTTTGAGTATTTTGGAATTTTGTATAGAACCAATTTAATTCTCGAAAGAAAATTTTGTATATTATTGTTATAATGTAAAATTTAGTCTATAAGTTTAATAGTTAAAAAAAAAAAAAAAAATTAAGTTAAGTACGTGTCGCTTAAACTTTAGTTTAGGTTCCGGACAATTTTGGTCCAGTAGGTTATAATTTATTTATACTATGGTTGCAAACCGTCCATCGCGACATATTGTGTAAACCCATAGTGCTGTAAATTAAGAAAATTAACGTCGTTTGGTAAGATGCTTTCATTTAAAGGTTCCAGCCAACCTGGAACTTAGGGAAATGCATACCGCGACTAATTTAGTTAGTAAAATTTAGGAGTAAATTTATTAATAAATTTTAGTTCGTAAATATTTACATTGGTTCTGACAAATTTCCAAATTACCGAACGTATTTTCATCATAGGATTATTTAACTACATCATTGTACAATTTTTTTAAATATTACCTCGTTCAATATTTTGGTTTGATCTTGTAACGAATACTATATTTATTATGCAAGTATATTTCAATTTCGTTTCATAATTCCAATATTAAATTATTTAATATCTTATTTTTGGGCTTTAATTGATGCCACATTATTTCTTTATTAATATATCTTTGCAATTACAGTATTATAAAAACAAGATGCAAATTGTTATTGAAGTCATACGATTATTTCTGTATTTTAATTTGTAACGTGAAGCTTTATAAAATTTAACCTTTTGTACACTACAAAATTTTAAGTAATTGTAATAAATTGTTATTTGTTTGAAAACGTTTATATCAATGCGAAACCTTGAAAGCCAAAGTAAACTTTACAGGGGTAATTTCTTTTGGTAAGGGGAAAAGGATCCAAGGACCAAAATACGCTTCCACCGAACCAACTTGACTCCCGAACATCTAGAGTCGTCTGCGGTTTTTTTCCCCCCCCCCAATTTAATTTAATCACATCTAATAATCAATAATTATATAATTATACAAATCATAAGTTCCCAAATTATATTTAATTTTTTTATTTAAAAATTTTTTTCGCTACATGCTTAATAAACGTTTTTTATAATTTGTATGTATAGACAGTGAAATTATTTTATAGAAATAAATTTTTAAAAATTATGCTAAAATATTAAAAATTTCAATTTGTTAATATGTTTTATAAGTTATTAATCAAAAAGTAAAAAGAGAGATTTCACATTTCTTAAAAACATTCCTGTGTTTATATTTCTCTGAAATGAAACTTAGAAACGACATGTGAAAAAACTTTTTTGTTGAAAACTATTTTTATTATAAAATTTAACAATAATATGGTACTGATATGATAAACATCAGTCAAATTATTTAAGACTTATGTAGGCTTATAAGTACATATAGGTGTTATTGTAATAAAAGTAGATGTTTAAATTTGCTATTGTGTACAGTATGTTTCATTAGAACTGTTGGGGGCAGACGTCTTTCAGTTGTTGGGCCTAACTTCGAGGTTTAAATTATTATTAATCGGTTCATAGGATCGTTGGTTGTTGTAGAAATTTCTTGCTAGTTTGGTGATATATCATTAAACGGATTCCAGCCTAGTTTCGCTGTATAGTTATTTATTACAGATGTACCACGGTGCCTTATTCTTAGGACTTTATTCTGAAAGGATTCTATTTTACCAATAATTTTGTTCTGAAGCTGTATTTTGTATTTACACGCTAAGAATTTTCATATCAATTTAAGTGTTCATTTTATAAAAAAATATACTTGATTTATTGTAGAGAAAAATTTTTTAACTGTTATATCATTGCTGGGAATAAAATTTCAGTGACTGAGAATAGCATAAATTTTGCATGCGAGCTTTAGTGTAATTGAAATAACACAACTTTTTTTGAAACTGTCTATACATCTAACATGTACATATTTCCATATCGCAAAATTATATACATATACTGACCTCTCTAAATTAATTATGTCACTTTATTAGATTAATGTGAATATAACTTGTTGACTCATTACAGATGATAAGTTTGCTGATGTGATTAGATCGAACTAAAACGCCGACAGATGTCGTTACGTACACTAATAAAAAAATATTCCTAGTATGTTCCGTCCATTTAACCTTTGATTAAATCTCTTAATAACCCATACGTACTAATGCACCGTAGCATCTCGCGTCCAAGGTCATTCAGACGCTGGCTAACAACACATATGTACTCAGCTACCAGTAAAGTACGAAAAACTTCCGCCTAGATGTCTTACGTAACCAGATGTCTTACTGCACCATGTTTGAGGTATAATATTAAAAATTAATTTGATTTATTTTTTTATGTAGGGATGGGTGTGAATAAAAAGATGGGTTTTTCTTTTAAAAAATGTTTTATTAAGTATAGATTTAAAAAAAGAAAAAAAACAGGCACATTATTAAAAATTTATTAACTGGCGAAATACAAAAATCACTTTTTATTATGTAAACATGATTTTTTTACGAAAATACTGAATTTTTTTATTTAATTTTAGAAACACAAAATACAAAATATAATAAATACAAAATTTACTGAACATATCAAATAAAGTTTATAACATATTGCTGTCGTTTGTTGTCAGTTGTATTTGTCTTTGAGGTATTAATATAGAATTTCGAAGATTGAATTTATTACTCTTCATTAGGTCCTAAATTATTACCATTAATTTCACTCTCGTCACTTATAAACCCTGAGTTACTGCTGTTTTCGTCCTCACCACTCACAAATCCTAAATCACTTTCACTTTCACTTATAAAGTCTTCATCTCTATCAATTTCCTCCCACCTTCGACGTAAATGCAATATTATCACTAAATCAGCGTCAGTATATCGACGCCTTAATTGCTCGATTGTAAGTTCACGATCATAATACTCATGCCAAATACGTCTTTGCATCGTAATACTTATATCTAATCTGCTGTCTATGTATATATTTTCGATAGCGCTGGAAAAGGAATAAATTGATTCAAAGGAATCTTCTGAATCGATGGACTCAGTATCACTTAAATCGTTAACGTTCATTTTAGTACTACCTGAAAAAATTAGAAGATTTTATAACATTATTTTCAGTCAAAAAAAATATTTATATTAACTGAATTCTACTTACCACTAAATAATATTGTATCTATTTTTTATTAATTCTTTACAGGCTGATCTTATTTTCTAATTGAGTAATACTATATAACAATACTAAAATAATTCAAAATAACAATTAAAAACTAACCTATGCAGTTAATACAAAAAATTTATTTCAAAATATACAGTCTTTTAAATATTAACAAACAACTAGGTCGATACAAAATGTTGTAAAAAATGATTGAGTAGAAAAAACGAAATCAGTATATAAATTAGTTCGCTATATAAAGAGGAAATGAAATTATATTCTCATATAGAACTTGCTGAGCCTGCATAAACAAGTACGTTGGAATTTTTTTCGTTAAAGAGAATACTATACCTACCATTGCATAAAATTATAACATATGTAATTAAAAAAAATATGTCTTGCAACTGTATTGCAATATGTAATACATTGAACGTAAAATTCTATTACTGTGCAAACATATGATTATCAATCCACATTTTGCGGCCAAGGACATTTAGTATGCTTACATTAGAACAAATAAAATCTTTTAATAACACATACATATGTACTAATGCACCGTAACATCTCGCGTCCTTTGGAATCGAAGTAGTAGAAATATGGCGCTACGGGGACCACCTCCCCACCTCCCGATTTTTGAGTGACCCCGGGACGTGGCAAAACTACCGAGGCGGTTCTAGAAGCCACCGGCGGTGGGTGGAGCAAAATTTTTTTCTAAGTGAACCCAACAGAACTTGATCCCAGGGACAACTCAACAGACTGCATCACTCATTCTGACGAAAGTTAGGTGTATGTACTCTGTATGTACCACCTCTCAAAGAGTACGCTATATATATATGTACGTATACATGAAGGGTATGCTATACGTATCTTATTCCTTACAGGAGTGGCTTAGAACGCACCAAAACCCACTACTTACGTATTGTTCTCCAACATGGCTCGTCCAGTTGATTACCAAAATTTTTCCAGTCTTCGTTGTGTGGGTTCAGAAGATTCTTCTTTTTTCTTATCCTAGCAGGATCGCCAGTTTTTGTGTCGTGCCACGGAATTTTCCCTTCAAAGCACAATGGGGTTCAGCTTCGTTCACCAGTGGTTCCACCAGAGAGTATGAACAATTAGTTGATAGAATCGCCAGTTGGTCTTTGTTACGTAAATACTAACAGAAACCGTAATTGTAGTCACTGCTTGTAATATCTTGAAGATAACACTGACTATAATTTTGTTTTATAAAACTTATTTTATTACACAACTGAAATTGACTGATTTTTGGTCTTTTTAAAATAAAAGAATTATTTAATTCTGAACAATTACTTTATTAAAAATCACTTAATCAAAGATTCGTCTTTGCATTTCAAAATTCTATTTTACAATATTCTATATCTGAAAATAATTGATTCTTTTTATACAAAAATTCTAATACGAAAAATGTAATAATATAAATAATTTTGAGGGTGGAACAATGGGTCCGACAGGGTGGTGTGAGCTGTTGGATGTTGATAATATTGGATGTTTTCGCGCCATTGTGCTAAAACACTGCAGCTGTTGAAATATTTGTCCATCCTGGCGCATATGGTTTTGTCGGTAGGATAGCGATAGCGAGCGTTATCGACAGTATGTAGATACGCGAGTGTTAATGGATCTTTATCGTATCGGTGGGTACCATATATATATATATATATATATATATATATATATATATATATATATATATATAATGCAGGGTTGGTCAAAACTGTGGAAACGGTGAAATATCTCAACATTTGGGAAGCATTTTTGGGATAAATGATGGTGACAAAAGTTTCAGCATTTTTTACGGCGCATTCGGTGGTGACCTTGACTTTGACTTCAAGGTCAAGGATCAAGGTCAACTCCGTTTTTTGAAATGGTGACCCCCTTTTTGACCTCGGAAATGGAAAGAGCAGAAAACTCTGCATCCGAATATGACCTTTAAATCAGTAATCGAGGTCAAATTAAGGTCAAATGCTGATTTTTACTGTAATTTTTAGCTGAAAATTCTACTGTAATTTTTTTAATTTTAAAGTTCGGCAGTAAGTGCAGACAGGATTTAGACCTGAGAGAGACCAAATTGCCCTTTATATTATTAGTACGTATCTGTACAAACCTCAAATACGTTAGCAATTTGCCACAATCACTGCTGTTCGATTATTTAAAATTATATAATTTATGTATGTACATTCTTTTACCTTTTAGAATATCGTAATGCGCCTGCGACATACGTCACACGCCTTAGCTCCGATGTTCAGCTTTGTAGAGTGACTGCTGAGCATAGGTAGTGTGGTGTGATAGCTAGCCGGAAAAACATATACGATAGCTACCTTGTCTGATCGGCCCTTCAGGCCTTTACAGACATTTTCATAAATGTTTGATTTATATTTGTAATATACCATTATTGGTAATTTGGTGTCAAGGTGCTCCGATATTACGATGTTGTAACTCATATCTTTCTTATTAATTATTCATTAATTTAATAACGCTTTTGACACCACATAATTTTTGGTAAGTGTTATTGAATTTATATTGACATTTATTTGTTTCCATTATCAATTGTGTGTATTTATATAATACTTTTTTTTTCTCGTTGATAATTGGTGTACAAATTATTGTACTTTTCAAATAAGTTGTCAAGTTTATTTTTTTTTATTTTTGTTCTTTTACATCATCGTATATCGCACATTTTCACACCTAGTGGTTAGATCCACCTTTACATAAACGTATACACGTAATTAATAATTTTCTTAACCTTTGTTATTGTGTACGTTTACCTGGGGAAACCATTTTAAGTGACATTTTAATTTTATTTTTTTTTTTATTTGCACGGTAACGTATTGTATAGTTCCTTTAGTTAATTTTTGGCGTTAAATATTTTGATTTCAATTTAATTCATTATAAATTCATATATTTCGTAAACGAATATTGTCAATTTCCTTTAGTACTGTTATGAAACTATTAATTTTTTTGTTTTGATGACTGCAGCATTGTGGCTTTCTGTCATCAAAACCCTTTAAATTCTTAGATTAAATTAATATTGTCAATTTTCGAAGGATTGTAGATAACTTTTCGCTGTGTACTCTGTAACATTTCTTTTTGGTTTGTAATAAATTGTTATTGTTTGAAAATTTGATTTCTTTTCATTGTTCTACACCTTCAGGAAACTTTCAGGGATTTCGATCATCAAAATAAAATTCTCCTTATCTTCTTAATACTAGGATTGAGATCTCTATCAGTGACAGAGTTGTGGTATCCGGGTGTAATTAGATGAAATAATTTTTCATTTTCTTATACCAAACAAGTATTTGGGGAATTTATCTCCGTAAATTTTATACTCCTATACCACACCTTTGTTGCACGTCAAAACAGAAAGGACACCTCCGAATAAGATAGGTGAATCTGTCTAAAGCCCAACCTGGATAGTGAGTACCATGGTAGTGTTCGCCCTTGCACATGTATTCCATAGCTGCAATATTAAGCCAAGCTAGCTTTGCATTTTCGATATACCAAAATTTTCAATTTTGAATTTTTCCCGGTTTTCCACTTTTTTCCCACCCCAGTGCATAAGTGTTGTATATTTGCTTGTAGGATCCTAAGAGCTCCATAAAACAGTGCATGCAGCTCCCCAAAACACGGAGACTAAAAGAAGATATTTGCAAAATTTCTGAATGACCTTGAAAAACCCACAGAAGACGATCTTGGACCAAAATGGGACATACATTTTTGAAATCTATACCTTCAAATTGGTAAAAGTAGACCAAAAAATTTTTCACAAAATTGGGCCAAGTAAGGCTAATAATGACTTAAATACAAGGAGCTCTTGTGACAAGCAGTATTGTGACAGCCTTGATGGTTTGTCGGTCCATAAAAAATACAAAAATCGCAACGCTTTTTTGTCATCGTTAAAAACGCACGCGCGTACAGTAAAGGCTTTTTACCAATATTTCCATTTAGACAGGTCTCACAAAATATTATGCAAAATATTTAATTTATAATACTGAATAAAATTGCAGGATGATTTTTAAAGCCAGGTTGAAAATAACGAGCAGAAAATTCAACTAATTTTATTGTATTTAAATTACAAAAATATTATTAAAGTACATAACTAACACGATGTCGTTTTGCATGTCTGAACTGATTTTTCAGACTCTGTCAAACCACACCGTCAGGGACATACAGGTACCGTCATACTGAACCGTTGTTGACATCACATAAAGACTTTTGTTTTAATACTTCAGCTGCTAAATCAACAATAAACGATATTGTTTGAATTCGGTGATTTTTTAATATTCTTTTTAATATCATACTTCGCTGTTAACACGTTTGTTCAAATATAAAATAATTAGAGTCATAATTTTATGTATTCAAACATTTTTTAATGTTAATTTATGATATGCTTTCAACAATTATCTATATATAGTTTTTAGTTGTTGCATACAGTTTTACCTAGGCATTACATGTCGTCCTTGTTGAGGACATTTAAAGAGTATTTTAAGAGACAAATCGAAATGCCACACTGGCCTTGTGCTTCCCGTGGACACAAAATTAAAACACATCTCAACGCACCAATTGATCCCCGCTGTAAGATTTGTGAGAGCTGTTACAAAACATTTATACGTAAGAAAAAAAGTTCTACTCCCAATTTAAGCCCACAAAAAGCTCCAGAGGAAGAAACCATCAATCAATCAGTCCAGGAAAAAGTGATGATGAGGGAAAAGACCCCACAGTTACGTACAAAAGTAAGAAGTTTCTAAAAAACACAGAGTAAACATTAATTGCGCGCGAACAGCTGCCACGCATGCAAAATGCATTGTTTGTGATAGAAAGAGTGGCTTTACCGTTATACCACAAGAAGCACGGTTGCTAGTGTATCTCAAGCGCGGCATCATAATACCTTCAGGAAACAGGGCTTGTTCAGAGCACTTTATTGGCAAAAAATTCTTTGAAGATACTTTGCAAACACTCAAAGTTCATGACAATGTCGTTGAGCTGACGCAAAAAAAGCTTTCATTATTTATGACGGGATTGAAGTGTGGAGGAAATAAGTCGTTTTTTGCAAAAGTTAAAGATGGTAATTTAACGGAACGCCAATTCAAAGATTTAACAGGCCTGAAAAAAGAAGATGTAGAAGAAATTGCGGAAATGTCGCCGTCAATGCGAAATTCATCCCGTAGGACCACATTGCAAGCTGTTACTATACTTCTGTTCAAAAGTAGAACAAGGTTATCTCACGGAAAAACAGCAACTATTCTAGAATTTGATGGGCAACAGCAAGTATCTGCTTATATACAGGAAGTTATACAAGCTTTTCATAAAGATATTGTAGGAACGATTTTCGGGATTGGCACTGTAACAAGACAAGACATTATTTCTAAACACACGATTATTGCGCAAAAATTGTTTGATTGCTCAAATGCTGTAGATTGTTTGCGACGGAACATATGCCGAACATCAAAAGAGTGCGAACAGCGCATATCAGAGAAAATCGTACAGCGCACACAAGCATTATCATTTGCTCAAGCCCTTTACAGTTTGTATAACAACAGGGTTAGTATAACAACAGTTTGTATAGCAACATATATTAGGTCCAGAAACGGCTGACAAAAATGACGCTACCATTCTGCAAGACGCCTTAACTGGTAATATACCATTACGAGGTCTTCTACGACCCGGACACCATATATTTGTAGATCGCGGATTCCGAGGTGTCAGAACATTTCTGAAGGATTTAGGGTAGGTGGTACACATGCCAGCTTTGAAGGGATAAAAAAGGCACTTGATACTTGTGAAGTTAATGAAAGCAGACTCGTCACTAAGATACGATGGATTGTAGAGGCTGCACATGGAAGATTAAAGATTAAGTTTAGTTTATTAGACCAAGTACTCCACAACTCTACACTTATGGATTGTGGCACATATTTTAGAATAGCGGCTTTTTTAATGAACAAATATGCACCACCACTAGAAAGTGACAAAACCCTTTCCAACGCAATTGTTAACAGAATGTTGACATTGAGAACACAGCTTCCACTTGGATATATTCCAATTGGATATATTCGAACGTTGAATTTCATAACTTAGATGCCAAAGAGCTACTTGAATTTCCTGAGCTTCCTGATGAGGAACTTAAAATACTATTTACTGGTAGCTATCAGCTGTCACTGGCAGTCTCCTACTTGGCAGAAATAATTGATGAGAATGGAACTGTATGTATTGCAGTAAATACAGAAGATGAACGGATAATTAAGGCAAGGGTAAAATCAAGACACAAAGCCAGGACGTTTTATAAGTGCTTTATCCAGTACGAGCCTAACCAAAATAGTGTTATTGGAATCAAAGGTTTTTATTGTCAATGCGCGTGTGGAGCAGGGACAATTAGATGCTGTTCGCATGTAGCTGCTGTCGTTTATTACTTGGAAAGGGGTAGGTTTTTGGCTAGGATACCACAGCCAGCACAAATACTGTGTCAACTTTTCCCTCATACACACTCTCAACCTGTTATAAATGATCACAGTGACGATGACTAGCATCAGTTGATCAAGCACATTAATGTACCCCGTACACGGGTTTTAGAAAGTATTTTTACCAAGTCTTCATTCTACCTTCTTAACATTTGCATGGCCTACTAAAGTCTGAAGTAAAGGCAAGTTGGCCCAATTTTACGAAATATTTTTACATATTTTTTTACTAATTCGAAGGCGTAGATTTTAAAAATGTATGTCCCATTTTGGTCCAAAGTCGTTGTGTGTTTTTCAACGTCATTCAGAAATTTTGCAAATATCTTCTTTTAGTCTCCGTGTTTTGGGGAGCTGCATGCACTGTTTTATGGAGCTCTTAGAACCCTACAAGCAAATATACAACACTTATGCACTTAGGTGGGAAAAAAGTGGAAAATCGGGAAAAATCCAAAATTGAAAATTTCGGTATAACTCGAAAATGCAAAGCTAGCTTGGCTTAATATTGCACTTATAGAATACATGTGCAAGGGCGAACACTACCATGGCACTCACTACCCAGATTGGGCCTTAGGTAGATTCACCTATCTTATCCGGAGGTGTCCTTTAAGATGAATGTTTCTGTCGGATACGTCTGTTACATTTTTGGCACTGAGATCTTTGTCATATTCATAAAATTTTTATCTGTCATTTAAATCTTTATTTTTTAACTTACATTTTAAATATTTTAACTCTTTAAATGGAGTAATATATAATATCAATCCAGGTTAAGATGTACTGAATAAAATGCAATGATAATAGAAACGTCGTTTATTAAAAATGATTAACATTTACAGTAATTAATTTACATGTTTTATTACAAAATTCTGCCTTGAACAGTTGAATATACTATAAGTTTTTTAAGAAATTATTAAGGTCTTATTGTTGTAAATTTCCAATTGTTGTGTTAAAAACTAATTATTGTCAACAATGGAATCCATTATTGCTGACGCTTTATCCGGAAACAGAGACTTAGTACAACAAATGACATTACATTTTATGTCAGATTTAAACCATCCTGGTGCTATTAAACGATGGATTAAACTTTCTGATATGGGAATTGGAAAAATCTATAAAATTATAAGTGTGAGACAATTGCCGTCAAAATTCGATTAATCAAAAATGAAGACAATACTGGAATTAGAAATTGGATACTTTTCGTTACCGGCGAGATTCGACAATTTAAATGAGCAGATGCTGGCGTGGCTTCAGAACAATCCACAATTGGGTACCATAAATAATGAACCAATCGGACTAACTCATAAATTGCAATTCAAAACATTGGATCTTCTTGAAATCGCAATTCAAAACGTTGGATCTTCTTGAAATTTGTAAATTTAAAAAATTACCATATTTTTGTAAGAAATCTTATTATTGTTTGTATGTTTAAAAGTGATTATTGTACCTATTTTTTTAAACTATACTTAATAAAAAAAATTGTAAAAAGAAAAATCGATCTTTTTATTTACATCCATCCTTAAAAAATAAATCAAACTAATTTTTTAACATCATACCCTAAACTTGATTCGATATAAAATTCACATAATTGTGTGTATGTATATTTGCTATTATTAACCTTGTGTAATTTAAATAAACGATTATTAGTGGGAAAAGAGTTAGTTTCTTATTCATATACAGATTTTTGCTAGCAAAAAGTAATATGAAATTAATATCAAATTTTGTAGAAACTTTTTCAATTACGGTACACAATATATATTGTCATAATTTTACAAAAATGTATCACTCTGTATATTTTTTATTTTTAATCTGTATATGATAATATTCAATGCTACATATTCTCTGATGAAATTTAATATTACAATTATATTATGTACTCAGCTAAAATCGCTGTTTTTTAATAAAAAAATTTTTTTATTAATAATTTTTAAAGGTAATACTGGCGATCTGTTTTAAAACACATTATTTGCTTGTTGGATATGATATATGATTTAGTAAGATTTTATTCGACGTCTTATGACCTTAATGACTGTTAAAAAATTTAAATTAGACACATTTATATTATACAAAAGTAAAAAAAAAATTGATAGTTTTAACACTTTCATTACTGATCACATGGTCTCGCATGATATGACTACTTTACTATATGATCAGTCACGCGATATCGCGTGGTAAATATAAGAACCTTCTCATTTAACGTAAAATGTTTGGCCATTGATAAAACTAGCATATTTTTTATAAACTAAGCAATCAAATTGATATAAAAATGAAAATTCTGGTTTTCTCGAAATTTTTTTTTTAAGAAACACTTCTATAGAAGTAAAAAATTAATGTTGCGTTAATAAAACTTCTAAATAAAAGCATTCAAGCAGTTTAAAACATTTTTTATAAAAAATCGAAAAATACATGCTAAAATTTTAATACATATATTTCGATAAATTTGTGAAATTTATAGTAATGTTAATGTACTATCTATACAGTACTCTGTTAAAATTAGAGGTCTCTACGTCGGTAAAATCATATTTTATAAATATGAATAAATTTTTAAAAAATCTTATTCTTAAAACTTAATATGTAATCATCTTAAAGTAGTTTTTTGAAACATTAATTTGATGATCTTAAAGTAGTTTTAAACATTAAGTTTCTTCTCATAGATATTTTTTTAGTCTTAACTAATTGCACATATTCCCTATATTTTAAGAAAATTTCCTTTTAATATTTTATATTTATCTAAACAATGTATGTTTTTTGTTAAATTTATTAAAAAATTAGTTGAATATACATATACCTATGACATTAGTTTTGTAAACGGCTGTAATAACATTCAAATTTATCTTAAATACGAAATCTGTTTTCAATGCTGAATAAACGTTTTCGCATATTGTTACACTTCAATATGTGTCTATGTGTGTAAATTATTAAGGTTCGTAAAATTAAATATAGCAAAACGACATCAAACGGTTAAAAATTAAGTAATTGTCGCTTACGTCAATGATTAATTTTATAAATACATTTTGGCGTAAACGACATTAATTTTAAAATCAGTTTTTCCATAATTTACATGAAAATTAAGCATACATCTTATTATTACAATTTCAATTAATAAACTGTAACAAAAAATTAAAATATAAGAAGAAAATCTTATCTGGTTTAAATTACACACAATAAAAATACGTCTTTCACAAATGGAAAATACAATGTAATCGGTGGATACGTCAAAGTAAAATCTGGACTGATTCAAACTTGTTAAAAAAAAACTGGCGTTTGCGTTTTTAAAACTGATCATAACTTTAAAAAAATTTCTATACAGCAATAATTATATTAAATAATAGAGCTTGATTTCCTGCTGTAACTGAACTCGATATCTAATTTTTCGAAAAAATGATGCTTATTAATATTTTGTGTGGGCATTCGATAATTATTAGTTCAAAAAAATAAGAACACCAAAATTTACTTCTATCCTCCTATTTTATTTTCATAACACTACACTCATTTTTTTATATCAACAACTATTTTTTTTAATTTTATATTTTAAAACAACCTACTATTGTATATTTTTATATATTAAATTATTTCCATAGATAACTAAATATTATACCTACTTTATTTATGAGATGAGCATTGATATCTAACAATGCTTACGGATACATATGTGCCATGAAGTGTTCTGATACATAGGATACATATGTGCCATGAAGTGCTCTGATCCGAACCTATTGATCCTAATTCGGTCCTAGTGTATTTTGTCTATGGTTGTGTTAAAAAATCAAAATTTCATAGCTTATAATGTCTGTAGCATTTTTTTTAAATTAGAGAGATATTTCTAACACAACTCATACACCATCTTATCACCAATTTACGGAAGAAATCACAACTAAATTAAAAACATTACGCGAAATAGCCAAGCAAAATCTACAAGTTTCCAAAGAAGCAAACAAAAGATACTATGAAAAAACCAGTAAACAATATAATTTTAAAGTAGGCGACAAAGTATTGCTCGAAACGAAATTATTAAAGAAAGGTATCAATCCAAGATACAAAGGGCCTTATGAAATTTTGAAAATAAATAATAACCATACAGCCATTTTAAAATTAGGCAAAAAGAATGTTAACTACCATTTTAAACACTTAAAATTATTTGTTTCAGGTGAAGAAACAAATAATGAGGAGAACAATGATGATCAGAATCATCCCCCTATTGTTAACAATTCTATCAATGAACCAAGTAGTTCAAAATCGTAGTTACGAATTAACAAAATTAGATAATAATCCCGGTGTCTATTATAATGTAGAAGGGGATGTTAAATTAGTTACTAGTTTTATAAGTATTTTACATATCTAAAATATTAGCTATTTAACTAAAACGATATCTAGTATAGAAAATATTTATTCTCAGTCTACTCATATGTGTAATTTAATTGAAGAAAATATTAATTGTAAACTAAATTTCCAATTACTCCATAACGAGCTACCAGAACTAAAAATAACATTTAGGGATCTGACAAATCTATATAATTTAGATAATACTCATACGCGTAAAAAACGGTCTGTACAAGCAGAATATGAACATGGATGGTTTGATGTAATTGGGTCTCTTTGTCACAAAATTACTGGAAACCCATCCGCAGAGGATGCACAATATTTCACTGACGCGATAAATAACCTAGTTAACAATCAGGATAAGATTCATATGATGGTACAGTCTCAAATACGTCTTATAAGTGATTCATTGTCAAAGATGAACAAAACACAAAATGAGATCAGTACAATCGAGACTAAGTTAAATTCGTACATAACGATATACAATAAAAACATAAATCAAATAAAAATTGCACTTGACCATAGTACATAGTATTAACATAAACGAACTACATAGTATTAACATAAACGAACATATCATCCTATTAAGAAATTTAATTAATAAAGTTTACAAAGAATTAGAAAATTTTGAAAATGCAATCACGTTGGCTAGACATAATTTAGTAGATTTCAAAATTTTACCACCTAGAACACTGCTAGACGAATTAATTCAGAGTCAAAAGTTTAATTTACCATTCGAACCTAAATGGGAGAATTTAGAAAACTATTATAAGGTTATTAAAGCCAAACCAATCAATTTAGGTCATACTTTGGTTATTGAAATTAAAATACCAGTAATAAAATTAGATCAATTTATTCTTTACCATTTATTTCCACTACCTAATCACAATCCAACAGACCTGAAACAAATTCCCATAATCCACGTTAATTACCCTTACCTAATAATCAATTTAAGTCGGACCACGCATATTACGTTAAAGACGAAGGATAAATGCCAAGAGTACGAACAAGGAAAGTACTTGTGCGGCGACATCCATACCACGTCAAGCTTAACACAACAACACTGCGAAACAAAACTGTTGAATCCCACCACGAAGAAAATCCCGAAAGAATGTGAAATCAAGACATACTACGCCGAGCAAGAGACATGGCAGGAAATCAACGATAACACTTGGATATGCTCCACCAGTGAAGCAACTGCATTGAACATAGTCTGCCCAAATGAATCCGATGCAATCGAGCTACTGGGAACGCAAAAGATTCAATTACAAAACAAATGCAAAGGCTATACGACTGATTACACACACAATTGAAACGTATCCAACCATCAAAAACCACTCTATTCGCGACTTCATTCCTAACATTAATCTACAAGAGGAAGATGATTGTATAAAAAAATTAAATCAGACATCGAACTATCTTCAATCAATCCAATCAAACTCACTCACATCAACTTTGATGAATTAAACGAAAATCAATACAGAATCAAGGATCTGAATAAAGAAGTTGAAAGAAGACTCGAAAACACCATCAAAATAATGGGACAGCGCATCTCCACATCCACGTGGACCTACATAAAAAATACGCTACTTTTGTTTTCTGTTTTAGGTACAATATTCGTCCTCTATAAGCTATCATTTTTTTCATTTATTAAGAGCTTTCTTAATAAATCATGTACCAAGGGCTGCGTCAACATTTACAACTGCTTTCACGGCCCCAACATCAAAAACGAGCCAAATGTCTACTTCACGCCAATAAGTTCAGATGAAAACCAACTCATTCCTTGTAATAAGAAGACAGCCGTCACGAACAAGCAGCCGGTCAAGACCACTTGAGCCATTTCTTTAACGATCAAACCTTTCAAGTTATGATCTACTCTAAACATAGGGGAGTGTGGTGCCCACAGCGAAGTACATTCCATGCCACTATGTCGCCAATGCCAGTAACTACACACAACAACCGGCCAAGGACAAATTCCAATGTTACATCATTAGAAAGCGGACAACAGAACTTTCAAAAACGATTTCCCTTTGTTTTAATGATAATAAAAATTGTATAAATACACAACCCCTAACAATAAAAAAATTCAGTCAATTCGAATTCAGTCTGCACCGTTACTATGTAAAAATTGATACTTATATTTTAAATAAAATTTAATTGTTAAAATTTAAACTTATCTTTCATTTCTTAAACTTAGAGCAATATCTTTTAGTAAAAGTGTTTTCAACAATAAGTGATTATAAAAATTCTTAAAAAGGCTTTTGTTGCATTTTACTTAACAAATGTAACTGGCAATCCTATATAAAACTCATCGATCAATCAATCAATCATCCATTTTTGTGGTACAAATACGAGTAAGCTTCGCGTCTACGAAGTTATATCCAGGACGGTACTTTATTCAACGGAAAATTTCGTGACACGACATATATACTTATCTATATATATTTATATATGTAGGTAGCCAACATCAAAGGGTGTAATTAGCATAAATCTTAAGTTCATAATGATACGTTTTTTTGTGTCTCCAAAAATTGAGACTTTTCAGATACGAGGTTGAGAAAGAGTACGCGCGATATACGGCATATCCATTCTGTAAATCTGTATTTCGTACTTCCCGTACTTTGTTAGAAGTTATATCTGATATACAAGCGACACAAGTGGCTACAAATTGTTAAATACATTGTAAAAAAAAAACGAGTGTCTAATATTTTTGTGCATTATATAATTGTGAAAGAAATTAAATATATCTATAATTCTATATTATCCTGAAACTTGTGGCGAATGTTAGCTGAATGGGGCTTAAGCCATATAAAACCCCTTTTTGAATGTAAGTATATGAAAATTTTAAAAATATTAGTTGTTAAAAATACATGTGCAATTACAATAAATTAATAACATTTATTACATATTTGGTGTACCTAGTTACTAACACAATAACGCAATCTTATTGCGCGTTTTTCGTAGTAATTTAATTGTTGAGTGTCATGGTTTTCTATTTTTAATTTTTTAATTTACAGATTTAAAATTAACTCCAGAGAATATTTTGAACAATATGGACATATTACATGATGTAATATTTCAAAATCCTGTTGATTTCGTTACATTTAAAAACAATTTTGACATTTGGGTTGAAGGTTTAACTTTAAAGGAAAGAGAGCAGGTATTACCTACTTATTTTTATTTTATTGGCCTGTGGTATTATTTATTATTTTTATTATTTTTATAATGCTAGAATCATAATTTTCAATCGTCAAACGATTTTTAGTTGATTTGTCTATATAATCCTTAAAACATTTAAAAATACATAATTTTTAAATTTCAAAATATACCATTATCAAACCAATATTGTACTTGCTTGATAACGGTCATATGAATCAAAACATGTCATAAAATTTATAAAATAAAAATAAAAATGATACTTTTTGCACTGGTAGAGGTAATTTAATTGTAAATGTTTTGTTTTAGAATGTTGCTAACGTCGAAAAAATCGTTTAGGAAAGACAACAGTTTTTAATGAAACATAATCTTCCATTTCAACCCATTGCTGTTTTGGTTGGTGTATTGGATAATATTGAAGACTCTTATGCCTATATTGAAGCTAGACGGTATCGAACGAAAACAACACAAGGACGCAATTGATTTAAAGTTTCTTTGTATTAGACTGTAAATACCCACCAGCTGCTATCCACGTATGGACATTCATTCAACAAATTTTATATAATATTATAAAATGAAAGAAGATCAACTCTACAAGTATTAATGTTTTAATAGCTGAAATAACTGGTGGTCAAAGTGCTAAGTATATCTACTGATGGTGGTAAAAGTATTAAATATATGAGTTTCTACATAAATAATTTTTTTCTTTTAAGTTAGCTTAGCTTAGTAACAATAAGCCGCTTAATATAATTGTTTGTCAGACTTATATTCGCGGCAAAAGGGTCCCAAAGAGTTCGTATGCTAGCAAAATAACATGGCGAAAATGTTTCAATTGTAAGTTGCGCTAATGCTATTGGTCAAGCAATTCCTCCGTATGTTTTGTTTAAAGGAAAAAGAATTAATGTAGATTGGAAAGATGCCCTGCCTCCTGGAACAGATATTTATATCACAGAAAAAGGATCCATGGCGACGGATTCATTTATAATGTGGCTGAACCATTTTGTAAAATACAAATGTGTTGGTCTAGCACTTTTAATTTTTGACGGGGCAGCCAGTCAATTACAGGATTGTGGAGGCAGTTGAAAGTCATAACATCACACTATTTTGTCTTCCCAGTAACACGACCCATGAGCTCCAGCCCATGGACAAGACTGTCTTTAAAGAGTTGAAAGTTACTGGGATGAAGAGGTTCTAAGATGCTGGGGTAAGACTACAGATAGGTCTATTACACGTGTAAGATTTGGTCAAATTCTATCCATTATTTGGCCTAAAGCTATGTCTTCAGCAAATATAACATCTGGCTTTCGTGCGACAGTTATCTACCCATTCGATCCAACTGTCATTCCTGATTCTACTTTTACACTGAGTATTCTTTCTAATACCACAGGAAATCTTGGTGTAGAAACTAATACTGAGGCTGTAGCTAAACCGCTGCCTACAATTGTTGGCAATCTTCCTAAAGATAGCGCAGAGATTTTACTAAAACCATCAAGATCTTACAATCAAATGGACGAATACGATATTCTTAGTGTCAAAGATCTTCCTGCTGCTGGGAAAGAAAGTTTACCAATAACGTCAACGTCTTGCAGTCAGATCGATGAGGACGATATTCCACTAGCAAATTCTCCTTAATACCTCCTTCCAGAACATTATGAGCACACCAAAAATTAAAAAGCAGGATAATAAAAAGCCGAGACGTAAAGCCATTAACAGCAGAGCTCAAGAAGTTACGAAAGATCTTTTTAAGAACAATACCACTAACAAAGTTAATAAAACACTTAAAAAAAACAAGTCCAAAGAAAATGCTTCATGGTATTGCTTTATATGTTCAAGAGATGTGGTGTTAGACATGCGCATGTGCATAAAATGCAAGACTTATGTACATGAAGAATGTTGGACTTACTAAGAATGATAAGTGCAAATTTTTATGCCCTAGGTGCGAATAGTGCAATTATATGTAATGTGTTTTTGTTGTGGCCTTATTGTAACACAGAGATTTGTTACGGCCAACAAGATAAAACTTTGAAAAATTATAATATCGTAAGTCTTCTATTTAAGTTTAATTTCTGTTTGCAATATAACGATACCAAAATAGCTCTTTTATAAGATTAATAACAATAAATCCTTTAAAAGCATTTATTTTTGTTTTTTTCTTTGTTTTAATTAACCCTGGTCTTATACATACACTTACGTTATTTTAAATTAGCGATGATTCTAGATGATAACTTAGGAATTCATGAATTATTTGGTTTAACTCAAAGTTTCAGTGCTAATTACTTCTGTCGTTTTTGTCTAATAAATAAAGATAGCATTAACAGTACCCTGACAGAAGAATTATGCATTCTTCGTAACCGAGAAAATTACACTGAAGGTTTATTAGTGAATAACGTATTACAAACAGGCATTAAAGAAGAATATTGTTTTCATGTATTATCGGATTTTCATATTACTGAAAATTTATCGGTTGACATAATGCATGACTTTCTGGAGGGTACTTGTCAATACGACCTTGCAAAAGTTTTTAAATATTTCGTTGGCCAACTACAATTGCCATTAGAGGATTTAAATGTTTTAATTAACGGATTTTGCTATAGTTGTCACGACAGAAGGAATAAACCACCTGAGATTTTACAAGAACAATTAAAAAATGAACGTGTTATTATGTCAGCGGCTGAAATGTTCTTTTTAGTACGTAATTTACCATTAATAAAAAACTGGTCATTTGGTATCAAATAATTCCAAGGTTTGGTAATTAGTTATTCAATTAGCCGAAATTACAAATATCATAACCGCTAAATTTCACCATTACGAACGTTGTGATCTGCTAGATTACTTACTTAAAAAGTATTTGCCACTTTTAACAGAATTATTCCCCAATAGTATGAAACCGAAACATCACTTTTGACTTAATTATGGTAGAGTTATGCAATTGTCAGGACCACTGTGGAATATACCATCTATGCGACACGAGAGCAAAAATAAAGAAGCTAAAGGAATTTCACATACAGCCATAAATCGAATTAATATAACAAGTACAATAGCAACCAAACATCAATTAAAACTGAACTATTACTTCAATAATTTCGAAGAATCTGTTAATTATATTACCGGCCCGAAAAAAACTGAAAGCCAAGTTTAAAACTTATAAAATATTAAAAAATATCATTTGGTTATAAACAGCACAGTTTATCAAACATAACTTTTACAGTTCTAATATTAAATGAACTGCTTAATTATTTTCAGATTATTTAGAAACGTACTTAAATAAAAAATTTGATGATATGAACATAAAAATCGAAAAAAGCATATTATCCGCCTGTACACAGTCAGTAATAATGTCAGTATTTACAAATACTGACATTATTACAGATCGTGTATTGATAATACTGAAGTATTCGTATATATAATTATTTATACATTAAAAATAATGATTCATTATTTTTGTCAGTAAATACTGACAGTATTACTGATCGTGTACAACCAGCCTTAGGCCATAAAACTGACGATATAAAGCGTCTACTGTCAATTAAACATGATAACATGCAAAAAATAAATTATCAAGATGCTAAAAAAAAATTAAAGCCTCATTGTCCATAAAAAACATCAAGGATTTTATTCTATTTGAAGAGCAGCTTGCAGAAGACAAGGAAGCATTGGTAACTATTTTATTTTGTTACGTCACATTCTTACGTCTGTCAGTTATGTCACATTCTCTAGAACTCTAGATAGCAACAGGTGTCCTATAACTAAAAAAAATTGTTTATTTTTCCTATAACTAAGAAAATAAATGGGGAATTTGACTAATTTTGGGAAACTATTTTAAAATATGCATATTTATGTATTATGCACGTACCTATATGATTTTAATTTTTGAAAATAATGCCGAAAATTTAATATTTGTTCTCAAAATTTGCGCGAAAACGTTCATTAGCTTCAATTACGTCACATTCTCTAGATAGCAACAGGTGTCAGGTAACTAAGAAAAAAAACTTGATTTTTTTTATAACTAAGAAAAAAAATTGTAGATTTAAAAAAAAGTATTAAATTCAAATTAATTTTCATAGTTATGTTTGCTAACCGGAATTAATATTGTCAAATACCAAATACCCCATTTAACTCTTGTGTGTTTTTCCTATTTTGTACCTACTGTAATCTTGTGTTAAAAATAAAAATAATAATAATAATAAAAGATAATAAAAATTTATAACAATAATAAAAATTTATATATTATAGGTTTCTAATCTAAGTAATAGTTTATAACAGTAGATCATGCCAATATATAGATCAGAAAAATTGACGCCCATGACCTTTGAATTTCTCATTTAACAATTTTTCTTCCAACGGCCCCAGTGGATTGCGTAATGGGAGCTTCCAATGTAATACGTAAAATATTAATTAGTATATTAATAACGTAAGTGACTATATAAGTATGTGTTAATTACAGATGGATTATTATCGTTTGTTGATCATTTCTGAAAATAATATTCAAACTAGTATAGCCAAGATCATTACTGCGACCATCACAAAAGACGTCGAACTACAGTTCTCGGGAACTGGCAAAAAAAAAATACACGGCGTTGGAAAACGGAATTTCAGTAGCACAGCAGTATACGACTATTTAAAAAGTAAGTATCTTAATTTTACATTCATTAAAAATCGGATAACTAAATATTCAACTAGTGACCTCAATCGACGACAATTTTATGAATTTTAACAGCCGTCAAGATTAAAAAAAACTAATTATTTTGTCAGGGGAACAAAATATTTTGGTCAGGGGGGTCCACACTTTTGACATGGCAGTGTACCAAAAATTTAAGTACAGTACAGTGTTAAAAGTTTGGAGGCACCCCTGGGTTAGGGTATTCCCTACATTTTTGACGCGGTAGTGTACCCCATCTATCAATTTGTAGTCTAAAATTCAGTCTGTGCATCCGTCGTGTTCTAAAATTCAGTCTGCGCATGCATCGTGTACTAAAATTCAGTCTGTGCATGCGTTAGGTTTGCATTTAAAAACTACGTTAGTGTTGGCGGGTAATGGGTTAACACAAATCCAAATCGTGATGAACAAATTGTGATGACGCATAATGGGTTAACTTGAATTAATTTGGTTGTTGAGGTGATGACTCATGTCCTTGGAATTTCAAGGCCAACAGTACGATCGCGTGTGGGGTCAAATGTCAAGGTTTGCACATCGATACAGTTTGATGACTCATCAGTTCGGAATGTGTAGTACCGTAAAGTCACACGATTTCAAACATTAGCAAAAGGGTTCAAGTTGCTTAGTTTGCGGTGCCGCCGTACCCGCCTAGCCCTATTACTTCTATTATATAATATTTTTCGAAAATTTTTAAAAAAACTGACAGTAAGGATATCGGGTGATAATTGTTAAGCTGATCGTTATCTCCACTTTTGAAAATTGGTTTCGCAACTGAAAGTTTAAGTTTATCTGGGAAATAGCCTTGTTGAAAAGTGTTGTTAATTATATGAGTTAACGGCTCGACAATATTTTCGGCATATTGTTTAATTATATGTGTGGGGATTCCGTCCCATCCACATGATTTTTTGTTTTGTAATAGCATTATTGCTTTTTGCACTTCCTCAGTATTGGAAGGAAAAAGGAAAAAACTATTTTGTACGTTATCTAAATTTTTTCCAATATGTTTTTGGTTCTGGTATCTGGTATGTTTTTGGTTCTAATGACGTTGTTATATTCATAAAGTACCTATTGAGTTCCTCAGCAATCTTTTGCATATTAGAAACACATGTATTGTCTGTTACTATTTTCAATGGAAGGCTGTTTTTATCAGAATTTAAGTTTTTGCTTTTGTTTATATAGACATTATTAATGAACATTATTGATGAAAAAATTTACTACATAACACTATTGATGATTTTTACGAACATTATTGATGAAAAATTTTACTACATAACATTTTTGATGAAAATTACTAACATTATTGATGAAAAAAATAAATTCTAACTTGAAATTTAGTAACATGTTAAATTTTACAATGATCATGAATGTTTTTCAAAAACTGCCTTTTTATTTCTTTTAAGTAAATGTATTGATAGTATGCAAGAAATAAGTTTTTTTTTCTGTAAAGTGACATTTGGTATCATTTTTTTTCTTATAATTTAGTAGTCGTTTTTTCAGTCGGTTATAGTCGGCATAATCGGCTTATAAAATCTAGATGTTAGATGAAACACCTCATAAAAAATAATTTTACGAGTACCATAAAATTATAATTTTAACGTAAAATTATAATTTTATAAAATCTAGATGTTAGGTGGAACACTAGCTTCATGATGAAAATGTAAATAATTCAATGAAAATTTGCATGATGTTTATAAATTTTCATGTATATTCCTCATTCGTCGCATACTGCTATCTAGTTAGTGTGTTGTGATTATTAATTGAAGACATGAATGGATAAAGGTGTTATGTAACATCTTTTTCAAAAAGTATCAAATATATTAAAATTTGGTCTCATTACGTTCAATAGTTTTCTAGAAATTCAATAATAAACATGTGCTATTGCATAGGAAGTATATGTAAATAAAAACTTTCAAACGACCCTATTGTAGAATTATAAAAGTGTTACATAACACCTTCATCCACTCATGTCTTTAATTATTTGGAAGTTTCTTTTTTTAAAAAGTCATTTGTAATGGGAAATTTGACTAATTTTGGAAAATTATTTTAAAATACCCATATTTATGTATTATGCATGTATAATATTTTTAATTTTTAAAAATAATGCCGAAAATTGTTAGAAAAAATTAATTTTTGTTCTCAAAATTTGCAGGAAAACGTTCATTAGCTGTCAGTTACGTCAAATCTGTAGATAACAACAGGTGTGCTGTAACTAAGAAAAAAAAATCTTATTTCTCTTACAAATTAAAAAAAAATGTTAATTTTTAAAAAGTGTGCTGACGATACGACGGTGGCTAATTCATCTAAAGACTTGAACTTATTAACTGATATCATGTATGAGACGCAATCAAAAATTAGCACTTGGTTTGTAAGTAACAACTTAAGCTTAACTGTCGCAAAAACTGCACTTGTAAATTTCTTTAATGAGGGTGATGATAATGTAAAAACTGTTAAATTCTTGGGTGTTATCCTTGACCAGAAACTTAGCTGGAATAATCATATAGATGCCGTGAGCAACCGCTTAACATCCTGTATCTTTCTTTTGCAAAGTTTGGTATCTACTGTTTCAAATAATGCACTTTTAAACGGCTTTTCATGGACTCATACAGAGCCAAATATCGTATGCAATTTTAATCTGGGGTCACGTGAGTAGTGTGTCAAGAATTTTTAAATTACAACGTAAGGCCATTCGAATTATTTTTAAACTAGGATACCAGGAAGACTGCCGGAGTCATTATATACTACATAATGTTTTAACTGTTCCATCTATGTATATACATAATGTCTTATGTTTGTAAAAGAACACATAGATTAGTATTCTGATTTTACTGATATACACTCTCACAATACGCGCAATAAAAATAATATTTACATTGACTTTTATCGTACTAACAATTTCAAAACTGGGATTAATTACTATGCCCAATTTTTTTTTAATAAACTGCCTCTGATCTGGAGAAATCTGCCTATTTCTGCTTTTAAATCTAGAATAAAACGCTTTTTGGTCAGAAGTTGTATCGATAATATTGATGATTATTTCAATTTAAATTTTTATTCTGTGTGATTTTTAATATTGTTATTTGATTTACTGGCTTATGTAAACATTTTTATGTACTAACATTAATAATATATAATAATAAAAATTAATTAAATTTAAATTAATTTCCATAGTTATGCTTGCTAACCGGAATTTAAGTAGCGACACTGGTGGCGATAGTGTTGAAATATAAGAGAATGTAACGTCACAGCCCGTTTCTGTTTATGAAGTTAATAGCTAAAAAATTCCATTTTAAAAAAAAAAAAATTAAATAATGATAGGATGAATTAGCATAATAAATTGCTTTTGTTTATTATCTATTTTCATTAAAATTTGTCTTTATTGTTTTTCTTCGATATAAATTTGGTTTTTTTTAATTAAAACATTTCAAAATTTAAAATTTAGTTTTTACTTATCGGTACCTTTTCCATAGAAAGTCCCTTTAAATACGATTGTATCATTCGTAATACTGAGAATGGTCCATTTATGATAAATTCTAGGGCTTACTGTCATTAACGAGCTGTTACATACTGCCATTAATGAGCCATTACATACTGCCATTAACGTGCCATTACATATCGCCGTTAATGGACCATTACATGCTGCCAAAAATGGGCCATTATATGCTACCATTAATGGGCCCAAGTTATCATCCAGTAACTTTTCTGTAATTGCCCATTAACGGTTGCCATTACTGGCGCACTGACAGCTATTAATGGCCCATTTTTGGGCCAGTTGTTCTTTCCTACATGAATGCTTATGTGACAAATATAGTACGCACAGGTAACGCTTCTGAGTATGTCAATAAACGGTGGATCTACATTTTGCTACATATTCTACATATTCTGCTGTTAAATTAATACACTTTACTTTAGCAATTCTTGAAACGTAATATGGATCAAAATATGTCACAATTTTTTTTTTTTTTTGACAATGTAGTGTTTTAATTTAATTGTAAATATGAAATCAGTGGCAATCTGTCAATCAGTTAACAAGTCAAGTCTATTAAATTTAAGGTTATGTATGTGTCTTCTTTTATTTTTCTAAATAAAATTCTAATTGAAAAAGAAAAAGAAATTTAAATATTTTTACTAAGCTAATTTTAAATCTATAATATTTATATAGAACTTTATAACCTCTATTAGCGAATTTCCAAAAATTGAAATTCAGCTTTTACGGCCGCTCTCAGGACGCAATCTGAGACCGAGACTATAACAGAAATATGTTTTGAGGTCCCTAGAATACGAAAATGATATTCACTAAAATTTATATATATATATATATATATATATATATATATATATATATATATATATATATATATATATATATATATATATATATATGTATATGTCGTGTACTGTACCTCGTACACTTTACAATAAAAAATAAAAATACTTAATCAACAATTTCGTATTACATTTTAAAATCTTATTTTTTCTAGAAAAAATATTAAAACAAAATTTATTATTCTTTGTACTTTTCTATTAAAATTATTATTTTTTATAAAACAAAGATTCGATCGAATAAAATAGAAAAAATTTTACTTTTGCTAACCTAGCAATTAATTATTACAAAAAGAAACCAGACAACAATCTAATTCAGTTTTTTGGGAATTATTGTAAATCATTATTATCGCGTTCGAATCTTTGTAATGTGTTTGAATATTTTAATTGTTATAAGCATTGTTGTAGTGACCATTGTGTTGAACCACTATTTTAATCAAATCAATTCGACTTTATTAAAATTTAATTTTTGATTCTTATTTGAAAATTTACGAACTTCTCAGCAATTAAGTTTTAAATAAAAAATAAGAACATTAAATCAAAATTACAAGCAAATACGACGAACTGTTAAATTAGAATAATTAAGTAAATAAAACTAAAACGGACAAATAAGTAGTTTTGAGTGAAAAATGAAGAAAACAAGTTTAGTGAAAAGCACAAAAAAACTTCTATTCCAAAAAGCTCCGTTTCTTAGTTTTGTCGAAAAAATCTAAGTGGCGATCCGACCATTCCGGAGGATCCAGTGTTCCATGCAATTAAGGAATCATTCTACGTCGAGGACCGGGCGGCGTAAATACAAAGGCGACTGCAGCACAGACAGAAGTTACTCTGTAATACAGCCGTGTCTGTATGAATAAACTACTGCAAACACGATTACATCACAGACATTTAAAGACTGTCTGTAACGTTATCGGCTTCGAATAACATTTTTTTTTATCGAAAACGACTGCAGCACAGCTATACTCGCTTTGTAATACAGCTTGAAACGCACACTTTTTATTGAACAAACACCGCTGCAGTTCAGTCAACGGCTCGTACCATTGGGCCATATTTGTTTAATTAGTTTATTTCTGGTTTGACAAAGGTCGGTGCACGCGCGATAATTTTGCAGCTAAAACTGTTAAAACTATTGTTGCTTAGTGCAAAATGACTGACAAGGAAAAATACGCTGCCAATAGGGTGGGCACACAGCTTCCTCGTAGTCGTAAAAGGCTTTAAAACAGTATTCTACCAAATATACATATTATATACCGTGAAATTATATTTTCGCCTTGAAGTTTATAAAAAACTGTTGTAACTCAAAAGACTTAAAGGCTTAATTATAAAATAATAGCAAAAATATTTTAGAAACTAACCCCCAATATACCCTAAAAATTTGAGCGAGATAGGACTAGCAGTAAATCAGATATTGACATTTAATGGGATTTCATGGTAGCGGCGTAGCTACCGTTACTCCGATTTCGATTAAATTCATAGGGGACCATATAGGAACCAAACTACACAATTTCTGAAAATTTCATAAAAAAGAATTGAGTAGTTCAGAAGTTATGCCACTTGGTGCAATTTTGGAATGACATGGTAGCGGAGTTGCTACCGTTACTCCGATTTTGATTAAATTCATAGGGGACCATCGCGGAGCCAAACTGCATAATTTCTGAAAATTTCATTAAAAACAATCGAATAGTTCGGAAGTTATGGCACTTGGTGCAAAATTGGAGACACACAGACGGACAGACAGACGGACGGCCCAAACCAAAATTGTTCAGGAAGCTCTAAAACGTAAAATGTGCGTAAGAAATTTGATTTTGAAGAGAAAAAATTTTTTATTTTTCAAAAGTGATCACAATGCTTCCGCTACTTTAGTAGTCTCGGAAGTAATTAATTATTTTTATGAATTAATCCTGTGAGGAGTATACCTTGTTGAATTTCACAAAAAAGACACACCTCAAATTAACCGTCCAATTTTTGGACTTTAGACTTTAAATTTCAACTTTGAGCAAAAATAGGTAAAGTATATCCGCCCTATTTCAAAATTTACCTCCAATTTTTCCTAAACAGCCCCTTCAGTTGGTTCGACCTTGGCTTTGTATACATCAGTAGAAAGCTCTCTAAAAGTAAAGTACGTCAATTTAAAGTTTTTTCTCTATCTGCTGTAGTTTTCAAATCATCAAGGAAAATTGAAATTTTACCCTAACTTTGAGGAGTGATTTCACCCCTTAAATGGCGACGGTGGCAGATAAAAGAAAAATACCGGTCCGTTATTTTTGCTTGTACTACACGTATACGAAGTTTCATTAAAATTGCGAATTGATAGTTCAGAACCTTTCCTTGTCAGTCTTCTTCTAGAATACAAAGTGAATGGACTACTACCTCTGAAATAAAGAAGAAAGGACGCAACCATAGCATCGGCTAAAATATTAAATTGAATCACCCTAATGCTAAGAAACATTAAACTTAACTGCCATATTTTTTAATACAATAGTTTGAGTTTATATACATAATATAAAAGCCCCTATACTCAAACAGTTTTGACATTTATCGGTTTTTTCAGAAATAACTTCATTAATATATAAAATATTAAAATTGTTCGAGTATTGAATCGCGTTCAAGTATAGGGGCTTTTACCCTAAATATAATAAAGATACAAAAAACAAAACATTTTGTAATTTTATCAATTTTTTTTTTTAATTGCTTGATTCAAACAAATATGACTGTACTACTACAGATATTACTGAATTTAAGCACCATTCAGATGAGTTAATAATGCTTTAAGTCATATTATTATGCAGCATGGACTAGAGCGGTCTGTGGTAAATCCGCCTTTGCATTGCCTTACACAAACAAATGCAGCTATACTACAGACCGCTGTGTTACAACTGGGTTCGGACAAACTATTCCTACTTTAAGTCATCCACGAGATAATGCAGCACAGAATATGGATGTCTGTGCTGCAGTCGCCTTTGTATTTACGCGACCGGGCGCCTGTTTCCGCTATATTAATTGGAGGTCGCGACATCTATATATATATATATATATATATATATATATATATATATATATATATATATATATATATATATATATATATATATATATATGCACCAAAATAGAACAAAATCCAAAAACAACTTTACAACGTCCATTCACACACAAGTTCAAACCACATAAGTAAGCACATGGAAAACATGGAAAAAACAATGTAAAACAAAAAAGAAAAACTATTTGCAATCAAGAAAGAAAATGAAACATGCACAACACATAGATGCATATGTTAAAAAGAGAATATATATAATGCCCGCAAAAATTGACTCCCAAGGAGTCAACGACATGGAAAGTATATACCAACACCTAGTAAAGGCACGGGAGTACATGCAACCTCTGGGAGAGAAAGACGTCGCACTTATGGTCGCAGAAGGTCTAAACGGAATATACTTGCGAAAGACGGCGGAATTCGTCTTCAGGAATAGCGGTATGAAAGTGGAATTAATCACAGACGGTAGGGAAGCGAATAGACCAAGAAAAGCAGAGACGGAGAAGAGAGAGGGCAAGAGCAGTAAAACGAAAACGTCAAAGACTGTAATAGTAAAGGCCAGCGAAAACAATTCATATGCGGACCTCCTTAAAAACATAAAGGGTAAAGTTAATATTGACCAAATAGGCGTTAAAGTGCAAAACATCAGGAAAACAAGGAAGGGAGATTTACTACTTACTGTCCCGGAAATAGAGATGGCTGATAAATTAAAAGAGGAAATTGTTAACAGAGCTGAAATTAAAAATGTGGCGGTCCAGAGAACCATGGCAGGCATTATCGTAATGGGGATTGATGGAGACGTGTCTGAAGATGACATTAAAGTAGCGCTAGGAAAAAGAGGCAATGTTCAAACTGGAGAAATAGTTGTCAGGAACGTGACTACTAATAAAAATCAAAGCAAGACGGCCATGGTGGATGTTCCTAGAGAGGCAGCACAAATATTGATAAAAGAACGAATTATAAGAATAGGCTGGGCAGAGGCCGTGATTAAAGAAAAAATTAACATCACTAGGTGCTACAGGTGCCTGGAGTTTGGCCACAAGACAGCACAATGTACGGCTGAAAAAGGCAAGCCTGAGGTATGTTTAAAATGTGGACGGGAGGGTCATCGGGCAAAGGGCTGCGAAAACCCTGTTTATTGTATCAAGTGTGAGAGACCGGGTCACAGGGCTGACACTGTAAGGTGTCCATACTATAGAAACCTGGTCGAAAAAGAACGAACCAAGAGGCTTTCTAAAAAGTGAACGTAAGTTAATAAATCAAATCAAATCACGGCACAACTAAAAGTATTACAAACAAACACAATGAGGGCAAGAGCTGCTGTAGATAAAGCTATTGCGACCGCTAAAGAAAAGGGTGCCGATCTCATAATAATAAGTGAACCCAACAAGAATATGGTGAAAGGTAACAAATGGTTCAAAGATCAGAGGACAGATGTTGCTATAATAATATTAAATAGCAACCTAGAGGTCAGAAGGGTGCGAATAAGAAGTGGATATCTGTCCTTGCACCTAAAAGACTTATGCTTTATCGGATGTTATATTTCGCCTAACATAAGTTTAATCGAATACCATGATAAGGTAGATGAGATCATGGAAGAAGTTAGAACATTAAGGGAAGACTGTATTGTGTTGGGTGACATAAACGCAAAATCTCCTCAATGGGGCTCGCCAGTGACTGATGCGAAAGGGGAACACTGGGAAGCGTGGTGCGGGGAACTGGATTTAGTTGTGGTAAACCAGGGGGACACTCCAACGTTTTCGAGAAGGGGGGCCACATCTCATATTGATGTAACCATATGTAACAGTCAGTTAGCACCAAAGATGAAAGAGTGGGCTGTACTAAGCGAAGAAACACTTAGCGATCATGCTTATATTAATTTTGAGATTGATAATGCGGGTGCAAAAAGAGCTCGAATTGGGGAGAGAGAGCAGATAGATTGGGAGGTATATAAGAACGGTCTAGAAATAAGAGTAAATAAGGGTGATAATAAATATATTTTGGCGGAGGAAGGTGCCCAAATCATCAAGGAAATGATTGAATTAGCCACAAGAAAGAAGGGTAACATTACGGTAACAAAACCATACTGGTGGAGTGATGAAATAGAACGAGCACGGAATGAGTGCAATAGGACAAGAAGGAAAGTTACCCGGAGACGAGGAGCTGAGGTTCAAGATGCAGAAGGTATTGAAGAACTGTACCGGGTATACAAGGCACAAAAGAAGAGGCTCAAAAAGCTGATATATAAATCGAAAGAAGAACATTGGCGGAGGTTGTGTGAAGAGTTGGAGGACGATATTTGGGGCCAGGGGTACAAGATCGTGAGAGGAAAGTTTAATAAGGCAACCTATAAACTTGAATCCGAGAGGAAATTGGAAATCGCTAGGGAATTATTCCCAAATAGACGATCGTACTGGATTACTCCACCAGTACAGGAGGACGTGAGGTTATTCGATAGGGAGGAGCTGGCGGTAGCGGTTAGCGAAATTAAGAAGGGGAGATCACCGGGACCTGACGGAATTCCTGGAGAAGCTATTAAAGAGGCAGCTGAGGCCGCTCCGGAATGGTTGTTAAAACTGATGAATAACCTAATAAAACAGCAGTGTGGAAGGTAGCGAAATTGGTTCTGATTCCAAAGCCTGGTAAGCCATTAGATGAAATTTCAGCATACAGGCCTCTGTGCATGCTGAGTACTTTGGGGAAGCTTTATGAGCGCCTGATAAGGAACCGACTCGAAGAGGAATTAAACGAAAAAGAGGTACTTTCAAATGATCAGTATGGTTTTCGGAAGGGGCGATCAACAGTAGATGCGATAAAACGGATACAGGACATCGCTAGGGATACCAGATACAGGTGGTGCGCACTGATCACTCTAGATGTGAGGAACGCTTTTAATACTATGACGCACAGCTGTATAATAAGGAAGTTACGCGATAAAGGGATTTCAGATTACCTGATAAGAGTGATCAGTGCGTACTTACAGGACAGAAGTGTTATAATTGACAGGGAGAACACTATCGAAGCGACGGCAGGGGTTCCGCAGGGCTCGGTTCTAGGACCCGTTCTTTGGAATATAGGGTACAATGATGTTCTGGAGCTAGAATTGGGGGAGGGGGTAACCAGTGTAGGTTATGCCGATGACTTAGCTGTGGTGACGTGTGCTGACTCTCAGGAAACCCTAGTAATGGTAGCAAACGAAGCGGTGGGTCGTATCGACAGGTGGATGGAAAGGAATAAACTGGAGTTGGCCCCAGAAAAGACTGAAGTGATTATACTGAAGGGCCCAAAATATAGCGGTGTTACCTTTAACGTAAGGGATGAGCGGGTGATGCCTTCGAAGGCTATAAAATACCTGGGTATAACAATGGGAAATTGGATGACGTTTAGCGAGCATGTGAAAAACGTAACGGCGAGGGCGGAAAAGGCTGCGGGCGAAATAGGACGGCTAATGCCAAATATAGGAGGTCCAAGCAGCGAGAAAAGGAAAATAGTTGGGGGAGTAGTGCAGTCCATTGTATTATATGGGGCACCAATATGGGCACCGGTCCTATAGTAAGTAACATAACCAAAAAAATAAATTATCATCAAATTTATAATAACCATTAACAAAAATTCTCTCTTATACAGATGCATCTCACAAAAAAGATTTAGTGTATCTACATATATTTAACAATATTATCATTAAAAATTCAAATTTGACAACATAATTTTAAAAAAAAAAAAAGAAAAAAAATTTTACAATTACATGGACATATTTCTAATTAGAAATTGTAAGTAAATTAACACATTATCATTATTATAATTAATTCAACTAATCTTAAATTTAAATTCTAGTCCCAATAAAAAATGAAAAATTTAAATAACATTTATGTACCTGATGATTCCTTAAATGGAAGAAATATATATTGTTGTTAATTTCACGTAAACAAAAGTAGTATAATTACCATTGGTGGAAATAACTCCAAGAAAAACCCCAATTATATATATATATATATATATATATATATATATATATATATATATATATATATATATATATATATATATATATATATATATATATATATATATATATATATATATAGTAGCGCTCAAATGTATTTTGACAAGTACAGTTCTTTAGATATTAAAAAAATAAAAACAATATTGTATTGAATCAAATAATGTATTTAAAGTGATGATATTTTTTACAAATTAGGACCCCTAAGTGTTATGAATTTCTAAAGAAAAAGAAAATATCGAACTAAGTCTTAATAACGACAGATCAACGACAATAACAAAAGAAGACTTGTCAAAATACTTTTGAGCGATACTATATATATATATATATATATATATATATATATATATATATATATATATATATATATATATAATCTTTATTCCGTGGATTGTTTTACAATATGGAATGAGTCACAAATACACATAAAATACCAAGTACAATTATGTCAGAATTTTAAAATACTTCTCCAGATCATAATTATTTTGAGATAATAAATATAATTTAAGCTCTTTTTTAAATTTATTTAAAGGAAACATTTTTATATATTTTGGCACGCAATTGTATACTTTAATAATTGAATTCAGAGGTCCTTTTAATGTTTTTTGAAGTGTTGGCATCGTAATAATATAATCATTTTTGGTGCGAGTCTGATAGCTATGCGATAACTTATTTTGCTCAAATAGAAAGGGATATTTCCTAGCAAAAATTGCACTCTCTAGTATATATAAATCATAAATAGTGAGGATACCAAGTTGACGAAAAAGTGGCTTGCAAGTTACCCTAGGTCCAACTCCCAAAAGCGTTCGTTTACATCTTTTTTGAAGAGTAAATAAATGTTTAACATTTATCAATGTTCCCCAAAATATTAAGCCGTATCGAAGGTGCGATTCAAAACAACTATAATACACAGTTTTTAGAACATGTAAGGGCATATGGTTTCTCATATGACGAGTTGCATATATGGATTTTGAGGCCTTTGTCATAATTAAAACAATCTGTTCTTTCCAGTCTAAGTTTTTATCCCAAATTAAACCCAAAAATTTTATAGAATAGTAATATTTCCATAATTAGGAATATTTAAAGTTTCATTTAAATATCCATATGTTCCAAAACGTATGTATTGCGTTTTCTGTATATTTAATTTTAAGAAATTTTCTTCAAACCATTGCTGTAAGTTAATTACTTTTTGAGAAAAATTAGAAAATATGTTGGAAGAAATCATCTTCCATTACACTCACACTCACAGTCTTTTTTTCTGTCTCATTTTTTGCCATGTTACATTCGAAATAAAACGCTTTATAAGTGGCGTGTCATGATATTTTTAATCCATGGTAGCGATTTAGCTATATTTTATTTCTCTCAGTTGCAACAATTTTGTATATATTTGTTCCATTTTTTTTTTTGTAAAAAATTGTCAAGAAAATATGTTTTATGTTAAAGACGTTTGATTATGTTTATATGGAATTAAAACTTTTAACATTTTGGTACAATTGTATAAAAATTACGTTAAAACCACATTGGAACAATAACACTAACGTAAATTTATACGCCTTTGAGCATATTTTTAATAATTTTGTAAAATGTATGCACAATACATATTTGTTATTTATTACAATACATACATGCTAAAAGTATTAGACACTCCCATAAAACACGTGTAACTCATAAATTAGTTTAAAAATGACTTATCTGTTTAATAATAGAATGAAAGGCAATACTAAAAGTTATTTTTAAACTATAGATAAAGGATTTTAAGGTATCATTGAACATCTGGTCCACAAAACATGAAATATGAAGTTTTTTGAAAAATAATGTAATTTATTTGTTAGTCTTTTATTAACTTTCGGGATAACAAGATGCTGCTGAGTGTTGTTTATTTGTGTAGTAGAGACAGTTTTTAATACGAAATGCCGAAACAACGAGAACTTAACACAGAAACGCGGATAAAAATCCAGATGTTATATGAAGAATGGAAGACACAAATAGAGATTGCTAAATTAGTAAAAGTTTGACGATGTGCAGTGCAATCTACCATTAAAAGGTTCGCGGAGACTGGCACACACACACAAACAAAATGATAATGGGCAGAAAACGCATTACTACTAACCGCCAGGTTAGAAAACTTATCCGTGACCCACTTAAGGACCGCAAAAAAACTTACTTTGAGCTCACTGCAGCTTCATCGGAGGATATTGGGAAACAAATTAGTTCTCGAACTATAAGAAGAAGACTCACAGAAGCAGGCTTAAAAAGTCGCAAAGCCAGGAAGAAACCTTGGCACTCCGACAACAACAAGAAGAATCGTTTGGAATGGGCTCTAAGACACCAGCATTCTTCTGAAGAAGATTGGTCCAATGTGGTATGATCCGACGAATCTAATTTTGAGGTAGGTTAAATTTTATACCATCGTATTAAACAATGCGTTTAGATTTGCCGGACAATACCACATAGGACCAATCTTCTTCAGAAGAATGCTGGTGTCTTAGAGCCCATTCTAAACGATTTTTCTAGTTGTTGTCGGAGAGCCAAGGTTTCTTCCTAGCTTTGCGGCTTTTTAAACCTGCTTCTGTGAGTCTTCTTCTTACAGTTCGAGAACTAATTGGTTTCCCATTGTCTTTCGATGAAGCTGCAGCGAGCTCAAAAGAAGTCTTTTTGCGGTCCTTAAGTGAGTCATGGATAAGTTTTCTATCGTGGCGGTCAGTAGTAATGCGTATTCTGTCCGTTCTCATTTTGTTTGTGTGAGAGCCAGTTTCCGCGAACCTTTCAATGGTAGATTGCACTGCACATCGTCAAACTTTCACTAACTTAGCAATCTTTACTTGAATCTTCCCTTCTTCACATAACATCTGGATTTTTATCCGTGTTTCTGTGTTAAATTCTCATTGTTTCAGCATTTCGTATTACAAACTGTCTCTACTACACAAATAAACAACATTCAGCAGGTTCTTGTTATCTTTAAAGTTAATGAAAGACTAACAAATAAATTACATTAATTTTCAAAAAACTTCATATTTCATGTTTTGTGGACCAGATGTTTAATGATACCTTAAAATCCTTTATCTATTGTTTAAAATTAACTTTTACTATTGCCTTTCATTCTATTATTAAACAGATAAGTCATTTTTAAATTAATTTATGAGTTACACGTGTTTTATGGGGGTGCCTAATACTTTTGGCCAAGGCTGTATTCAATTTCAATACTATTTATTGCACATTCAATTTTGTTTTATTTGACAGATAAAATTAATAAAATGGATGCATACATAAAAATTTTAACACATTTTTTTTCGTAATATATTTCTTCTGAAATTATCAAAAAGGTTACAAAAAATAAAAATTATGAAATACAGAAACCAAATTTAGTAAGTTAGTTGATAAAATTTCCTACATTTCAGCATATGGTGGTGAAAATTTTACAATTTTCCGGAAAAAATGTGACGTTACATGACATGGTGTTATTTTTTGATTGTAATTATAAATATAAAAATATATAAAAAAAACGATAAATCTACTTTATTGATGGTGTTATTTTGAAAAATTTTAAAGTTATTTGTCCATTGAAAATCATAATTTTGTTGATGTGCTTTCAGATAATATGAAGCATATAAGTTCCAAAGTATTTATGATACTTTTTCAGGAAAGTATTTAACTAGCCTTGAATTGAATTACATTCATCCAAACCAGTCATGGAAAAAAATGAGCAATTCCATGGAAAAGTCTACCGTTAATGAAAAAAGTAATTAATTGTTATTGGTAGTAAAAATAATATAGTATGATAGTAGCACTACAGTACTGAAGTGCCTTCATATTTATTAAGAAGAATATAGTAAAAATGTCAAGGATCCACACCTGCCTACCAATTAACAAGTACACAGTGCAACACAGGATCAGTATCAAGGATTGACACCTGCATATCAATTAGCAAAATATATGGTAAAACACAGGACCAAGTCAAGGATCAACACCTGTATATTAATTAGCAAGTATACGACAATATTAAGGATCGACACCTGCATCGCACCAAATCTTTTGGACAATGACAGTTGCATTTGGATGTTTTGCATGCGACACCACTCCGAGGACCCGACTTCCTTTGTTTTAAAATCATATATATACAGGACAATAATTAGGCTAAGATTAGATTGATTCTAAATGTCGTCATAGTGATACCAAGTATTGTAATTTTGTCTTTTCTTAAATAAAGTTAGTTAAAATAAAGTAATTGGGTGTTATTCCTCAATCCAAATAATTGAATAACTGGTGTCAGAAAAAAACTTATAAAAAACTTTGTGAAATTGTAGTATCGAACAAAATAAAATAAATTTTTAATTTTAACTACGTTTTACGACCATCCACAACAGTACTTTTAAGTTTTCAGAACTACAGCAAAGGTTTGTTTTTTTTTTTTATTTTCTGGTAATTCTGTCATTTTCGAAGTGGTGTCATGAGTACAAGGTAACAGCGAATTTGTAATGGAGTTTTAATTACATTTTCAGGATAAGTACTTTGAATTATTTTAATGATTTACTACTTACTGATCAGTCAAGTAACGATTTACCGATAAATTTCCCGTAATTTATGTAAACACTATGTGGGCTACCCATAAACGATTTAAGATAAAGCTAAGATCAGTCTTAGCTAAGATAAAACTTAATTTATTCATAGACGACTTTAGGTTGGATTTACCGCTAAGTTCAGTTTTATCTCTTAAATTTAAAATAAGCGAATAGCAGACTTAAGTCCATCTTAAATATATTTTTACATTTTGACATTTGGACATTTTATCAAATTTGAAAGAATTTTTTCAAATAGAAATATAAAATATACGTAAATATTTATATTAAGAGTTAGCCCTATTAAGTATTGATGTAATAAATATTTTAAATGCAAGCAGATGAAAAGAAAAATTGAATCAAATTAACTTAAAAAAGAAATTATTACTTACTTTTGTAAAGAATATTTTGATTGAATCCTTCTATGTACTTACATTTTTTGTATAAGTATTTATTTTAATGTAAATATTTATAAACAAAACGGTAGTTTAACATAATATTTTACTATACTTTAGTTATCTGTTATTAAATTTTCTTTTAGTTGTTTTCCTACTGAAATGTTGAAAATTATGGCATCACACTGGAATTTATTTAATGCTTAAGGACTTAACCACTACCGTTTATGTTTAAAATTATAAAAATCTAAATCACTAACAAAATTATATTTATTTTACACTTTTTTGTAAAAATTTTTAATAAATAAACAAATATTTTAGTAGATATATTATAGGTAATTTACATTTTATTACGGTATTGTCATATATATTTTAATGGTATTGTCATATATAATAAAAACACAGTAACTGCAATTATATATGTAGATTTAAAACACATGTTTTAAAGACAATTCATATTTTAAAAAAATTATATTAAAATGATTAAAATAGTCACATAATATCACTTATTTCATAAAATTTTAAATATATTTGCAAGAGCGTTATCTTGTGATTGTAAACAAACAGCCATACTGACATTCAATTGTTCATTACGTACTGACATTCTAAAAGTTTAAATATTTTACAACAAAGAAATTTAAATTTTCAATAAACAGATTTTTCCGTTAATATTTGTTGTTTTTATTATAAATTAAATTAAAATGTATAATTATGTATACTTTTATATTATTTTATTTATTACGGCAAAAATAATATTAAAAATTTTAATTATTTACTGATAGAATTTTCATTAATTTAAATATTTCGCGCTACTACAACTGTTCAAATATTTTTCGTTTTAGCGAATTTCGAAAACTCGAAATTCGCTAATATGTGTGTTTGTGTGTGTCGCCAAGATAACTTTCGAACGAAACTTAATGCTTGTGAAATTTTGGGTGCGAACTGGAATCCGGATTGGCTCGGCTAAGTTCGTCAGCCAGACACATCAGATGCCCAGAAGTAGATTTTCTGGCCATTTTTATCATTCGATCCTATCATTAGACAGTTCGATTTTTACATCGTTGAAACGAAGAAGAAAAATTATTACAGAGGTAAACTATTTTAGATAGGTACAGGTTGTGTTATCTGAGATCCACAACTGTCCTGCGGATAAAAATACGGCGTAGAATGCTAAAAATGGGTTTTGAAAATACTTTTACTGTTAGATAGGTAAACCATAATGTCCGCCTAGAATATACGGTCGAGTTAATGTTTTAATGCGGTCCACCGGGATCTTGCAGATCCGAAAACGCCAGAAATAAGCTATCGAAGCGATTCTGAAAATTTTCTCACTGCTAGAGAACAAAAGTTATTTTAGATGGATACAACTATGCTGCACAAAGTCCGTTCGGGTTCTTGGGTCTCAGAAATACCAAAACTAATTAGCCAGCCGATTTTAAAAATTCTTTTACTCTTAGAAAGCTTAACTATTTTAAATGGATACAGGTCTTAGATGAGATCCGCCACTGCATATTTCGAAATTCGCTATGTTATGCAGATGCTGCGACCGGGGTATTTTTATAATATTTTGAAATATTTGAAATGTCATTTTAGAGCTGCTAACTAAACCGATAACTAAATTAATCTCTCCTCTTGTTGAAGAGCAAAAAAACATTACTACACAGCTCATTTCATTAACCAAGACAGTTAATAATCTAAAAGGAAACATCATTGAAACAAAGAAAGTATGTGAGTTAAATACTATAGCAACATATGTGAGTTAAATACTACAGCAACATGTTCAACAACAAGAGGATGAAATGAAATTATCAAGTCTAGAATTTGTTGATTTTGAAAAATTTGAAGAAAAATTAAAATCAGATGAAAACTACCGCACAAAAATTGTAAAAATTTTATAATTTTTTTCTTTATTATATTTTTTAATGTTTTACGAATTTTATTTACAATTTTTTTTTTATAATTCCACAGGCTTCTACCACAAGTTAATACTAATCAAGCTATGGTTAAGAGCGTCGGAGCTATGATGCGGCTTGTCATGTCACGTGAAGTAGCTCTTCAGTATAAAAAAAGTGAATGATAAAAAATCAAAACTTTTTATTGAAACACAATTTTATAAAGTTTTAAAGGTAAGTATTATTAAAGTATGTCTAATTAGATAAAATAATAAATTTATTTCGTAATAAATTAAGTTTTATAATTTATTTGTAACAGGGATACTAGTCAAGAAGTTTTCAAAGTCAAACGACGATCCTTTGCCTAAATCAGTTATCAATGATAGCATTTCTTCCATAAGTCATTGTGGTGATTGAAATGGTGGAAGAACCAATAGAAAAAATCAAAAGAACAAAAAAAACAGAACACGATGACATCGATAAAATTCAACAGAAAAAAAAGAACGAACATAAAGATAGTCAAGAGAAACGTGAGCAGGAAGGAGATGCATAAAATAGTTTATTTTGTTTTTTTATTAGCAATTTTATTTTTTTTTAAATTTATGTTACTCGTAATACTACTACAAATACTTATAATTTCCCACTAGACAAAATGTTTCCCATTCGTAACCTATTAGTAACATTTTGCTGATATGCCATACCACATATGATGTCATTTTCGTCACGTTTTTGATTCCTACGTCAGTACGAAATTTTTGTCAAAAAAGATACGCAAAGCTGATTCTTTTATGTTTCTCCTTTTTGATAAAGAAATGATTCGCCTAGGAGATTCATTTTGGTTACTCTTTATTGTTAAGAAAATGATACGTACAGGCGTATCTTTTTAGATTCTCCTTGCTGATGAGAAAACGATTCGCTTATTGTAGTTATTGGGACGTATGCTTTCTTTTACTTTAAATATTCGTTTAGAACAGGTAATTTTACTTCAAATAAATTTGTACTGAGTTGTTTTTAAACTTTATTCACATTTTTATAACATTTATAAAATTTTAAAATTTACAAAAATTTTACTGAATAAATTAATTAAACTTCATTTTTCTTCTTTTTTCAAATGATTTTACCTGGAAAAGATTTTTACAAAAAATTGTGCAAAATTATTACTTATGCTACAATTACTAACTTATACGATTAAAACAAAAATTTACAAATTTTGTATTTTTTTTATTATATAATAAAATATTGTCTCCAGAATTTTTCTGAATTGGGCATTTCATTTGTTCTGCTATCGTTGGGAATCTATTACCTTGAATTTTTAAAAACGTAATATACAATTGATCTTGAATTTCTAAAAATGTAATATAATTTTTCACAAACCTTCATATTTTTTCATGAAAATTGTTTCTTATTAATTGGAATTTGTTGTATTGGAATTCTTATTGAGTGGAAATCATTGATTGAAATATCTAAAATGTTCACTACGAAGCAATGGCGGTGACTTGTTACAATAAGAGATTTTTATTTTTATTTTATTTTTATAGGTACCACTGGACGTGTAATTCTTTTCCATCTAATTTTTTTAATTTAAAGTAGCATCCATTAGCCTTTGCAAATATATTTAAACGATTAAAATTAATGTAATTTTTAACATTAAATAAACTTTATAATGTAATTATATTTTATTACATTTAATTTTCCTTTTTTTTTCAGGTATGTCTTTTTCGGAACACATAATCATTTTACCTATAACATTCAATTTTATAATAATTAGTTGGTCATATTTGTATGTAATGAAATTGGTCATATTGTTGTAATTTGTTGGTCATATTTGTATGTAATTGGTTAATTTTATGCAATATCTTCGACAAGTTGTAAGGTTTTTCACACGGGCACAAGACCGATTAAGAACACTTGGATATTATATAATATTTGATTTGGATTATCTATTGGAACGAATGCGAATCGAATGTATATTATACATGAATTCATTCATTAACGAATTAAGATTAGATTATATATTTGATATTTATATGTTAAATTCACCTAGATATGTACAACAATATCGGGATTTATTAGATTTTCACGATTTTAACTTAAACTATATAGGTAGATAATGGATACAATCATGTAATAGTAGATATAATAATTTATTTCATGAATTATATGAAACAGGAAATATTTATACTTATAATACAAGTGACGATGATAGTGATAATGATTAATAATAATTAATTATAAAAATGTTATATACTAGTTCGTTTAAACTAAAAAATTACCTGTTTTTTACGCTGTAATAAGCGATTTTTCGATAGAAAAATGTTTGTATTGAGCAATGTGAAAATTTAGTTCCATTATTTTTAGTTATATTTGAAAAAATAAAATTTTTTGGAAAAATTAAGAAATGTAATTGTTGAGAAAATAAGTGGTCTACTGTAAAGCAATAAATTAAGAAGATGTCATTTATGATATAAAAATTTTCGTTTGTTATCTGAAGTAAACAATTTTCTATTTCTCTCATAATTATTTTAAAACATATATATCTCACTTAGTTGCAAAAACAAATACAGTTCAACTGCAGGTAATAAAGAGAATCACAACTACAACACAATACATACATAATATAAATATACAGTCGTCCTTTTGTGCGGTAATGACTAATGAGCTCATCGTTCAAGCGGTTCAAGCATCCACAGGTACACATCATACATAAACATACATAATGTGAAGTTATCCCAATACCTATGTATTTTATTATTTTAAATATTTTTAATAAATTAAATTTGATTTAATTTTTACCGAAAGATGCAAATATGTATGTATAATAAAGTGATATTATTAACGGAAAATAGGTATTAGTCATAAAGTATGTTGTATTTACTTTTTGGTTGTTAAAACCAACAAGAAACTAAGATATTTTTAGAAAAAATTTAAATTTTTAGAAAAACAATGTATTCTTAATGATTATTACTTTTAAATAAAGTATTTAAAATGACTTTTATATGTCATAATATAATATATAAACATTGACTCAAATATATACTGTACCTTAAAAAAAACAGTTCACCCCTGTTAATCCTGATGTGTGTCTTTTCTCTGGTTATATGTTTATTAATCAATACATTTTTAAATATATATCTGAAAAAATCGCATTCCAGCCAGCTCGTCGTTTAACATAAATTTCTCTGAATACGTCTCTGACTAAACTACAATTGTCCACAGCCTGTACAATAAGAAATTTTTTAAAAATAAAAAACAAAAAAAAAATTTTATTTTACCATGGGTAAACAATACTAAACATCTGCAGGTTGTTGAATTGATATGTACTATTTCGAACAAAGTAAAGCGAACACCATAAAATCTGATTAAAGTATGTTTATGAAATATTTTTATACTTTTTACAATTTTTGTATTTTTTTTTTATATCACAGGACATTATGAATATTGTAAAAACCATAACTCTTATAATAGTATAAAACATTGCTGCACTATAAACTGGTAACTGCTGCATTATAATTTGCTATTAATTTAATAGAAAATAATTTGCTATTAATTTAATTTAAAAACTACACTTATGAATTGTCAAACAAACCAAAAAAGGAACTCAACAAAACAACGAAAAGTTACACAAAAAAACTTGCATTAGTTGCAAAAATTAAAAAAAATTATTTTAACTGTCCTAAAACACGAATTTTTAACTTCCCATAAGAAGTTATTGTAATGGGTCCGATTTTATTAATTGTTGGTAAGTACATTAACATTTTGGTACACAATTTTATTTCATTCACTACATATGTATCCGTCTTACTGAATTCTGTACAGTGTCTTCCATATACAATAGTTTCGCAAGTAAAGTACATGAGACAGTAAACACAAATTAATAACAATGGCTGCGTTCAAGCAAAAAAGATTCTTTAGAGCGCTTTAAAATAAAATGGCGATTTACTAAGAAAAACGAAGCACCAAAAAGCAAAATGTCGTTGTAGATATTTAAACAAAATAACCTCGGTAAGGGTTATTCATGGGAAAATTTGTTATTTCTTTTATATTTTATGCAACATGGATAACATTATAGGTCATACTATTGAAGAATCATCAGAGTAAACAACAATATGGCAGAATTTTGTAATTTGCCGCACTAAAATTTAAATTTGGTGTAAGATAGAATAACGTGTCACTTGAGTTCTGTCCAAAAAATTAGTCAGAATATGAAGCGGCTTGAAGCGCTTTAAAAAAATTTTTTCTGCTCAAACACAGCCAATGTCTGATGACGGTTTATTTTTTCTTCTCTCATTTTCTCACTAAGATAAAAAATTAATTTTTAAATGATTTTCAAAAGTTAAAAGTTTGTAAAGACAGATAGATTTGGAGAAGGGCAAATTATACTACAAACAAAATGTATTTAAAATCGTCAAAAAGTGAATTTTTATTCATAATTTGAGTAGCTTTAGCGAAAAATTGTAACAGGAAATTCTAATCAATTATCATTATCGTAAAATTCTAAAATGTTCACCAATCTAACTGCAATATGGACTTTAAAAAGGTATAGTATATGTATAAATAAATAAACCCATTATAAATGTATGTCTCTCTTTCTGTGTGTGTTAAGTAAATAAATACATTTTATGAAGATCCAAGAAGCCTGCTCAGTTGTAACTTGTATGTACATACCTAAATATGTTACAATCGTCGATCACACAGATAATAGGATGACATGATATTGAATAAGGGTGGTCGTCCATTTGATTCGGAAACGTGCGAAATTTATACGTGCTGTGGAGCTATAAATTCTCGTCCACTGAAAGCGTCTCGTTCGTCCGTTTCCGTGCGTATAATTGCAGTGTGCGAACAAATCTAATTTTGTTTGGATTTTTCGCGTGAAGAAGTCTGTTTCATGAGATTTTTATTTTTATTAAGGTAAAACTGAAGGTAAATTACAATTATAACTGTGTACCTTTACATATTACGTTCCATAAATTGTTTTTTACGTATTTTTATAGCATATTAACTTAAGAAAAAAAATTAAAAAGAAAAATACTGACGAATATTGGGCTAGTGGACGGACAGCAGACATATCATTTCGGACGAACGACAAACGTGCGTAATCGTCTGAACTCTGAATCGAATTTCGCAGTTGTCCGAAACCAATGGACGACCAGCCTAATTTAATAGAGTAGACTATACGTTTTTATAGTGTGTATGTATATAAATACTAAATGTATATGTATGTATTAACAATATTCCCATAAAACTTTAGTTTTGTAATATGTATAAACAAACAAGGTGTCAATTTAAAAACAAACCAGGCCTGATTTGGAATTTTGATTTTATAATTGTAAAAATAAACTGATTTGGAAAATAATACGTAATTTGACATTTATAAAATGAAAATTTGAAAAAATTGTTTAAATATTTTGTATCCTTCGATTTAATTAAAGGTTGTAATTTCTTACGGTTTTATTTCAAATAGGGATTTAACTTGATAATTGTAAATTGTAAATTTGAATAAGAGAAAATACATCTTAACTTACTGAAATTTATTTTTCGTACTATTCAAATAATAATCAATAAATTAAAATTATATTTCGAATAAATTATAAGACCTCACCACAAGTGAGGTCTTATAACTTAAAAAAATAGGTTCGGAGTCGCTAGACCCTAGCGAATTGGTTGCAAAAGATCCTTATGTTGGCCATATTGGTTTCCCCTCCATATTCTAGAAACGGCTTTGAGAAATTTTAATTATCTTTTACAGTTCCACAGATATGAGGCCGGCTTGTATTTAAATTGACACCTTGTACAAACAAACTTTTTATAAATGTTTTAAAATATCAGCTGGTTTTCTTGACACTACTGACCTAATTATAAATAAGCTGTTCGTACATCATTCATCAAGTCATCAGCCACCACAAGTTAATAAAATAAGTTTCATGTACAATGAGTAATGACGAAAATAAAAATTTTAATTAATAAATTGTTTAGAATTAATTTTTTTTTTATAAAAACTTTTGTAATCAACATTTTTAATATGGAGTATGCTAACATTTAACTACTATTGTAACAATACTAATTTGAAATGAAAGTTTTAACAAGAAAAAATTATATTTATCTTATTTTGGGAATAATGAACTTTTGTACGTGCTAACAAAAAGTACATAGATTCTATCTACTTAACGAAAAATATAATGTTTTGAATAATTTTGAATTTGAAATTGTTAATTATTGTTAATTGACTATGATAATTATTTTCGCCGATGTGTGTTAAATGTGTGTTTAATGTATTAAATATGTGAAAGAACGTTGATGTAAGTCAGTGATGTTTAAATTTGCTAAATTTGAAATTATGAAATTTGACGTAAAATTTGTTTTATTACAAAATATGTTAAAATTTTTTTGTACACTACTGTACACTTAATTTCAAAAGATTCCGTAAATAAGTACATAAATATATTTTGTTGACAAAAAGTTTAACATTCAAAAAAACAAAAACAAAATATGTTCGGTAGTCAGAGCCTCATTAAGAATTTTTTTCTAGGGTCCATTTTTTAAAAAGTTTTTGACAATCAAAAATTTCTGAAATGAAACATAATCGGAACAAATTAACTAGCAAAACTTAATTAGTAAATTGAGACCTTTCTCCCCTATTTTTTCGGAGAGTTATATATTTTACACCCTGTATATATATATATATATATATATATATATATATATATATATATATATATATATATATATATATATATATATATATACTATTTTTAGTTATATTACGTTTATCTCCAATTTCAATCATATAATTTTGTTTCTAAATTTATTAATATCTTCCACTAATGAGGGTTACATAAAAAATTGTAAAATTATTATTTAAAAATTTCATTTTTATTTTTAACCAATCAGTATTTTTAATTGTCTTTCGTAAATTTGAAATTGGAAATAAACGTTTATATTGTCATGCGACACACGACATAAAATTAACAGAATTCGTGTATTAACTCTGATATAGATCAGACGTGCTTATTGTTGCTATTAAAAATATTAAATACTTATATAAATACCAAATTAAAAATTATTAATTAAATTGAATTCATAAACAACTTATCGTGTAATAAAAAAAAAAAAATAACAAGATTGTGAACCAGTGTTTAAAACATCTTTCTACTCATTCTAATGAGTAGAAAATTAAACATTACATACATAACAATGAACAACACATATCTTAAAATAAATAAATTACAAAACATATCTAATATTATTTAAATAAAAATAATAATACCTAATTAATTAAAAAACGTATATTGTTACCAAAAATATACAAAATGAACCCTACAACTCACCAACCGACAACATCTTCCTCAACAATATCATATGCAGAAGCGATTAAAAACTACCCAAATAAACATCAAGCAATCATACTACATAAAATTGACAACATAGAATTCGCAGACTATCTACTAGCATTTGAACCCATTACAAGCCTAACAAACATAATCGACGCCTACCCAATGAGCTTCGACCGGATATGCATATTCCTAAAAACGAAACAATTAGCAGATGAAATTTCTGAAAAATATAACCACATCACCGTAAATGGGAAAAAAATACCACTAAGAAAATTAATAACACCAACCAAACGTATGGTTATCAGTGTACCTGCATACATACCAAACGAAATCGTACTACAACACCTGAATATGTACCAAATTAAAGTTATGTCACCTATTACTCATATAAAACTATCAAATAATCCAAAACTCACCCACATAAATAGTGGCCGACGACAACTGTACTACTTACCAAATCCGAATATACCAATTCCAGAATCATTTCTGATTGAATACGAAAATGAAACAACCAGAATATTCATCAACACAGAAAAATGTGAAAATTGTCAACGTTGTGGACATACAAAAGACAAATGTAAGAAACCCGCTGAACAAGAAGAAATACTTCACAACCAACAGACAATTATTGAAAAACCAAATTCAAACAACACCAAAACAGGGTTAGACGAACAAATGGGGCAAATTTATCCAAAAAGAAAACACACAGAAACAAGTAGCTCACAAGAATCAAACATTGAAAAGAAACGACAAGCAATAACCACAACAAAAGATTCTGATAACACACCACTGGACTCAGAAGAAGAGATAGAGACTGCAATCGCAAATACACCAAATACCAGCACAGAAAATATCGAAATCACAGATGATGAAACACCACCGGCACAACAAAAAACATTCAAAAAACCAGAAGAAACAAAACCGTCAAGTATTCTACGTATAATACAAAGTCTAGAAGAACCAATGAAACAAGATCCCGACAAATTTCCAACAACATATCCCATATTCCAACAAATCATCCACGAAATACAAAACAAATCAAACATAAATTCTACTCTACAAAAACATTATATACCACCAGACCAAATATTAGAAATCCTACACTACTTATACAATATACAACAGAATAGGAATTCTAGAACACTCATAACAAAATTCATAACGAAACTCAAAAGTAAAATCACAAACACCACCGGAAAAGAGAAAGAGAACTCCAGTGAAGACACTAACTAGGTAAGTAAAACAAAAATATGCAAAACAGTATTATTCAATGGAATTTAAACGGTTTTTACCAAAGACTACCAGAAATTCAATTACTACTAAACCTACATCAACCAAAAATCTTATGTTTTCAAGAAACCCATCTACTACCTCAACATAAAGCAACACTACGAAACTATAATTAATATAGATATAATAACTTAGAGGGACAAATGGCATATGGAGGTGTTGCTACATACGTTCATAACAAAACATACTCTAAACAATTAAACATACAAACACCACTACAGACAGTTACTACACAAATACATCTCACCAAAAAAGACATAATTACAATATGCAACATCTATATACCACCAAATAGACCATTCACAACAAACGAAATACAGTTGATAACCCAACAGCTCCCAAAACCATTTGTCCTTCTAGGAGACCTTAACACACATACGACACTGATAGGTAGTAACACAACAAATGATAGAGGCATACAAATCGAAAATCTAATATTAAACAATCCAGATCTCAGTATATTAAACAATGGCAAACCTACACATTTCTCAACGGCACATGGTTTCTCGTGCATAGATATTTCTATATCCACAACAAATCTAAGCACAAAAATTAACTGGGACACACACGATGACCTTTGTTCTAGTGATCACTACCCAATTATAGTAAAATTTCCAGACTTAAATACAAACAGCACATTCACGACAATCAAATTTACATATGACATGGCAGACTGGAATCAATTCAATGAACTCACAAAAATAGACACAAACACAAGCATTGATACAACAGACTCTGCTATAGAAATAATAGAAAACACGATAAGCCTGGCAATAGAGAAATGTGTACCAAAAAAACATATCATACACAAAAATAAACAAGTTCCTTGGTGGAACGATGAAATCAAAAAATTACTAAAAGAACGTACGAAATATATAAAAAAATATAAAAACACTAAATTAGAGGAATATTTAATAAAATATAAACAAGCACGAGCAAAAGCTAGAAAAGAAATATTAACACAGAAAAGGAAATGTTGGTCTGAATTAATCAAAACAATAAACATAAACACATCCACAAAGCAATTATGGTCAAACGTAAAGAAAATTATATCTGGAACACAAAATACTGAGATTCTGAATGCCTTAAACACACCAAACGGCTTGATAACAGACAAAAATTATATAGCACAAGAAATTTCTGAATATTTTGCGCAAGTATCCAGCGACACACAATACAATGACAGCTTCCTACAATACAAAAACCAAAAAGAACATAATACAATAACATTTGAACAAGACAACAGCTCAGACTATAATAAACCGTTTAAATTCCATGAATTCACTAACGCAATAAATGCAATAAAAAATAACGCATGCGGTCCAGATGGTATACCCATTCAGTGTATACAAAATATGCATCATTCAGCAATGGTTTTCCTCTTTAATACAATCAATAAAATATGGGAAACAGGCAAAATACCCCAAAGGTGGAAAAACAGCACTATTATACCCATACTCAAACCAGATAAAAACAAACTCGAAACATCTAGCTACCGACCAATATCACTAATCAATCATACAGCAAAAATAATGGAAAGAATGGTATATAATAGACTGATATGGATAATTGAAGAAAACCAATGGCTCAGTGATAAACAGTACGGTTTTAGAACAAATAGATCAACACTTGACTGCCATACAATTCTAGATACTGACATTAAGAACGCATTCGTTTGCAATCAGAGTGTAAATGCTGTGTTTTTTGATATAAATAAGGCATTTGATACTATTTGGCGACGCAAAATAATAATGCAACTAAAAAAATGGAACCTTGTTGGAAAAATGCCACAATATATACAAAACTTTTTAAGCAATAGAACATTCCAAGTAAAAGTAGATGATATCTTATCAGAAACAAGAATCCAACAAAATGGAATACCACAAGGATCTGTCCTATCTGCTTTACTGTTCATTATTGCAATTGATGACATTACCGATATAATCCCTTATCCAATCCAAAAGATTCTATATGCAGACGATTTGTTAATTTATGTTAACTCGCAAAAAGAAGAATATGCTCAAAAATACCTACAAATTGCAATAAACAATCTCATATCCTGGAGTAATAAAAATGGTCTACAATTTTCTCCTACAAAAACAAAATACATTTCCTTTCATAAAAATCACAAACATCACATCACACTAACACTAAACAACAATCAAATTGAAAATGTAACCTATCACAAATTTCTCGGACTTACCTACGACGAAAAAATGACCTGGAAGAGACATATCAGCAACTTAAAGGGAGACCTATCAAAAAAAATGAACTTAATGAAGATTCTATCAAATAAAAATACTGGCGTAGACAGAAAAACATTAACGAACATACACAATGCAATAATCAAAGCAAAAATAGACTACGGGGCCCATATATATCACACAGCAACAGCAACAACACTAAAAGTCTTAGACACGATTAATAACACTGCATTAAGAATAATCACAGGAGCCTTCAGAACATCGCCTATTGAAAGTCTCTACGTCGAAACTGGCTTGCCTTAATTAATAGAATCAAGAAAAATGCAAATTGTCAAATACACGCTCAACTCTCTCGAAAAACCAATTCCAACATTATCATACCTAATAAACCCAAACTTACTTTCCCATAGATACCAAAAGAAAAAATCCTACCCCAAACCTACTTCCATAAATATAAAAGATACACTAGAATCCTTACAAACTACACTAATTGAACCACTAAAACTACAAAAAAACCATATCACTGCTCCATGGGAAAAACTAAACATACAAATAGACTACACCACACATAAAAATTCTAAATATAACACTAGTCATCAAGAATACCAACAAATGTTCAATGAACGAGTCAATACAATATACCCAAACTATATCAAAATATTCACAGACAGGTCTAAAACATCCGAAGGAATAGCATGCGCCTTCATAATGAATGATCAATACTACAAATACAAACTTAACTCAGCCGCATCAAATTTCACAGCAGAAGCCACCGCCATCATAAAAAACTCTTCAACATATCCAAACCACACAATTTCCACAAAAATATCTTATCATCACAGATTCACTTAGCACACTCCAAGCAACAGAAAACCCATTAAACAAAAATCCTTGTATCCAACTAATACAACAACTCTATACAAAGAATAGAGAAGAAAACAAAATGATCAACTTCTTATGGATACCTGGACACGTAGGCATAAGAGGCAATGAACAAGCAGAGGGAGCAGCGAAAGAGGCACAATACAATGGAATGCCCATATCATTTATAACCAAAAATGATATCATAGAAAACATAAAACAACTCTCCATCAACGAAAGAAACCAAAATTGGCAGAATTCACCTCCTAGTAAATTAAAAATAGTTAAACCAGAAACCATCCCATGGCAAACAAGCAACCAAAAAATCGAAACTTTGAAGTCGCACTCGCCAGACTACGTATTGGACATACAAAAATTACACACACACACTTAATCCAAAAACCAGAAACACCACAATGTCCTATATGTAACACCCCAATCACTGTCGATCATCTATTAATTACTTGTACAAAATATCAACACCATAGAATCAAATATCAGCTGCCGACTAACCTAAAAGAAATACTCTCAGACAACACCAACATCTTAAAAAAACTGGAACAATATCTACTAGATAGATACAGGAATCATAAAACTAATATAAATGATAACCAAATCTTACCCATAAACACATAAAATACTAGTCCGTAAATTACATAATAATTATAAAAATACTACCTATATATATATTTATTGTAAAACTAACTTGTACTTACATATTATATAATATTGCGCACATGACCATAGTAGTTAAGCGCAGTATAATAACAATAAAAAAAAATTAACATTATTATAATAAGAATCTGGTTCTATTCTAAAACCGATAGAAAATTGTTCAGCATTTCCTTTATCAGATTCCATTAAATTATAATAATTGTGTTGATATGTCCATATAATTTCACTTTCAATTTGCCAAAAAGCGGAAGCATTAACAAATTCCGATTTAGTATCCAATCCTTCATCTGGTGCATTAGATTGAACTGCCATTAAACCAAAATGAACACTTATTGACATTCGACAGTTTGTTGTACATTGTAATGGTGGTAGGTGTCAGCCGAGAACTTTAGGCAATCAAATTTACACTAATGTAGTGTTGATTGCCTCTATGAAATTGATTAATTTTTGGGAACTTATCATGGGCTCAAACCCCAGGTAACGTGGTTGATGTCGCCAACTAGCGGCCGTAACGTGAACTATGTGAGGCCGCCATCATTATTCCGATATTGATTTCTTACAGCAAGGGTTGATTTTGTGATTACCCGAACTAAGTGATTTTTAATAGAGAACTGTTAGAATAGCGACCAACGAACAACGGTGAACGAGTGCTATGATGATGCTTCGCGCATCACTCACTCACTCACAATGTGACCTTAGATAGGTGCAAACGTAATTTTGTTGTGAGTCATTAAAAAGATCTAAAACAATATTTAAATTAATTTTGTAAAATATTTTTATAATCATTTAAAAAAATATAAAGTACTTAAAATATAAAATAAATATAAAATATTAAAATGAAACTTTTTTATTATTTCAAATACCATATTTAAACATCTATCGACTAATACAATTTTATTTTGTAATCAATAAATTATTTCGACGCTAAACACACAACGGAGAGTAATTCTTCGACAGAACCCAATACCTTTGGAACTTCTATTAATCTGGCATCCAATTTAGCGCTATTTCTGCGTGGGACAACAAGTAACAGTGTTGGGCGCGAATATTAAGTAATTTTAAATATAAGCTAAACCGCCGCTACTGTTACAACATGTAAACCGTTCTCGATACGACCATATGATTCTATTAATGATTGAGATTGGCTACTTTCTGTTTTTGCAACAATAGGTCTTTGTGTTACTTGTATACCATTTTTCTGCCCTGTTGTTTGAAATGCTGATAATATATTACTGGTTTCAACACATTTACTTGTATCTGTGTAATGTGGAAACACAAAATGTTTTGTATGTCCATTTTTAGGTTTATAATTTATTAATGGTAATCCACAATGTGAATGAAATTACCATTGTGTAATATATTTAGTAATATCCCAGTTTCCTTTCATTAAATGTGGCTCCTTTAGTGGATAATGTATTAAGGTATACCATGGTATAGATCTAATAACTCCTGTTGTTACTGGTAATAACGTATCTGGTTTTTCATAAGCCCACAACTGTTTCAATGAATGAAGATTCCCCACAAATCGAAGATGGCGTTGGAGAAACAAGTGATAATCAATTTAAAAATGATCAAGATTTTCATATTGAACACAACTTTGAAGAAAATGACGATGATGAACTGAATGTAAATAAATCACTAAGGAGTGACCCAACTTACACTCTCGACACGACTTTAAGTCCTTATAATTCTGGCAAGAATTCAATAGATATAGAAAACAGTTTGAATAAAAGTACAGATGTGTCGTACTCTGGACCATCAATAGACATCCATAAATTGAAAGTACCATATTCTATGATGAATGGAAAAAGAACAGCCAAGCAAGATTTTTACAAATTCGAAAAGAGGGCAACTGTATTCTTAATACAAATATGAATTATAATACTGGAATGCTTATAACTCCTCGCCAACAACAATCTAAATATAAGAACACAGCACAAGATTACGTTACTTGTTCTTCATGTAAAATACCTTATTCAAAGAAAACTCTTCGTATTCATTACAAAAAATGTAACCTTACACCTATACGAGGTACTCGAGAAATAAATATTTTAGGACGACGCTTGGAAGGGTATACACATCCCTATGTATCTGAAAGAATGGGCAATTACCGATTCCTAATGATGACGAATTTGTACAGGCAATTAAATATGATGAAGTAATTATTATGTTAGGGAACAAATTTTGTAAGAAACTTGTAGGACACTGGTAAGATGATCAGATTTGCAATCATTTGCGAATCTTGGGCGGCTTAAATGTACACTAATGAAAAAAAAAATACGAAATTTTCTGAATTTTCTGAAGTATTTGATCCAGAAAATTATGAATTAGTGGTAGAGTCTATCCAAGAATGTGCAGAATATGACCCACAGTGTTTCGGCAAACCATTCCGTGCATCAAGTTTGGGGAGCTTGATAAAAAAGGCAGCACGTAAGATCATTTGATTGAATAGTATAATATTATACTATGCAGGTTAGCCAGTTTCGCTAGTTTTTTGGTCCCAATTTTTAAATGCATATATAACTCAGTGGCGTAGAATCTAATTATTAAAAAACTGCAAACTAAATCAGTTTATATACGTACGTAAAAAAGAAAAATTTTTACAAACGTGTGCTTTTGGAAATCGAAAACAACTAATTTCGTCTTGATGCATATTTACTTAATTTTAATGCAAACCTGCTTTCCATTTTTAAATTATACTTTTTACCTAATTGAACGTCACTGGTAAAATATATGAAATTACAGAATTTTTGTGTAATTGTGGTATTTACTATGGTAATTAAAGGTTTGTTTATGTTTGTAACTACGGAAATAGCTTACCCGTAGTAAGCTGTAGTAAGAAAAATGGGTATACGACAATAACATGTAACTGACCTACCTCTCTAGCAAATAGTGTCAGATTGATGTATCTTGGGCAGCACGTATGTGGATTGCAGAGTGTATCAAGAGACATGATGGGAAACGTAAGAAAGATGCTGAAGATTTTTTACTTTTGTATGAAGATAATTTGCCTACAACAATCAATAAAGTAGTTAGACAAAACCAAATTTAATCGAAAAGACTAAAAAAACCAAAAGTACCGCAAAAAAAGATATTCGTATATCAGTCACTTCAAGAAAATTTGTAATAATTCAATGGATAAATTAAAAATTAATTTTGATTTTGCAGCTTGGAAAACCTTAGCTGAAGGATCATTCAAGTTATTATACCAATGTTTAACAGGAAAAGAGCTGGAGAAATTGAACGCATCGAAATTGAAGATTTTGAAAGTAGAGAGGCCATTGATAAACATGTACATCCTGTATATATCCTGTATATATATATATATATATATATATATATATATATATATATATATATATATATATATATATATATTTGCTTTTGATATTGTTATATAATTATTACTTGTATGTTTTGTTAATACTACTGTATTCTTTCTGACTTATTCTTCGAGAGCACTTTGGTGTTATAAGGAATAAAGCTTATTATTATTATAGACTTTACGCCAACCTGGCGCTCACTACTCAGTAGGACAGTACTGGGTAACTTTCACCTATACCGGCATTATGCAAGGTATTAGGCTCTGTGGAAGGGTGATGTGCCAAACCAACCCGTAAAAGTACCGTAGTACATTCACAGACGGGTTCGTCACATCACTCCTTACATTGTTGTTATTTTTGCTTGAAACGAGATGTTATGCGTCTATCTTGGTGGACACTGGGTCGTACGACGAGACTTTCGTGGGAACGTAGATGTTGGCTTTCCACGAATGGAAATTCGTTCAAATTCGCTGGCTAAGTTTTGGGCCCTTTTGGAAAGTTTTGTATAAAATTCAGGATGTACATGTTTATCAATGGCCTCTCTACTTTCAAAATCTTCAATTTCGATGCGTTCAATTTCTCCAGCTCTTTTCCTGTTAAACATTGGTATAATAACTTGAATGATCCTTCAGCTAAGGTTTTCCAAGCTGCAAAATCAAAATTAATTTTTAATTTATCCATTGAATTATTACAAATTTTCTTGAAGTGACTGATATACGAATATCTTTTTTTGCGGTACTTTTGGTTTTTTTTAGTCTTTTCGATTAAATTTGGTTTTGTCTAACTACTTTATTGATTGTTGTAGGCAAATTATCTTCATACAAAAGTAAAAAATCTTCAGCATCTTTCTTACGTTTCCCATCATGTCTCTTGATACACTCTGCAATCCACATACGTGGTACCCAACATACATCAATCTGACACTATTTGCTAGAGAGGTAGGCCAGTTACATATTCATTTTTTTCGTCCGGAACACTTTTTTTTCAAGAAAAAATTCTACTTAAAAAACTCATCGCACAGAGTTCTGCCGGTAATCATTTTTGTCGGTTTGACATGTACTTTTTGATAAAATAACAAAAACTGGTAGTTTCATTTAAGAACATGCTCAAAAATGCAAAAGAAAATCAAATAAATAACAAAAAGTTACAACAATAAATTTTTCAGTAATTCTTGACAATCTGGTCAAATTTTTGAAAAATTTCGAAAACTGATTACATCACTCAATTGTACGGAAAAAAATACGAAAGAAACTGTGTTTCATTGTTGGACTCGAAGCTTTATTTTTTCGACTTAGGTATTTATAGCAATACTCTACAAAAATAATGTTTCGAATCAAACGATGAAGTAGTTTTTTCCGTACAATTGAGTGGTGTAATCAGTTTTTGAAATTTTTCAAAAACTTGATCAGATTGTCAAGAATTACTGAAAAATTTATTGTTGTAAGAGTAATTTTTTGTTATTTGTTTGATTTTCTTTTGCATTTTTGAGCATGTTCTTAAATGAAACTACCAGTTTTTGTTATTTTACCAAAAAGTACATGTCAAACTAAGAAAAATGAGCACCGGCAGAACTCTGTACGATGAGTTTTTTAAGTAGAATCTTTTCTTGGAAAAAAAGTGTTCCGGACCGAAAAAAGTGAATATCTCGGAAACTTCTTAATTTTTTTACCCGAAAAAACTTGTGGTTATTTAAGACCTAGAAAGGTATACTTTCACCAAGTTTCGTCAAAATTAAATTATTTTTGTGGGAATGGGAAACATGGGAAATAAAGAAAAAACAAGAAAATTCGCAGTTTTCGCCGAAATTTTGAGGTTATGTTAAAAAGTGACCCTTACAAAAGTTGTAGATTTTTTTATGATCTACAACTTTTGTTAAGGATAATTTTTCCTTTGACTTCGACTTTCGCCGGAAATTGCAATAATATAATTTTTCACCCTTTTGGGGCCCCACCAAATCAGCCCCCCACCGCCCCTGCTCACGCATTTAGTTTTTTTACGTTTATTATAAGCCTCTTTACCATTTCCACTTATAAAAGTCTAGATAACAATTTTTGTTTTCTCTATGTGTAATTTTATTTGACTAATAAGTTTTAACCAGCATATTCGACAAATTACGCATTTGTGCTGTTGTGCATACTTTACAACTCGAGCTTATTTCTAATAGGATGTGGATGATTATAGACAAGTTTACTAAACATAAAAATTTTCTTTGGCATGTTACGTATGAGAGGCCTAAATGCTAGAATCCTAGTAGCGATAGCGTGGACCCCGAGCGGATGGGTCCGAACTCTTGGTTCTGATTGAACCATGATGGCTGCATGGTAGGGTAAAACAAGAATAGTCCATAGGTTTATTATAAAAGTATAAAAGTATATTTACAAAGAAATAGACTGGAAATTATAAACTGAACTTAACCTAAATCTAAAATTTAATATATTCCCATGATTTAATACATCCCCATGATTTAGGAAGAGCTTACCCGTAACTATTGTAACCCGGGAATGATGATTACAATGGTCGTGAGACCATTGGATCATCCGACCAGCTAATGCCAATCGTCTGATGATCGTACTGACAAACAGCTGTCCATTTATACCTATGTGCTGACCTGCTTATACATATTAGCTGTGGTCAGCGATTTTGCATATAAATCGGTGTTTGTCAATATAATGTGTTTGTTATTATTTATTAATATTACATAAATATGTATTTCATTACTGTTTATTATTAATACAATAATAAACAAAATACTTTACTATAACAATAATCAAAACACCGGTTCGTAACAACACTCCCTTCTGCGAAAAAGATGGTTATTCATTTGAGGAACCAGCCTTTTCGGAAAAAAAGTGGCTTTTTGCATCTTCCTAAATCTGTTAAAATCCCCCCTTAATAAAGAAACCAGGTAAACGTTACATTTGAAAGGAAATCAACAGGTAGTACAAACATAGTAATAAGTGTTTAATAAGTAATAAGTCTTCTATCTCCTTTTCGAGCCGTTATTCCAATCTTCTAACTCGGACAAGGGGTCGCTTCTACGGTTTCATCCTTCGGCGCCTCCGTTAACGTTCTCTCCTCTTCTTTCCGTCGGGAGCCGTCTTGGTATTGCCTCTCCTCGCGTCTATGTATCTTTCCTTTGGGACCTTGTCCTCCTCTTTTGAGTTCCGGGTGAGGTGGCCAATTGGTTGATCCTAGTCGTTCCAGAAAAGTTCCTTCTGCTGTGGTTCGTCCTTGGGTTGCCTTGCTCCCGATACATTCCCACTATTAACGTGTCCCGTGACTGGACAGACAGTATCCGTAGTGCCTATATGGCATACCCATCCATGGACTGGCTTATTTCTGTATCAACTTCCTTCGGCACCAACCATTAACCATCTCTCAGTTGTTCCTTGTGGTCCAAATGTCTCCTTCCCCCGATGAATCCTTTTGACCCCTATTCTGTGAGTTTTCCTCCCTTGCATTATATTTTTATATCCTTGATTGGTGCTTAATAGAATATACCAGTAAAGTTTTTATATTCCCATCGTTTTCGATTTTAATTTCCCTTTTGTCGGTCGGATTCCTTGCTCTGCCTTTTTCTTTTATTCCCATTTTTCTTCAGAAACTTCCTTTGAATACTCCAAAATTCCTCTCTGATGATATTTCCCTTGGAATCCCTCTTTGTGGTTTTTCCGGTGAGTCCATCCTCGAGTTCGCCCTTGAGTGTCCCCTTTTTAATGGAATTCGTCCTAGAATTCCCCCTTGAATCGAATTCGCCCTTGAATTCTTCATTTTAAATGAATTCCCTTGAATTCTCCTTTTTGTATTCCTTTAATTGAATTCCCTTCAATTCTTCTTTTTGTATCCCCTTGAATGAATTCCCTTGAATTCTTCTTTTTGTATTCCTTTAATTTAATTCCCTTGAATTCTTCCTTTTGTATTCCTTTATTTGAATTCCCTTGAATTCTTCTTTTTGCATCCCTTTAATTGAATTCCCTTGAATTCTTCCTTTTGTATTCCTTTAATTGAATTCCCTTGAATGCTTCCTTTTGTAGTCCTTTAATTGAATTTCCTTGAATTCTTCCTTTTGTATTCCTTTAATTCTTCCTTTTGTATTCCTTTAATTTAATTCCTTTGAATTCTTCCTTTAAATGAATTCCCTTGAATTCTTCCTTTTGTATTCCTTTAATTTAATTCCTTTGAATTCTTCCTTTAAATGAATTCCCTTGAATTCTTCCTTTTGTATTCCTTTAATTGACACCTTGGAGTCATGGCTTTGCATGTCCCAATCGGACTGTTCCATCGTTGAGGTACCGGAGCGCTACACCATTAGCTCTGGATCTGGCGGGTATAGTACTACCCTTTATTGGGCGGAACGATACGGTGGGCAACCGATTGTTCCTGATCACCATGCAATTTTGCCCGAATTGGTGACGATCGTGATCCTGCTGTTTTGGTCGTAGTCCCGGTGGTCCCTGGAGTCGATGGTTTTTCCTGGAGTTATTCATTCCATCCATTTGTTATCTGCCCAGACCGACAATATTTCCCCTAATGGTTTCTTCTATTGTAGTAAGCCCGATTTTTATTGGTTGAACCCTTCCTTGTCTTTCACCTGGTTAGTTTTGAGGTTTCCTTATGTACTTATTCCATTTTTCATATATTACTGGTAATGAACCAGGTTATCTAATTATCCCCGATCGTTATTTATTAGTTATATTATAAAATATCCCTTTTACCGTATAAATGAAATTTCCCTGATGAACATTTCCACAATAGTGAGCCCGATTCTTTGTTGAACCTTTTCCTGTCCCTTTCCTTGTTAGCTTGTGGTTTCCTTATATCCTGTTGTAAGCGAGGAGTACGTGCCTTTTCCGTAGGGCTTAAATCAGATGTTACTGGTAGCGGTGAAAACCCTACAGAAAGGCCAGGGTTCGAACTCCTGATCACTACGGTCAAGTTGCGGGAATTTAAGGGTGTACGCTGTTTCCTTAATAAAATAATGGGGTTCAATTTAACATTTTTATTAACACAATCAATAAACAAACAGATAATATATACAAGACATAAGACGGGAACTTCTTCCCCAAATAATCAACAGATAAACTTATATAAATGAAAGATAGAAAAATGGAAAGGATTACGACTTACCTAGACACACGTTACTTTTTTACTTGGACACAAACTTTCGCTACCGGCCACTAAACAAAACTTCCCAACTCCGACTCTTTCGTACGTTAAAAGTAAACCCAAGTGACGTTTACGAAGATCTCGACTAGCGACCCCACACTGTATTGCACCTTTTTGTCCCACAGAGATCACTACCTCTTACCCACTGCTTTCACCCACTGTCACGATTATTGTTTTTGCGAGTCTTTTTATAGTGGTATTTGGCCTACATTTTTATACTTGTCGGCAGAATTTATGTGTTACCAAACTTATTATCGGTAACACATATTTTAGTTGTTTGTTTTAATTTACTGGCCTCGTTAATAATTTGTGTCCAAAACAAATGGTTACCGATTGCAACACTACTCCCCCCTTCGAAAAAGATGGTTACTCCAAATGAGAAACCAGCCTTTTCTGAGGGTGCAACCATTTGTCTGTGTGTCCTTCGTTAATCCAACCCTTATACTTAAACACAACTTACATAGTAACCCTGAAAGAAGAAAAAAAACAACAAAAAAAAAATAAAAGAAAATACACAGATTCTTACAATACGTTAGATATTAGTTATTTCACTTAGTGTCTTTATTTTGTATCGCTTAACGTCTCTATTTCACTTCGTGTCTCTGAGTATGCCTTCACTCACTCACTACAATCCTTGAGCTGAATCACGACATTTTGGTATGGGTTAGTTCTATTCAGCTTTTCCGGACTCCCACTTTCACTCTCGCACTCTTTTGGGTTTACGTGTCCATTTTCCACGTCGTCTATGACTTCCTTGGGGCGCTTCTTGTCGGCTTCTCGATGCTCTCGATGTAGTACCCATAAGGTGAGCGTGCTCCAGAGACTCGCAATCAGCCTGTAGCTCCAGCCGAAGGTATGGTAGAGCGATAGCCCATTTAGGATTATTCCAATCATAAATTTGACCAACCGTACGACTAGGTAGAATCCCATCATCCCTGACATCAAAAGGCCAAAGTTTGTGAACCACCCCCACAGTTGACGGAACGCATTATGCGCGAGCTGTTTGACTTCAGCTTCGTTGAACATCTTGACTGCGCTGAACCCTTGGGCGTCTGTCTCCAGTCCGATTATCTTTCTGGCTATAATGTTGGTGACAGCGCGTCGCTCGGAGCCAAAAATTAATGTTCTCTGGGCCTCCCGTATTTCTTGGGCTGTGTATATACCCCCAGTGCCTAATCGTTGTATTGGCTGGAACTTCAACTGTGGCTCCTCTGCTGCTTCTATCACTTGCGGATGGGGTTGTATCTGTGGTGTCGGACTGAACCCGACCCACTGGTTATCGACGTGATAGAGCGGCGGCGTTAAGTGCGAGCAGCCAATTTATTCTCCATATTCCTGCAATATGTGAGTAATTGGCGCCATGAAAAGTGATTCATTGTTTACTCGCACGGGTAATTCGTTGTAACACTCCGATGTCCTCCGAACCTCGACTGGCTTTGGCACGCACTGCATTATATATATAACTTCCCCGAGGACTCTTCCCACGTACCCTGGATGATTTTTCAGCAGTATGCTGACGGCGTTAGCCGATAATGGAGCCAGGGTAAGCCGGTTCTTCAGTGTCTCTCGGTGAAGGAGACACCTTCTGTATACCATGTTGACGTATAGATCCTGCATGGCTCGCTTATATGCCTGTTCTACATACATGAATTTTGTGTTAATGTACACGAGAAGGTCGGCGCCTTGTGTTGCTGATTGGTCCTTTTTGAATTGAAACCCGTAGCTTTTCTCTTCCACAACCATCAGCCGGGGATGTTCAGTGACCCAGGCATCTTGGTAGCATACATGGGATTTGCCGACGAGTGTGAGTGCAAACACCCGATCTTCCTGCTCCACTACGATGTACTCCGGATTGGTGAAAAAGTCCCCTTTATTCATCGTCACGAAGTTCCCGACACCCTCATACACTACACTGTATTGTTCCTCTGAGCACTTATCTTGTACGCCACGCTCCCAGATCGATTCTCCCATTTCTACGTCCATGCAGTAGCCGCTTGTATAGGTACAGGAGACCCCACCCTGGAGATGGATCTCGTTGGCGTCCAGGCTTACCGTAGCCCAGTATTCCCGAATTTGTAATTTTAGGGCTGCGCTGACGATTACTTCCGTCCATGTGACCCCATTCTCAATGTAGGTCCCACCTAAACATTTACCCTCCGTAGTTAGCGCCCCGATCAGCGTGACGGACGCGGTAGTTGAAGCATTGACCTGGATATTTTGGAGCGTGTATTCCGGGGTTTTATACGTCTTGTACCGGTGGATATTGGCGCATTCCTCGGCGCCCAGCGATTTGACGTAGGTGAGCAAACCAGAAGCCACCGCGGAAGTGTGACTAAACATGCCACACCTCTGGATGAGGCGAGTGATTTCCAATAGGCACGTTCTCACTTGGACCCTGGAGACGTTGTTTTTCTGCACAATTTGGACCCTTCTTGTTTCTTCCCGGTAACCTTTGACTGGATCTGGACAAGGCGCTACATCGCGTAATGATATGGCAGTTACGTTCGTTGAAAGCTCCCGGCAATCATATGCTATGAGTGCACTCCCTGTGGGTAACAGCGCTGCAAGTACATTGAATAATGCGATCACCCCCATGTTGAAAACTCTGTAATGGAAATATTACAGTTTTATTGTTTCAGTTTCATACTTAAAGCTGAAAAGTCGTCTGAATATGAATGGTTTTTTTTTTTTTTTTTTTGTCTTAAGGTAATGCAGTCTCTCCTAGATTCGTCGTGGGAGGACCCAGGGTCGCTCTTCCGCTGGTCCTCGGCTGCGTGTGAGGTATGTGGGTTGATGTCTACGTTCTGGAGGTTGTTCGTTGATAGCTTCCGTTGGTCCCGCCGATTCTACTTCGTTGTTCCCTTCACCAATTTCGTTTTGTTCGTCACCTTCCCGTTCCCGGTTTTCCACAACTATATCCTGGTCGTCCACTTTCATATGAACGGTGACATGGGCGCCCTCTATAGGTACGGCAGTAACTGGTATTTGCATCACTTCCGGTTCTGTTGTTTCCTCCTCATCTACTATCTCCTGATCGCTGTCGACTCTTTGTGCTTCAAACTCCTCCGTTCCCTTAGCAAGCTTCAGCCTGTTGACATGAACTATTTGCTCCCGACGACCATTTACTTCCTTGATTTTGAACGTAACCGGCCCTTTTTGTTCGACTATGCGATGTGGTCCCGTCCATGGTTTTGCTAACTTCCGTGACCCCTTGAGTTTACTAGTTGGGTCGTGTAGGTAGACCCTGTCTCCAGGTTGTAAGCTAACTGGTTTCGTCTTTTTATTGTATTGTTGTACTTGCTTGTCGGCTGCTTTCTTTAACTGTTCTTTAACCAATGCATACGCCTTGTGTAACCGTTGTCTCAATTCCGCACAGTAATTTTCAGCAATTTCGTAAGTCGCTCGTGTAGGCCGAATAATATCTTCATATGGTAGCTCGATATCTCTCCCGTAAAGTAAGTAGAATGGACTTTCTCCAGTAGAACTGTGTACGTGTGACCTATAAGCCATTAATACATACGGTAGCCATTCGTCCCAATCCTGCTGGTTTGTAGATACGACGTGTGATAGCATATCCTTGAGAACTCGATGCGTGCGTTCTATCATACCGTTCGTTTGTGGGTGATACGGCGTGGTTTGTATTTTCTTTATTTGCAGGTATTTACAGATGTCTGCCATAAGTGCCGAAACGAAGTTTGTTCCTTGGTCGCTGATGAGCATTCGGGGTACTCCATGTCTACTGACGATATTCTCGATGAAAGCGCGTGCTACAGTTTCCGCTTTCTGATCTTTTAATGGTACCGCCTCCACGTACCGGGTAAAATAATCCTGGAAACTGAGGATATACTTATTTCCCTGTCGCGTTGTTACGAGTGGGCCTACAATATCGATGCCAACCCTCTCGAACGGTCCACTGACGATGGGCATAGGCTGCATCGGTGCTGGCTTCTGCATCGAAGGTTTTCGCTGTGCACACGATGGACACTCCTCACAATACTTCTTGATATCTGTCTTCATCGTGGCCCAATAATGTTTACTTTGAATGAACGCGAGCGTCCTCGCAAACCCTTGGTGACCCGCATATGGTTGGTCGTGGTGCGCCTCTATCACTTTACGTACCATTGTTTTTGGAACTACTAGCTTGTCGTGTCGATCCCTGATTGTTCGTGTCTTGTACAGTAGTCCCTCTAGGTCCAAAAAATAGGTCTCCTGTTCCTGGTTAGATGTGACCTCCTGAATAATTTTCTTAATTTCCTCGTCCCGCTGCTGTTCGATTCGGAATGTTTCCTTACTCCATACTGGCTCGTAGACTGTTTCCTCTTGTTCCACTACTGCACACGGTATTCCTGGTATTCTTGATAAGGCGTCTGCATTTCCGTGTTTCCTGCCCGGTCTGTGGGTGACTTCGAAATCGTATTCACCTAATGTTATCGCCCACCTTGCCAGTCTACTACTTGGATCCTTGATCGTGAATAGCCATTTTAGTGATCTGTGGTCCGTGACAACTACAAATTTTCTGCCATATAGATAGCACCTAAAGTGTTTTACCCCCCATACGACGCCTAAACACTCACGTTCGCTTGCCGAATAATTACATTCCGCTCGATTCAACTGACGACTCGCATATGCAATTGGCTGCTCCCCTTTTGTCGTTTTCTGGCTCAAGATAGCCCCCAAGGCCGTCCCGGACGCGTCGGTGGTTAAGATGAATTCCTTGCTGAAGTCTGGATATATGAGTACCGGCTCGGTACATAAAATGTCCTTCAACTTTTGAAATGCCGCTTGTGCTTCGACACCCCATTCGAATGCTGTCTCTTTCTTGGTCAACGTTGTGAGAGGAAGTGCTATTCTGGCGAAGTTAGGTACGAACCGTCTGTAGAATCCCGCTAGGCCCAGGAAGGCTCGTACATCTCGTACATTGTTTGGCGTTGGGTATTCCTTAACTGCTTTAAGCTTGCTTTCATCTGGCTTTACTCCGTCCTTTGAGATCCGATGACCTAGGTACTTTGTTTCTTCGACTAAAAAACGGCATTTCTTGGGACTCAACTTCAGATTAGCCCTTCGAATTTGCTGGAAGACCTGTTTCAGTCGCTCTAAGTGCTCCTCTATCCCCTGTTTACTAAAGATGATCACATCGTCCAAGTATACGAAGCATATATTATTGGTAAGTCCGGATAGGATGGTGTTCATCAGTCTCTGGAAGGTTGACGGGGCTTTTATTAATCCAAACGGCATCCTATTGAAGTGATAGTGCCCTTCGGGCGTAGAGAAGCCTGTCTTCTCCCTATCTGACTCAGCAACTTCGACTTGCCAATATCCCCATGTCAGATCCAAAGTTGAAAATAATGTGGCACCTCCCAGCATGTCTAGTGTCTCGTTGATGTTCGGCAGAGGAAAGAAGTCCCTTTTGGTGACAGAATTGAGCGCCCTATAGTCGATGCAAATCCTCATTTTTGTCTCACCGTCCGGTGTTTTCCGTGGTACCATAACTACAGGTGCCGACCATGGCGATTGTGATGGCGATATAATTCCCTCTTGTAACATCTCTTGAATCTGCTTGTTGAGCTCCTCCCTTTGCGCATGTGGAACCCGGTATGGTGCCCTTGCTATCGGATGTACGTCCTCTGTTGGTATGTGATGTTTTATTCCCCGTGCACATCCAAACTTCTGACCCTCTTCGTGAAAGATGTCTTTATATTCCCGCAGCAATGTTAAAAGTGACTGTTTGTCCCTTTCGTTCAAATGTTCCAAGTTTACTTTCTCCTCAAATGTGTTGGTTTGTGGTTGCGCTTCTATGTTGAGACAGTTAGCCCTCCGTTTCGCTTGTGGTACGTCTTCCAATTTGTGTGCTTGATGTAGTGTTTCGGTATACTTCTCGCCCTCCCCTACTGTAGTTTTCGTGGATACTTTAATTGGCTGTAGTGTGACATTTAATAAACGTACTTGAATTTCCCCATCATGACTGACTTTGCTTAGTACCCTTGCTGCCATAATCCCATGTATATATATTTCCGACGGCTCGATTATGATCTCCGTCCCTGGCTGGAATCCACGCTGTACTCCAATGGTAACACACTCGGATCGTGGAGGAATCTCTACGTTATATTTCAATTGGATAGGGAGTCGGCCAGACTCCGTTTCCTTGTTATCGGTCGACTGTGGCCGCAGCGACCGTAACGTTGAGTTGTCCCTTGTTGGCGCCTTCCGTGAATTTCCAAACGCTGGAGACCGAAGATACTTGTTCGAGGATTCTTCAGAAAAAACTTCATTTGTGTTCCCTAACACTCTTGTAATAATATTCCCATTTTTGGCAGCTTCCCCATTTGAATTGTTTCCCCTAATATTTCTCTTTTCCCTCGCTGCAGTATATACCCTAACATCACCCGTATATTTGTCGTTCATCTCTGTAGAACGATTGCCCATATTTTTGTTTTCCGCCCCTGCGGTGCGGCCCCTAGTAAAATTCTTGTTCATCTCTGTAGGACGATTGCCCATATTTTTGTTTTCCGCCCCTGCGGTGCGGCACCTAGTAAAATTCTTGTTCGTCTCTGTAGGACGATTGCCCATATTTTTGTTTTCCGCCCCTGCGGTGCGGCCCCTAGTAAAATTCTTGTTCGTCTCTGTAGGACGATTGCCCATATTTTTGTTTTCCGCCCCTGCGGTGCGGCCCCTAGTAAAATTCTTGTTCGTCTCTGTAGGACGATTGCCCATATTTTTGTTGTCCCCTACAGCTTCATAATTTTGGTAAGTATCCTCTACATCGCACACATAGTCCATTTGTCCCGATAATGGTATTCGCAGATTGTATCTCGGCAAATACATGTCTCCACCCATGAAATCGATGCTGACCTGATTTTCGTACATAAAATTTCTTCCCAAAAGTCCGTCGACGGCGAGTGGCAAATCACATACAACAAAATTAGTACGTAGTTTTAGGTTCCCCATCTTCAAGTCGACATTAGTAGTTCCATAAATTTGTAGCTCGTGTCCTGTAACTCCGGTTAGATTAAGAGTTTGTAATTCCGGTTGTAGTTGTAGTTCCTTCCCCCTTAGTACGTCATATTTCAGTATTGACAAGACGGAGCCCGTATCCACCATTAGTTTAATATCTTCATCCCTTATTTTCGCATTAATGGTACATGGTGAATGTCCGGACCCGGTGCTGTTTATATGTGGTACTGTTATTGTCGGTTCCCGGACAGTGCCTCGAACTGGGGAGCGTTCGGGGCAGCTGGCTCGTTTAAATTCGGTGCGTCATTGTTCCCATTTTGCCTCCAGTTTGTGTAGGTGGGGGTCCGCGGTGGTGGTTGTTGGTCCATTTGGCGATATTCCCTGTGTTGGTTACTTCTGTGGAAACTCGATCGTGGACATTGGGTTTCTCTATGACCGCTAGTACGACATCTCCGGCACACCGTTTCTGATCGGCATTGCCTTGCGAAGTGCCCGTAACCATAGCAATTGAGACACTGACCTGAATTCGACGAAGTAGGTTGTCGTGTGAACCCGGCGTTGCTCCTCCTAGTATTTTGCCCTGTACGTGATTCTGACGACCAGTTTCTGCTTCGGCGCCGTGTATTGTCACTTCTTCGCGAATATTCCTGTGGACTGCTCGAGATGTACAACGTGTTCCCCAAATTTCGTGTATTTTGAACCATGGCTTGGTTCAATTCTTCGAATTCAGCTAACTCTATGGCTTTGTCAATTGTGAGATTGGTTTCCCTCATAAATAATATTCCTATATTCTTTGTTATTTCTCGTTTGATCCCAAGTTTAAATTGAGAAATAATCAAATCCTGGTTCTTTCGTCTGATACCCTCTTTTTGTTCTCTCGTCGCGGTTCGCAAATCTTCCTCTAGCGTCTCCTGCCCAATGGTTTTTAACCGTGTAGCGAATTGCCTCACGCTCTCTGTAGCCCTTTGGCAGGTTTGGGAGAGCTTGTACTGAGCGGCCCCCGGAATTTTTAATGGTGTGAATCTGGCAATCAGTCTTGTTTTAAACGTATCGTAGTCGGTATCCTCATCGCAGAGTGTCTCCTCGCTACGGTAGAACTGGTATGCTTCGCCCACCAACCGACATTTCAGAACTTTTAGTATTTGTTCCTTTGCTAGGTTGTCCAATTTCGCTCGTGCTTCCAACCGTTCGATGTATTCCTTGACATTTTCCTTACCCGAGAATGGTTCAACACTACTAGCAAAAGCCCCTAAACTAAATCTTGGCATTTCAACAACTACGTTTGGGGTTGTTGTACGTGGTGTGGTTGGACGCGGTTGTGACGTCCCTGCACGTTGTTGTCCTGCTGTGGTTGCGGGTGATTCCTCCCCGTTTCCCATGATACTTTATTTGTTTTTCCCCAATTAAACACAACAAAATTATTTATAATACTCGTCCCCCTTGTTATAAAAATACCCCCTTAATAATATTGAGCGATCCCCCTTAATAATATTAATTCATATAAGCAGTAAAAAAACACTTCCGCCTAGACACGCAAAAAAAATAAAAATAAAAATAAAAATAAATATAAAAGAAATGTTTTTATTTTAAATTGTGCAACGGTTGCGAATTCTTCATCTATTAATTACCCCAACTAAAACATAGTTCTCCTCTTTTCTTTCCTGTTATAATAAATTGTCTTGCAAGACCGATATCTCCTAGTTAAAAAAAAATTATACACTTAATTATTCCCAAAGCAAAGAAAAAACCATTATTTTTGGATTATGAACTGGAACTATTATTATATACGATTTATTATTTTTAAGAAATTACGCATATGTTTGCAAATATTTCATTTTTCCATATGGGCAAAATTTACATTTTTATTTTTTCGCTTGTGTGTGCATAATTGAAAGACACCGGTACGATCATTAACAATGTACGTACGACAGTCACGAGACACAGTATCGCATTACTAATCACTAATAGTACACACTGTTTGTTTTTATAAAATACTTTAATAGCTGATAAAACAATACATTTAACACCATTAAATTATTATATTACCTACATATGTATGTGAACTTGAATTTTTATGCTAACTAATCAAAAAAAAACTATTCTTTTCAACAAAAAAAAATAATTTTCTTTTCTCTTTGCACAGTGAACAGTTTAATGAATTTAACACCTATAATTGTCGGATAATTGTAGTAACTAATAGATAACTAGTTTTTTCCCAAATTTACCCAATTTTCGTATTTAGAAGAAGAAAAAAAAAAGGACCCAAAAATTTCCGCAAATTTTCCGCAGTTTTTTGTTTTATTATTAATTTCACCACTGTAAGACGGCGGGGGTACGGACCTTTTCTGTAGGGGGTAAGTAGATGTTATTGGTAGCGTTGAAAACCCTACAGAAAGGTCGGGGTTCGAACTCCTGATCACTACGATCAAGTTGCGGGAATTTAAGGGTGTACGCTGTTTCCTTAATAAAATAATGGGGTTCAATTTAACATTTTTATTAACACAATCAATAAACAAACAGATAATATATACAAGACATAAGACGGGAACTTCTTCCCCAAATAATCAACAGATAAACTTATATAAATGAAAGATAGAAAAATGGAAAGGATTACGACTTACCTAGACACACGTTACTTTTTTACTTGGACACAAACTTTCGCTACCGGCCACTAAACAAAACTTCCCAACTCCGACTCTTTCGTACGTTAAAAGTAAACCCAAGTGACGTTTACGAAGATCTCGACTAGCGACCCCACACTGTATTGCACCTTTTTGTCCCACAGAGATCACTACCTCTTACCCACTGCTTTCACCCACTGTCACGATTATTGTTTTTGCGAGTCTTTTTATAGTGGTATTTGGCCTACATTTTTATACTTGTCGGCAGAATTTATGTGTTACCAAACTTATTATCGGTAACACATATTTTAGTTGTTTGTTTTAATTTACTGGCCTCGTTAATAATTTGTGTCCAAAACAAATGGTTACCGATTGCAACAATCCCCTTTATTTTGTTAATTTTAGTGACCCCCCTTAGAAAAAAATAGTGAACCCGTCCCTTTTAATAAATAAATTTAATACGCGTTTAGTTTCCTAAATGTTTTTAATTGTTAAGATGATAAAACGTATATGATACCTGATACTTCTATATGTTTTTAATCGCGTGAATGCCTATACATACATTTTATTTGACATTGAAAAAAAAAATATTTGCTGACTCCTATAATGAATAAAAAAAATTCTTACCTATGTTATTTAAAAAGAAATACCAAATGATCCTAAATATAATATAATTAAGAAAGGAATGATTCCCTAAAAATAAAATAAACCCGTTTACCTAACCTTTGTTTAAGCCCTACCATTGAACCATCATACCACCGCGGCTACCAATGTTACGTATGGGGGGCCTAACTGCTAGAATCCTAGTAGCGATAGCGTGGACCCCGAGCGGATGGGTCCGAACTCTTGGTTCTGATTGAACCATGATGGCTGCATGGTAGGGTAAAACAAGAATAGTCCATAGGTTTATTATAAAAGTATAAAAGTATATTTACAAAGCAATAGACTGGAAATTATAAACTGAACTTAACCTAAATCTAAAATTTAATATATTCCCATGATTTAATATATCCCCATGATTTAGGAAGAGCTTACCCGTAACTATTGTAACCCGGGAATGATGATTACAATGGTCGTCAGACCATTGGATCATCCGACCAGCTAATGCCAATCGTCTGATGATCGTACTGACAAACAGCTGTCCATTTATACCTATGTGCTGACCTGCTTATACATATTAGCTGTGGTCAGCGATTTTGCATATAAATCGGTGTTTGTCAATATAATGTGTTTGTTATTATTTATTAATATTACATAAATATGTATTTCATTACTGTTTATTATTAATACAATAATAAACAAAATACTTTACTATAACAATAATCAAAACACCGGTTCGTAACAGGCAAAACATGCTGAATGATAGATATATAAGGATGGCAACGTCAAGATACTGTGATCTTTAAAGAAATTCCTACATGAATGCTGCTGATTAACTTTCATAATTGCTCTTACCGCTCGTTTTTGTAGCTTAAAAAGTTTAAGTGCATATAGGGAGGATCCCCAAAATATAATCCCGTATCTTAGAATTGACTGTACATATGCATGGTATACAATTAGGTTAATATAAGAACTAATTTTGCCAGCCGTATGGTCTATATGGTTGTTCCATTTTAAATCTGACTGTAAATAGAACCCTTAAAATTTTACTGTTTCATTTTTTGTATGGATCTTGTAGTTTCCTATGCCCAACTCAGTATCGCCCGTTTTATTAAAAAGTAACGCGTTAGTCTTTTCTCTGTTTAATTTTAGCTTGTTTGCTGAAAACCAACTAAGTGTTCCAGTGCGTTTGTTATATCACGGTTCAAATCACTGATATCTGCTTTGCCAATCAAAATAAATAAAATGTTAGGACAGAATATCTTAAAACCCAGTATAAGTCCACATAGCGCTCCTCTTTGGGTAGTACCAAAAAAACGTGATGCAGCGGGTATACAAAAATGGCGAATCGTAATGATTATAGAAAACTAAACGAAGTTACAATTGCTGACAATTTTCCTCTCCCCAAATAAAGATATATAAGACAAACTTAGTAAAGCCATTTATTTCACTACTCTAGATTTAGCGAGTGGCTTACACCAAATTGAAATGAAAAAGGAAGATAAACAGAAAACCGCATTCAGTACACCCACAGGTCACTTCGAATTCAATACAATGAATTTTGGCCTCCAAAATGCTCCGTCGACATTTCAAAGACTAATGAATATCGTTCTATCAAATAATCAAGGAAATGATTGTTTCGTCTATCTGGACGATATATTAATATATGGGAACTCTTGAAAGATCATAATGAAAAATTAATAAACGTATCCGAGTCACTACCAAAACATAATTTAAAAATACAGCCAGACAAATGTGAATTTCTCCGTAAGGAAATCGCATATCTTGGCCACACAATTTCCGATATTGGCGTAAGACCTAGTCTTTCAAAGATACAAGCTATTGTCGATAGACAAGAACCACGAAACGAAAAAGAAGTAAAATCATTTCTAGGACTAACGGGCTATTACCGTAAAGGGTCTAAAACCATTACCGTAGGTGAATTGGCTCAAGAAATGAAATTCAACGATATGTATGCGATTGTGTAGCTTAGTGAAAGTTCGATCGAAGTTTCTCGCAGAAGTAATCGCAAAAGTTGGCTGATATTCGAATACCGTTACAGCACCAGCTACGAAGAACCACGAAATGACATTCTACACACTCGTACTTGGTTCACTTCGCGAAAAAGTAGAGCAGGCATAAGAAATCTTATATGTTTTATGTTCAAAATGTAGACTCGTTTCATATAGGAGTTCTACAAAACAATCAGTTACGAAAAAAGAACTAATTCTTTCACTGTTTTTCACATATTACTCAATTCTACAATTATTTCGCAAGTAATAGGTAAGAAAAGAAAAGGTAATGGATAGAGTTCAATGTGATCAATTATTTAATACATTAAAAACTTTACTCTTACTAATACAACATAACAATGATGGCAATGTTTATATATTTAATATATCTCATATTAAAACAGAAACATTTGAAAATATGATTCAATATTTAAATTTAGAAAATAATAAACTTAATATATTAATAAATTCATTAGATTCACCCAATAGATTCACCCAAAAAGAGACGAAATTCCTACTGTAACGATGTTACAGTTCTTAAATAACTAATATCATATACAAAAAAAAACCCTCTCAAATTTGACTGCACTTGTTTAAAATTTATTTAAAAAAAGCAAATCGTCTCAATTTAACTTTCACTCAGTGTAAAAAATTATATTTATCAATTCAATTTGCATGCACACTACTGTACGTTTTAATCTATATGGATTGACATCCATTTTCATGATTTAAGTTGTCAAAATAAAAAATCCCTGGTTGATTTTGAACGTAAGAGTATGTGAGTTGGTTACTGTGATTCATCAAACAGCCCTTTTCATCATCACCACTCGTGGTGTACACATCAATTAAACGTGACTAATATGGGCGGCCATCTTGGTGTCTTCAGTGCAACAGTGAATCTTTTTCATTAATTTTTAATAATTATTGTCAATTTTGATAGTTAGTTTTTTATTTAAAATACTTAAATTAATCGTTTATTAACAGTTTGTAATAATAATCGTTGTTGTGTAAGTCCAAGGGAAACTCGTCAACAACATTCATCATACTGGTGAACCAAGATTTTACGGAGTTTTGTCTTCAACGAAAACTGCCCTGGTGACAGCGACGCCTTCCTATCCAATTGTGCCGTAGGACTCAGGATACGACACCATATACACACATATTGGATTCATACATGGGTAACAGACTTTACATACACATTGGGCATAAAAATACTTAATAAAATAAACACACATCATGTCACATATCTACAACATCATGTAACATATCTTGAAATATTATACTCTTTACCAAAATATACTCAGTTCAGGTAAAATGAAAAACAAAATTTAATTTTATTATAATGTAATTTCCTTTTTATTTCATATTGCACATGTGGACAATATTATTATATACTAAATGTGCAAGAGTATTTTGGTAAAATGAAACGAAGGGCTAAGTGGCGCAATTTAGCAGAGGACCAAATTTTGATGGTAGTGAAGTGTAAACTGAGTGGGGAAGCGTATAGATACTTTAAGAGTGAGCCGGGGCTAGATGAACTAAGTTATGGGGAATTTAAGGGCAAATTTATTAAAATGTTTAAGCCAAAAAGATTTTCAGGGTCGGGTTACCATAAATTAGCGGGAACTATACAGCAGAGTAAGGAGTCAGTGAGGGAATTTGTTACGAGGATTAAGTTGGCAGGACAAGAAGTGTTAAAGAAGGACTTGGCAGCGGCAAAACTTACAAAAATGCCGAGAATTAAAAAGAAAAACGAACATTTGATGCTAGAACAATTTAAAATGGGACTACGACGGGACTTGTTAAAAAACATTGGGGTGACGTTTATGTGGGAGGGGCAGGGACTAACATTAGAAGGGGTGTGTGAGTTGGCGGAGCAGGAAGAGCTCCACCAACAAATATTAAGTAGTGTAGGGCGAGGGATACAAGCCCTAAGAATCGACTCGGTGGAAGGGGTGCTGAGGGGGTTTCAATCCCTCGTCATACGTGAAAGTGGCCGCGGGCGATACCACCCAGATTCCAGGCGACCGGTAGGAAGAAGGAGATGGGCAGGCAATATGCGACGAGACGAGATACGGCCGAACAATCGGGACGGAGGCATTTGTCGGCGGTGCAGTGCCTAAACTGTTTTGGGTTTAGGCACTTTGCGAAGGAGTGTCCGGCACCAGTCGTGTGCCGTTGGTGTCGACGGGTCGGACATATTGGGAGGGAGTTCCCTAACCCAACAGGGCAGGTTGCACCGGGGGAAGTGAGATGGTTGCCGCGGGAAGCAGGACCACCTCAACCAGCGGGAAGTTGGCAAGGAGCGGTATCGAAGAGGGGTCGTGGCCGGGGTGTACCGAAAGTGTTTGGATGGGTGAGAGTGGAGGAAGCGGCACCCAGAGAAATAACCGTTGAGACGGCTGATGGGGCAACTGTGGGGGTACGGGAATATTTAAACCAGGTAGGCGCCTCGGGTGGGCCCCAAACCGAGGACGCCCAGTAATTCTAATTCCGCAAATATAATACATAGAAATACATAGAAAATATAGAATCGACTTTTCCTTCTTTGCTCCGGGGTTTTGATGTTAGTTTCATATTCTGCCGGTAGATGGTGATAGGTGCCTCTCACATGTCTAAAACAAGCTGTTTTAGTGGAAAGGTCAAGATCGTAAAGACCCAGTGTTGTTCCTGAATAACATTTATCATTAGTTATTTAATTAATTATAAATTAATAAAAGTACCTTTTTTGTGTGTATGAAAAAAAAAACTATTTTTCAAATATCGTTTTCATAATTTAGAACTGAAAGCGTTAACTGGAACTTTGGTAGTTGAATAAAATACGCATATATAAATTTGAAAACTGAAATAAAACCATTATATATTCTCTGTGTAAGATTTGCGCAATATATAGGATAATAATTTTTAAAGTATCGTATAATATACGGTAGTTTGATAGATGAACCAAGTAAACAATAACTCCATTAACTTAACTCCATTACAGTAAACAGTAACTCCATTTTTAACTTAAATAGGAAGCAGAAGATCCAGATAATGATACTATATAATAAAAGAAAAAGTTCAATTTTGTGGGAAATTATGGGAATCCATGCGGTTTAAATTTTATGATATGAATAGATATGCTGTTGTACGAATACGACTGTGGCTGACTGTAAATATATTTTAGTTTTCTATTGTTTTATGAAAATTTAGCATACTTTTAATTATTTTTTCATTTATTTATAACATGTAGGTGGGGATTTTTTATCCCTTTTTGGTGACACTGGTTTCTCTCATTGAATTAAAAGTAAAAGGAAGGAGCAATAAACACAAGTTTGGTTGATCAGGATGGTTGTTGCATATGGCGGACGGCAATATCCGTATTACCATAGGCGTGCTATATAAAAATTATTGTGTAGAAAATAAATAAATAATAAAATTATATCAGAATTAAAATTTTATTGTCCTTTAAATATAATTAATTTTGTTAACGAATTACTAATACTAATCTTATTTTTACAAATAAAACTAAATCTAATATTTAAAAAAATTTCAAGAGCGCTTTTTAATAAAATAATATTATGGTTTTCCAATGGAGTGATGTCGTGTTGCATCATATTGGGAAAAATTTTTTTGTCTTTAAATTGATTCATAACTTTTATTATAATTTTGTTTTTATCAATTTTTATGTTTTGAAAATTGTCTGTTAAGCGTCTTAAAATTTTTTCAGCAATAATGCATATATTAATGATATCGTCACTTGGATATGTTAGGCAGTGCCTTGACTTTAAATAAATCAATGAATTTAAAAAGTTTTCTTTATCACCATATAGTTGGGAAACACAATATTCACATTTTAATTTTCTCCCCAACTTAAAACTTACAAAACCCGCTATATATGTAAGTACTTCCAAACTATATGATGATAGAGAATCTACCTGAAAGGCATAATTATGCTCCTCTACAAATTGTAATATGTCATCCTCATTATCATTATCGTCATTTCTATTTGCAATAGACTCATTTATTACATTTATTGCAGATTTTTTTTCAGAACCAATATTTAAAATATTAATTTCTTCTAGGGGAACACAATTTCCTGCACCCCTTCTCTTATTTCGGCATGAATTAATATTTTTTAAATGCAGACGTAAACTGCCTGCATGTAGGGTTATTATTATAACCACCATGTGCTCTTATGGAACCAAAAAATAATTCTATGTGATCTTGATTCAATTTGTATGTGGGTAAAAATTTTAGTTTTTTATTATTAATGTATTCCTCATAAATACCAATAATTGAACACATACCCATAAGTATTCCAGTAAATCCAGCTTTCCTTTTACAGTCTAAAATTGGACAACCAGAAAGTTTTAAATTTAAAATATAATCTTTAAATTCCCCCCAAAATATTTTTATATTATCAATATTGCTGGGACAAACTGCTTGTTTATAATCAAAATTACTTATTTTGTGGGAATTCATAATGTCAAAAGCATTATTCATAAATAATATAAAGTTAGCAGTGGGGCCGCAGCCTTGGAAATCATCTAATTTTAAAATTTCTTTACAAAAAATTAAAGAATCAGCCACAGATTTACTTAATAATTGAGTGGCTAATTTGACCTTCATTTTCTGTCTGAAAAAGTTTATGTGTTTTTTTCTCAATTTGTTTCCTAAATAAAGTCCTTCTTTTTCTTGCAACTCATTAAGTTTAATAACATAATCGAAATCAATTAAATCCCCATTTTTATCAGTAAATGTTTTAAGATCCCCAAAACAAATTCTAATTAATTTAATCATATGTACTGGATCTGGCATTAAAAAATATTTATGATTGTCTATAATTACAAATGATTCTATATTATTTTTATTAAAATTATAGTTTAACTCATTGCACATGCTAAAATTAGTGGCAGTTCCATCGAAAATTATGTTTGTTACGTCTATTCCAATATTTTTTAAAAGATATAGTGCCTGTTTAACTAAGGCTGTTTTTTGTGAAGTATTTAGTGAGGATATAAATTGGTAATTTCCAAGACTCATTGATACACACTATCATAAAAACTAAAACTTGTTTTGCTATGTCTTCGCAATCTCCCTGCAACTCGTTTCCATAATCCACATATCCATAATATTTGTCATTACAATATTCTAAATGCTGCCGAATGGCAATTTCATCAAAAACCAATGAACAAAATAATTCTTTTTGAGTATTTTCCATTTTTGTTTTTAAAAAATTAATGGCTTCTTGGGTAAACCCTGGATTTCCATCTACAGAAGAATACCATTTTGACAATGTTTTTGGGTGAGGTAAACAATTTTGAAATGTTTGCCGAACATAATTATAAGCTTTTGGCGAAAAACAATGTAGGGGCACTGCAAATGCTCTCACTTGTTGTTCGAACTTTCGTTTTACTTTCTGTCCGACAGTTTTTCTAAAAAGTCTATCAATTATTTCTTTGAGCCAAAATGTTGCAATAATACATTTTCATGGTCAGTTAACAGTAAGCTTTTTCTTTTCAGCAAACTTACCATTGACTTAAGGGAATTTATTTTTTTTTCCTGTCGCCAAATAGTTTTCTGCAGTTTTCGAATTTTCGTCCTTTGTAATGCATTTTTTTGCAAATCCACAATTTTTCTTTTTAATTGTCTTTTACGTGGGGTATCTTCTATACATGGATTTATAAAAGGATCCGGAGTAGGTGTTTCCGCCCTGAATGATGGCCCCGATAGAGGCTCGTCTTGGTTTTCAGACGACTCAATAGATGTAAGTTGAATTGGATTAAATTTCCTGACCTGTAAAAATTAAATACATGTAAATCAACATTACTAAATATAGAAAAAACAATTTTGATCAACAAATAATTTAAGAAAATACTTACATATTTCAAACGGTCGACTTTTATTGTAGGAAAAGCATGGGTCCACAATCTCACTTTTAGCTTTGAGGTTCGATCAAAACATTAATTAGTGAAATGTTGAGAACACAATACACTTGTTCGTATAGGTGTCCAATCTGGTTTATTAACAAAATTCGTCCACATTTCCTTTTCTGACAATCTTTAGGAAAACTAAAAACATATATTTATATATCAAACTTTTTATTCCAATATTGATATAAATAAATCCAATTTGAATAAATGCAAATAAATATTTCTTAGTGTTACAGTTAACTTACTATTTTTATTATTATGTTACGCCTATGTCTTAACCTCAAAATATGAAATGTTTATTTTGCATTTTATATGTTTAAAATTAACCGCTTGAGTCCCAGCTATCAAACAAATTTTTACACCCGTTGAAAACTTTTGTCCTAAATATGACACATTCATTTTTAAGCGAAAATACTGTTGTGTACTACCATCTGTTATTTATTTTTTTAAGCTTTATCTTTAATTTAAACTCTCTATTGGAAGTATATGAATCATATTTGGTTTTACTGTACACAACAATCATAAAAATTTCTGTTCAAACAAGTACCTTTAACGTGTTTTATACGATGTGCATATATGCCTATATTAAATTTGCTACTTTTTTGAAAATACTACGCGTTGTATGAAGCTTTTGTTATTAATTAGTTATTTAGAGATTAAATCTAATTTATATGATAAATTCGACGTGGACAATTAGAAAATTTTGAATTTAAAAACAGTATAATGTACCGTATAAAGGGCAAACTGTGTTAAAAGTAATAAATATTTTTATATATTTTGTATTAATAATATACAAAGATTGATATTGTTGTCTTCAGAAAATGGCCAGAAAACCATCACTTAGTACGGAGGAGATTTACTAGAATTCTAGATTTCCTAGAATCAGGAAATATATCTGAATTATAAATTGTTTCAGAGATTTTCATGTGAAAAAATGAATTTAATTATATTTTAATTTTCATAACAACTGTATATATAACAACTGTATATATAACAATCAAAAATACATATTTTTGTTGTTCTAAAAAATAAATACTTTGTTATTTAAGAAATAAATACTTTATTTTCTGATAAATATGCTTTACTTTATTTGGGTTGTATAATGAAAAGCAGAACCTATGATAACTAATGTCCCATATATGGTACATTTTAAAAATTTGTTAATTAAAATATTTTTTTTAATTTTTATAATTCCGGATGCTTATACAATTGAACTGAAAAAGTTTCAAAACAAAAAAAATTTTTTTTCCTATCAGTTTAAAAATTGGGCTGAACGTACCTAAAATATTTTGTCCTATATACAGTACATTAGTTATCATGAGGTTAATATTAATTATCATGAGGTTAATATTATAGTAAATCAAGAAAAAACAACTTACCTATGAAAAGTGATTCCTAAAGACTTATTTTTAGGGGTATTAGAGCAACCGCAAGCTGCACAACTAACCATTTTGTTTGTAATCGAATTACTAATGTTTAAACACTTAAAACAATGCTTAAAACACTATTCTAATTAATCCTAATGGACATCTATATAAATACAAAACAAATACACATAAAAAATTATTCAAAAACACTATAAAATTATTGTAAAACTTCCAAAAGCAAACCAGTACGCTTTAACTAATTCAACAAACAAAATAAAATGAGTCATACTTGGTTGTTTAAGATGGCTACTTCCGTCTCGCTTGCTGTATATGAGTGTAGATGTCAGTTATCCTTCCTTTTACTTTTAATTCAATGGTTTCTCTAGTATAGAGATAGCGGTGTACGTTCTGTATTCTGTGCATATGACAGTGAACAACAACATATGAAACTTTCGTCCATTTCTTTTGGTTTTTATTTAATTTTTAATTTTTGTGCGTGTTTTTATTTAATTCATTTTAGTTAGTCCTGATTTTTGTTAATTCGTTAATTAATTTTAAGTTATTATGCCTTGCTGTGTGACTGTCGGCTGTAGAAACCATAGCAGAAACACTGACAAATTAAATATTAGATTTCATCGGTTTCCTAAATATGAACAGCTACGGAAACAGTGGGTACATTTGTACAAAAGAGCTGATAGTTTTAACATCGAAAACGCTCGTGTTTGTTCTCATTTCGATGAGAATAATTATGAACGTGATTTAAGATCGGAACTACTTAATTGCAAAAGTAAACATACAGTGGTGATCATAGAAATAGCACACTAACGTAATACAGTAATATTTATTTAAATTATTGATGACTCCAAATAATTCAATGGATTTTATCTACCGCAAGTATAAACATGTTTCATTGCCTATTGTAAGTACATATTATTTTAACTTTTTAATATTTCATTTACGGAATTAAGTTCGTTAAAGTTGCATGTGTCTAGTGCAGAGTGATCATAGAAATAGCACAGATTAATAAAATTTATTTAAGTTATTGATTTTATTAAATATTATCTTAAAGTAAGTACAAATTGTATTAAGCTCTAATATCGTTAATGTTTTACATTGATTATTTATTAATTAATTTATTTTAGTAAGCATGGGGAGAGGTTCACATTGTTCAGGTGAATTAAGAAAAATTATTATTACAATGAAAAATAATGGAGACAGTATTTCGAAAATTGCGCGGCAAGTAGGGCGTTCCAGAAAACTGGTGCAAAATTGTATTCGACATGTTAACACATTAAAAACAACAGCAAACAAAATTCGTAAGTCGCCACCCAGAAAAACAACGTCTTATATTGATAAACAGATCATCAAAATGAGCAGATTAGATCCTTTCCTGACATCCCACAAAATTCAAGCTCAATTACAGGAACAATTTGGTGTTAATATATCTGCGGCTACTGTGCGACGTCGATTACAAGCTGCTAATCTTCGAGGGTGCATTGCCAAGAGGAAACCCCATGTATCAGAAAAAAATAGGCTTAAGAGATTAAAGTTTGCAAGAGAACATTTGAATAAACCATTAAATTTTTGGAAAAAAATATTGTGGACAGATGAATCGAAGTTTAACCGGCTTCAGTCTGATGGAAAAGTGTACGTTCGTCGTCCTCCAAACCAAGAAAATAATCCCAAGTACACATTAAAAACCGTAAAGCACGGTGGCGGTTCCATAATGGTCTGGGGATCGATGTCATGGTATGGAGTGGGCCCACTGGAACAAATAGAGGGGATTTTAGACCAACATAAATATAAAGATATTTTAAAAAACACAATGGAGCCATTTGCAGACGATAATTTGCCTGTAACATGGATACTGATGCATGATAATGATCCAAAGCATACGGCATTGTTAGTAAGAAACTGGATTAAGGACAACAAAATTAACGTTTTAGACTAGCCAGCTCAAAGTCCCGACCTTAACCCGATTGAAAATTTATGGTATGAAATCGGGTTACAGTTAAAAGGTAAAAACTGCAAGAATCTAAAAGATTTATGGGACATGGTGGAAGAAATATGGAATAATATTCCAGTTCAAAAATGCCAGAAGCTAGTTGCCTGCAAGATGTGCTGCTGTAATTAAGTCTAAGGGGTTCCCTACGAAATATTAAGTTTTAAGATACATTTTTTTTACTGTTACTTTCGAAACTTACTTGTAAAATTTTAAATGTGCTATGTTTTTGAGCGCAATTGCTAGAGTGGGCTATTTCTTTGAACACAATAAATTTTATAATAAAACTACTTTTTAATTTTTTTTTTTTATTTTTTTGAAACAGGAGATTTAATATATTGGAGTTTTACATGTTATATATTTACTTTTCAGATATATGATAAAAATATTTGTAGTAATAAAGATCAGGTTAGTATTAACTTCTTTTTCTTTTACATCCTCGATGTGCTATTTCTGTGATCACTACTGTATTTTAAAACGAACTTCAGTTCCCCATTTGAAAATTGCAACTGTAAGAAACTCTAAACCTAATAATGACAACGAGACAGACCAACGAGCTAATAAACGAGCGACGAAAAAGTTAGTGGATTTTCTTTTAAGAAACAATTACGAAGAAAACACTTTCAAAGAAAATGAAGGTAAAGTCAAGTTTATATATACACTAGTGATCCGATTGAGAGAAAGAAAAATGCGTATGTATTAGTCACAGGGATATAAAAAAAAAAACATTACAATTCTTTTATGTTAACAAATCATTATATATGTATACAGGGTGTACTTTTAATAACTCTTATACCTTTTGATGAATTTCGATAAAATTTTACGACGATTAGAATGAAATATGTTGGAAACAACTTAACTATATTTTAAGCTATGTTGTTTCCAACAAATTTCATTCTAAATGATCGTAAAATTTTATCGAAATTCACCAAAAGGTATAAGTGTTATTAAAATTACACGCTGTATACATACTGTGTAAGTTTTTCGAGAGTTGCCATTTTTATTACAGTCAAACCGTTGATTTAATCAAAAAATTGTTCAAATAAGATTTGTAGACATCGACGGGAGCAACCGATTGCTATCATCAGGAGCTTTATAGCTCTTATGGTTTTCGAGTTATGATAAAAACTTATAGATTTTTAAATGAGACTATATATTAATTTTTCGATAAAACTGATCTAATGCATAAATTAATAACATAAATGAAGAAAAACAATTTTTTTACCCACGTTTATTTTTTGAATTTTTCTTTAATTTATCAATCAGGCGGTAAAAATACGCATATGTATTTGAGGCTAGTTCAATCGACAGTGCTTTGGTCGGTTACATTTCTATTACATCCAAGAAAAGAACCTTTCTCACTATTGTATCTATAGCACAAATGGTAGTAATCCAGATTTTGGAATATAGATGTCGGATGAATATAGATGTTTATATTTCAAGTTTTTAACATTTTTGCATAATAAAATCAAATTAAAAGATTAGTATTTAAAGTAAATTAGTTTAAAAAGAATTTGAAGTTATTCATTAATTTACTGGAAAATATATTTATTTTTTATTTATTTAGAGAACAATAGTTGGCAATAAAATACATGTATACAATAAAGTGACATTGGTTTCTTAATAATAGCAAAGTGGGGTTAACTATAAACGAAAATATTATTAATAAATGTACTCAAATAGTGTAAAATTATTTGAAATTCGATAGTATTTTCTTTTTGTTAAAAACCAAATTAAAAACGAGAAGTTTTTTCACAAAAAAACTTTTCATTTATTTTGAAAATACTTACTATAAAAATATGTTTAGACGCCTATGTATCTGTCAAACAGTGACTTTTCGGAGTATTTATTTTTTTATTTTTCAATGAATTAAAACTGAAATTCTATTTCCTTACTGTATTTAGTTATCATTTTTATATGATAATTTAATCTATTTAATAATTTTAATTTCTGATGGAAAACGTACTAATCGTTTAATTTTTCGTTACTACATTGATTAAAATGGCGGCCATATTTAGCTAATATCTTTTTAAATTACGTGAAATCCTAATCGTTTGCAAGCACTTGAGTACGAAATTTAAGAGTGTGATTTTTAAAACGTAATTACTCAAAAATATGAGATAAAACAATGAAAATTTAAGTGTTACTGGTAGTTTTGAATCAACCAAATTTTTTAAAAACTTTTAAACATACGTTTCCATTTAAAAAATTATAACTTTGTATCATAGCTCGCAAACCATAAGAGCTATAAAGCTCCTTATTACAGCAATCGCTTTCCCCCGTCGATATCTACAGCTCTTATTTAAACAATTTTACGATTAAATCAACGGTTTGGCTGTAATAAAAATGGCAACTCTCGAAAAACTCACACAGTATATAATGATTTGTTTACATAAAAGAATTGTGATGTTTTTTTTTATATCCGTGTGACTAATACATACGCATTTTTCTTTCTCTCAATCGGATCACTAGTGTAAATAAAATGACTCATTTCAAAAATAAAGTTTTGTCACATATAAAAGATATTATAGTTTCTACTATCCTTTTTCAATATATAATGGATAGTAGATCTTGTGAAAGATAGCTATATTATGAGCGTGTCTGAAACATAAGTTTATTAAAATGAGTCATTTGCAGTTGTCGTTGCTTTCTCTATATGACTGCATCATATAATCATAATGTTCCGCATTTACAAGAAAGTTCAATATCAGATTTAACAAATACTGTTAGTATTGGAAATAGTGAAATAAGCAAACTAAAAGACGAAATCATTTATTTAAATGAAGAAAACAAAAGAATTTTAGAAGATTGAAAGACAGTGAAATTTCAAGTTGCAGCAGTAGAAACTCGTACAAAGGCTTTTGAAACAATTTTTTGAGCCAGTCAACAACAAATGATTGTTAACGGAAAAGTTCCAGTTGAACTTCTGATGAATTTTCGAAAGCAATCACATTGAGATGTATTTCTAAAAAATCTTTTCACTTCATCAGTAATATTTTAAAGTATCGCATACCAAATGAAATAATTATAAAACGTCATCTGAGCGAATTTTTAATTCGGTCTAGGTTTACAAATTGAAGTATTTTAAAATCACAGTCAGTTGTGTTTATGTACGGATTTTGAAAAAGATACTCTCTTTTGACGAAATGAAAGTCAAATCTGATATTTGTTATGATAGTGTTGAGGATGTAATACGTGGATCACATTCTAACGTACGAGTAATGGTTGTTCGTAGTTTAGTGGGTAAATGGAAACAGCCTATATACTACGAATTTAACTGTACAGTAGATCGACATTTACTTTTTAAAGCTGTTGAAATAGTCGAAGCTACTGGGTTTCGAGTTCGGGCATTTGTATGCGATATGGGTCCTTCAAATAGAAAACTCATTACAGACCTCGGCGTAAACATAGAAAAACGACAATCATAAATCCTTTTCATAAAAATCGCAGAATTTGGGTTTTTCACGATACCCCCATGTTTAAAACTTTTAAGTAATCATTTGCTAAACAGTGGATGCAAGTAATGCAACCTTTAAATATTTTGTTATACAGGATGTTAAAAATACTATTAAGAAATCTAATATATTGTTCTAAAGACGGATCTGTATTTACATTTTTGGCAATCTTATGTACTAACAGACTCATTTTGCAAATTTTAATAAAGTAATTTTTTTGCTTAATTCAACAATAACAATAAAAATTTTGCAATGTTGTAACACGTTTTTTCTTTCAATGTAAATTCGTTTTTAAAATGTCGCCCGTAGAACTGGATGCGGAATTACAAAAAGGACGCTGTTTAGGTCAATTTCTTGTGCTCTTTCCAAATATCTAAACAGATTTTGAAAATTGTGATATACAGGGTGTTGTTTTGACAACATAATAATTTATTACTTTTTTGTTAAAACGGACCTGGATTTTCCCTCTGACTCTTATGTCACTTGTTTAAGCAATGAATGGAAACCATGTACACCAAATTTTAAAAAACCAACTGGTATACTATTTTGACAGCTAATATACTTTGCATAAAATTTTTGATATCGTAAGACATGGTGTATGAGCCAGTAAAGTTTTACTTGACGTCTTACACAGGAAAAAACTAAGAAAAGAGAAATCAATGTCTATTTTGTTTTATTAATAAAAAAAGACAAACGCCAGGTAATGTTGGGCTTTTGTAAATTTAAACTAGTTTATCGTAGTTATGAACGTATGTAATTATATTATTTTAGATATAGGGCAGATATTTTACTTTATGGTCCTTTTTATATATAAGTAATATATGTAGTACCAAACATAGCATGCATTTGTATTTAAATATTATTATGTTCTACCAACTAAAATCTTTCCATAAAAATATATGTTATAGAATACTAAGAGGCATATTATTGGACAAAAAATGGTGGGTGTAGCTAACGCGTAAGTGCCAAAAAAAATTTACTTAAAAATTTTTTAACAATTAGTATAATAAAGGGATATAAGGTTAATTTTTTTTATTACTTTGTCTAAGGTGGGTACACAATATATATTAAACTCAAATAAATAGGGCGCGAGTAAAAATCGATCAATGATCGGACTTAGGTCGGACCAGCCGGTCCGACCAGTCCGATTCGGATCGATCAAGTTTCGCGCCCCATTTCTTTAAAATTTTTTTTTATTATCAAATTATTACATTTTCTCCTATTGCCGCTGGTGGAGCAGGCGTAGGTATTATTAGAATCTTTACTTTCATTCTGTTATATCTAATGTCTGATGTCTACCGTCGTATTGACTTGTTTGCAAAATGGTTTTTCAACTGACATTGTTATCAAAAATTGTGTTTACTAATTAGTTAATAAAAACTTGCAGATTTCTGATAAATTTAGGTATAAATACTATTGAATTACATTAGTATATCGCAATGTACGTTATCGAAACATTTGATCAGTTTTATTTTGATGAATTATATTTTACAGATAAAATATTACATTGTAAATCAATTGAAGATCTACATAATTATTTAACACAAAATAATTATTTCAACATAATATATAATAATATAAACGATATTTTAAAAAGTGAATCTTCACATAGTAAACGATTAATATATTTTACGAAGTTAATAGTGACAAAAATTTCTGAATTGAGTAATATTGAAAAAATTAAAAACATTGAAGAAATTAGAAACATGAAGAAATGGTTAATAGTGAGGATGATATAAAGAATGACGATCATATAATTGTTAATGAAAGTGAAGATGATGATAGTGACGAGCCAGAAATGAAAAGACAGAAATTATTTGATGAATTAGATGGTATGGCTGTAAAAATATCTTTTGAAAAATTACTTCGTTTAACTATTGTCTGTGAATTTATGTATCCACATGCATTTCAGAACTTTTGGCTAAATTCGATGGCGAAATTGAAGCCGTTGTTGAAAACGAAAGAAACAAAAGTAGTGAAAGTGATGATGTTGATTGCGGCGTTCTTTCAAAAAGCGTTTCAATCCAAAAAAAAATCTACCAAGCAATTGGGAGAAATTTTTGAAGATTTTCAACGCGGCGGCTTTCTGCACACAGTTGTTCCCTATAGAGGTGTCAGATAATATAAAAGAATTATTGAATCAATTAAAACACAAACAATCGATAAATATCGTGGAGAATGTGTCATCATTGCCGATCATCCAAAAGAAGGATTCGACCACCTGCATGTCATCCACGACTGTCGGTTTTTCCAACGACGTTGTAGCTGCTGCATTTTCCATAACGTCAATGTGGCAAAGCGCAATGGAAAAAGCTACCATCGATGCACAGAGGTCGACTATTCAAAACACGTTAACAATCTTGGAAACTATCTTTTTACGAAACCAAGACGAATTTGTTTCGTATACTCGACAAGGAATTCCGAAGGAATTTTATATAACTGTACGAGCGATACCAACATCGGTTATACAGGATTCCAAAATTCCGAAGGAGAACCATTGGAGATATGCGAAACAGGATATGAAAATCTCTAGATCTAAGCAGACCCACGTCACAGATGGACCGAGCTATAGCCGATTTCATGAGAATTGCATTGCAGGAGATGATGACAGACGATCGAACTATACGGGATCAACGCGTGTACAGAAATTACTTGATTTTATATTAAATAGTATTGTTACTCCACTTGATAATGTTAACGTTAGTTTAAGATATTTAAATTCCCCGTGGGGTGATTTAAATAATACTAATTGGATATATCAAGCAGCTATAAATAAGTGTCAAAATTATACATATAATTTAACATTTAATGAATTAATTGATTTATTAGAAAATAATAATACACAATTTTCATGTTTAAACAACCGATTTTCAGATATATATTATGATTTAAAGACAAGTGAAGATCATATTTATATATTACTTATTGGTCAATTTCAACAAAATTTCGAACATTATGTAAATTTGCTTTGTAACTTACATTCTTTATTATCAAAACAAAGTGGAAAAAAAATATTATTATACGGCCCGCCTAACTGTAGTAAGACATATTTCACAAAAATGATTAGTGAATTATGTGTAATAGTAGGCTATATAAATAATTTTAACAAAACCCAAAATTTTCCTTTAAGTAATTGTTTGAATAAACGTTTACTTGTATGGGACGAACCAAATTATACACGGGAAAATTTAGAAGAAATAAAATTATTATTTGGTGGAGGAGATTGTCCAGCAAATGTGAAATATTGTAATCCGCAAATAATTAGTAAAACGCCGATAATTGTATGTTCTAATGTAGATATATTTCCATCAAATGATGAATTTAATTCAAGAATGTATAGATATTTTTGGAATTGTACTGATTATCCAATTGGATTTTTTTAAAAAAAATTCATCCTTTAGCTTTAGTTAATATATTCAAAAGATTAAATCTGCAGTAAATTTTATATATATATATATATATATATATATATATATATATATATATATATATATATATATATATATATATATATATATATATATATATATATATATTTTAATTTTCAGGTAAAATAAAAAAATGTAAAAATAAAAGATTAAATAATAAAAACATTTAATATACATATATTTATTTATATTAAATATCAGATATATTTTTCCATAATGTTACATTATAATTTTATATATATATATATATATATATATATATATATATATATATATATATATATATAATTTCTAAAATTTTTTGTTTTATTTCCAATAAAAAATAATAATTTCTTTTATTTTCAAATTTATGTAAATCTGTTAGTAATTGTGGAACATAATGAATATAAACATATTTATTAAAAAAATTAAATTTTTTTCTTAACCAATCTTTATTATTATTAATATGTTTTCTTATATCTTTTATTGGAAATAGTCGCTGTAATTGCTACGTATAACATGGTCTATTAACAAAGTTTACATTATTATAATATTGATCTGATGTAAGATTTGCATCTAATGTAAATTGTTCAGCATTACCTTTATTATTTTCGATTAAATTGAAATAATTATGTTTATAAGATCATATAGTTTCTGTATCTATTTGCCAAAATTCCGATGCATTAACAAATTCCGCTTTTGTTTCTAAGCCTTCATCAGGAGCATTTGATGGAACTGCCTTTAAACCAAAATGCACACTTGGTTGACATTGAATACTTTTTTGAACGTTACACCCATTTTCTATACGTCCATAAGATTCGATTAATGATCTATATGATGATTTCTCTGTACTAGCAATTGCTGACAATTGTCGCAATTCTGTACCATTTTTCTGTCCCGTTGTTTAAAATGTTGATATTAATGTATCAAACCCAGCTGTTTTTGTGTATAATATGGAAATATAAAATGTTTAGTATGTCCATTCTTTGGTTTATAATTATAATTTATTAATGGCATTCCACAATGAGAATGAAATTCCCATTGCGTAATATATTTTGATATATCCCAATTACCACTCATATCGTGTGGATCTTTAGGTGGATAATGGACTAACGTGTACTATGGAAATGAACGTATAACACATGTTGTTATTGGTAATAACGTTGCAGGTTTCTTATATGCCCATAAACGTTCCCAATCTTTTGTTGTTTCTATATTTGTTATTTCATTTATTACCATAGGTTTATCATTTGTACGAGTTTTTATTTTAAATGGTTCTATCCAACCAGATTTATTAAAACCTACGGAATGATAGCCAAATATTGTTTGACTTGAATTAGTCCAAACAGCATTCGCAGCATTTGTATTGAAACATACATTTGATCCAATTGGTGTCACTTTACATTTAACCTCTTCGACACGTTTTCCAACCAATTCCCATTCTGCCTCCGACATATAAAATTCAATATACTCAACTGGTAACCATACCAAAGATGTACTAATCTATAATTTTCGGTATCTGTTGACGGTTCTTTAATATAATGCGCGTTTCCCCACGACTTCATTATTCTTGATCGTTTAAATATAACATTTTGAGAAGGTGGTTTTGGATTCAAGACATATGAAATGGTTTTTTTAAATTGTTCTGTACTTTGTTGTTGTCTATTCGTACCTTCATGTACTGTTCCAGTAATGTTATTTCCATTATCTGGTACATCCATTGATTCCGTCATAAATTCTTTATGTAAAGATGGTGTTATATCGTAATTAGTAGTATTATCATTTCGTTTATTTTAATGCGATGTTGACGATTCTTCTTGTAATATTTTACGTTTTAATGATAAATTTTTACCTTTATTAGACATAAATGCTTTATTAGGATATACAACACCAAATAATTTTTCAAATTGATTTTTTACATATAATCCACTTGAACCAATTAATGCACCTGGTGTATAACTATTACGAAATTAGTTTCAAAATTTATTTATTACTTCTTCATCAGCTTTTAATATATCTTTTTCGTTTGTTGCATATTCATATTTATAATCATGTTCTCTTTCAATTTCATCGGTTTTGTTCACTGGTTCACCACTATCTAATTTATTTCCCGGACCTAAATATTTATACCCTGGCACATTCATTTTTATTTATATTTATACATTTCCCCACTATTTATATATATATATATATATATATATATATATATATATATATATATATATATATATATATATATATATATATACTCAATGTGACAAAACTTTTGAACGTAACTGTACTTTATTTATTATTATAACTATTATCTTATAATTTGTAATATTGATAAGAAACTAATTAGTAAACAAAATTTTTGATAACAATGTCCCAATTGCCCCATTTTTTTAACTCAGTAATTTCATCAAAAAAGTTTTTTCAAAAATTTTTGTCTTTTAGTGTATTTATAAACTATTAGCTTTGGAGGGTTGAAATTTGGCAGGAATGTAGCTGGGGCTAAGAAGTATTATTTCCTATAAAAACAATCAATTTTCCGTCAAGGGCCGTTTTCCCTGTCTTACCGTATCGATTTTTTCGAATTTGTACGCTAGAATACTGTCTTAAATTTAAATGAATTGTTACAGATTTGTCTGCTCTGATCGGATGTTTTTGATTGTGTAACAATATATGCTTAAAATCTTTCATTTCAGATTGCACAGATGATGAGCCGGCATTTATATCTCCATAACCAAATATTGGAATCATTACACTCGAATATAATGGAAAATATGGAAGAAATGTTCTTAACCTTTGACTTAATTGTGGAATATCATACGGGTTTATCAGGTCACATTTTATTTTTGTTTCTGCTAGCGTTTTCCGACAGTCTTCGATGAGATTATTAGATCACAATCTAATAATTAATATTGCAGTTTGTTATTTCTACATCGAAATCTTCATCCTGGTTATTTTCGTTATCTCTTTCAAACAGTAATTCCTCTTTAAGACCTTTTATGCAATTCGTTATAAGAATACGAACGGATTTCGATGGTAAATCATTTCACCACCGTCTTTCCAATTTCTTCACTGAGGGATAATAAAACAATACTTCTGGCCAGTTTAACGAAATCAAAAAAGTTCGTTTGCTTCGTTAATAAAGCCATAGCATGTATGTAAATTTTTTTTACTTTTGGATTTAATGGTGAAAATAATTTCCATTTTGTCACCATATACATATAGTGGCAATATCAAGTCGTATAAAGCACTTAGGTGGTTCGACCTAGTGTACAGATAAAATTAAAACCGACTGATAAATAGTGCATTAAGTTTGAATATTGTCCAAAAGCTTTTGCAATAGCATTAAGTAATGCCATATTAAAGTCGCATACAACTGAGCGGGGGATTGGAAATTTTTCCTTGCGAGTCAATCCAATACGTACAAATTCACTTAACCAGTATTGAATTGCATTGACGTTTTGCACAGCGCTCAGCATTTGAAACACTGACATTTTGTAGCTAGGCGTACTCGTAACAGCTTGATATAAATATATATGCGGCGACAGTTTTCCATTAGGTAATTTAAATTTTTTTATTAACGAACCAGTTGCGTCAATACAGATAGTATCGTGATATTGGAGATAAACAGCCATTTGTTCAGGTGTCCAATAGTGAACAAAGAAGGGGTCAAAATCGATCGAATAAATGGATTCTGCGTGATTTGTATATACTTAATATTTTTAAATTAATATCTTGCCTTTCTTGTTTTGCCTTTCTTAATGTACTAGCCTTGTATAAATGTGGTGGTTCCGAATCTTACATTTTCATTAGTTTTGTAGCATGTTGTCTTCACCAAGTTGTTGCCGATAACGAACCCATTGCGAGACATTGTGATATCTCTATCCTTTTTTATCCACTCAGGTGATGTTTGCTTGTGTGTTCTATGTCTCCGTTAAAATTTGTTACCTGACATTCCATTTGAATATTAATCTTGACTATAGATTTATTAATAATTTTTCCGACAAAATTTGATTGGTAGTCTGGACACTTTGCCCTAACAGTAGCACAAATGCCAGTTTCAAAAATTTTGAAACATTTAAACCGAAGTGCACAAGGAAATTTTGTAGTTTCATATATTATTTCAAAAATTATGTTCGTCCATCTACGGCGTTGTAATCTGCTATAACTTCTTTGTACCTTACTATTAGTTTTATAAATTGCTGATTCGCAGTCTAATATCATCCCATGTTTTTACAGGTATATTAAGATAAAAATCTGTACTTTTTTCCGCTGTGACAAATTAAACGATTCATCGGTAGTTATGTCAAATTTAGTGTTATCGGGTTTTTAAAGGTATGATAACTTAGAACTTTGTCATATAGACCATGTTTATTTTGTAGCAAAATGATATAAATGTATTTCGGAGATACCTTATTCTTTAATAATTCTTAAAACTTAATTCTCTAAAAACTTAATTCTTTATATATAACAGATTTTGGATTAACCACTTTTCCATTTTCATCCAAAACACACCTATATTTTGCACATAACAATACTTTTTTTAATGCGTCCACTGGCGCCATGCTTAGTGCTATAAGAAAATTTACAAATATAAAACAAATACGAAAAATTATTTTAGTTCCCAAAATAAATTGCTAAAGCAGCCGACAAAAAGACAAACCATTTACACAAGACTATTACACAATACCTACTGGAAGTCGCTGAGTCCAAACTTACAACAATAAATACACCACTAACGTTGATTTTTTCCTACTTTCTCCTCGCTCAAAAAGACTAAAAATTTACATAAACATAAGATTACAATAAAGGAATTAAATATTGATAACGATTTACCCCAAAGTTCTCATGCCTTTTCTTAATCCAATCACATTCTTGTAACACAACCCCAGGTAACATAACACTTTCACCTTTCAGTCATTACGTTCACTTGGCAACATCACTCTCTGTTTCCAACTGTATTCCATTGTCCCTAATTTTTGGTCAACGACTTGTTTGAATGCAACGATTTTTGCTAACTCGATCAATTTTTAATTGAAGCATCCGATCGTAAATAACGATAAAAGTCAACATTCTACAATCAAGTTATAACATGTTATATTTTTAAAAAAATCCCAAATAAGTATCTCAAAGGACAAACAATGGAAACTGATTAAATCAAGTTTTTATTTAATATTTGTACAAAAATAGTCCATTATTTTGAGCATTAAAATTTTTTGAAAGGTGATTTTTGAAGTAAAAAAAATATACAAATATGTACTTAACATTTTTTACTTTAAAAAATATACAGTAAGAAAAGGATTTACCATAAATTAACAAAATTGTTTGTCCCTTAACATAAATCGTAGTTGGCAATAATTTTAATAATATTTAAAAATATTGTAATACTTTTGCAATATTAATTTTTTTTTATAAAAACAAACAACATTCTGTTATAGATGGTGATTATAACTTATTCCGATTTAATTATCGGTTTCTTTTTTTGGTCCACGGATTTGGAAAAAAATTTTCCGACTTAACCACTATATGGACCGCATAACTTGTTCATTCAGCTTTATTTTGCTTTTTTTTTAGACCTTATACGACCACTTCTCGCTGAGATATCGGACTTTGAATGGAAAAGGATCGTTTCGTTTTTGACCATCGATATCTCAGCAACCAATGATCACACAGAAAATTGAAGGTGTGTTTCGAAAACACGAATAAATTCTCTAGAAGGATTAGCCATTGTTTTTTCAGAAAAAAATTTTTTTGCATACTCTACATGAATTTGAAAAATCAAGAAAAAAAGAGCTTTTGGAGACTTTTTGGAAAATCAAGCGCTGAATTAAAAATTTCGAGAAAACCATTGATGTTAAGTGTGCCTTTTACAGTTCAATATACCCACAAAAACCCCACCGAGTTTCAATTGAATCCATCCAGCCGTTTTTTTGTTTCATTCGACTGAATTTTTGAAAAAATTAATGGACCCATTTAATAAATGACCCATTTAAAAATGAATACAATAAGTACAATGTAAAATAATACAAATTTATTCTGCTTTTTTCTAAATCACGGAAAATGGTAGGAACTTGAAAAATGTCTCAAATTGAAAACTAAAGTTTTAAAAGTGTCCATATGTAAATAATAAACAAATACTTTGCAAAATACCACGTTTATTTTTGAAACTGTGACAATATTGTTTCGAAGCGTTAGTTCATTTTCAAACAGAATTTCTGAAATTGATTCTGTTTGAAAATGTAATACTTTTGCAATATTAATTTTTTTTATAAAAACAAACAACATTCTGTTATAGATGGTGATTATAACTTATTCCGATTTAAAATTTTTATAATATTGGTGGTAAAAAGACGGAATCTATTCTAGACAAGAGAGTACATCTTTAAATTTTTCTTTGGGAATTGGTAGTGGTCCGCCATATTTTCATTTAAATGAATATTGATTTGATGGCCGCCCTCTTTTTAATAAGGATACTTCCTCTAATGGACCGCTATTTGTAGTCGAAATACGGAATATTGCAGTATCATTTGTTGAAAAAACAAATTTAACACAGGATCTTAATCTAAACATTTTTTGAAAGAGTAATTGTCGTTGGCTGGTTAAAATAATTTTTAGTTCGGAAAATTCCATAAAATCTTTTTATTCAACTCGTCTTACTATAAAAGGTTTCTTTTTTGTGATTTTCGTAAAATATCTTCCCAGTGATCCGGAGAGTACACCATTTCACACTTTTTAACATAGTTTTCTACACGAGCAGAATCCCAATCACTCGGTAACATTGTGTGTCCTACTTGAGGGAAAATATGGATAATTTCTTTAAAACGCTCGCTTTCTAACAAATATAACCAAAATGCTATAATGCTCCAGTTTTTATTTTTCCCCCCACAATTGTCAGAAAATGCTATCAATTTATCCCCCCGAATATCATTTTCTTCAAAGTAAAGTTAAAGGCAACTTGCAATTTCATCAGCTGCTCTCTTCGCGGTGGTTTCATCCCATAAGAAAAAATAACCTTGATCATTACTGGGAGAATGCACGTTAAAATTATAGCTACATAGCTTTCTTTTATAGAATGTTGGACCGGTGGTTAATTTAGGTGTCGGCAACGTTTGTTGGAGATCGAATGTTATTGCATGAATTTTTTCAGTCATTTCCGCTTCTTCATAGACATCTTGCATTAGACGCGTTCACCCTGAATTCTCGCATGCACAATCGATTCTTTCCCACGGTACTTCTTATATTGCATTCCTGTATTTTTCAATAGTTTGCTTTCTGCTTGCTTTGACTCATTTCGCTTTCTTTTCTTACATTGTTTTGTTCGATTGGCAATTTTTTCTTGATTATTATCAGTATTCAATAGGTCACTGTTCCCTCTTCTATAATTTTCTTTATTGCTATCCTGTGCAAAATATTTGTAATAAATTATTTATTTATATTTTGATATGCGTACATAATACCTTTTCATTTGAAAAATTTATCATTATTTTTTATTTTCTTTATTCAAAAAGTCTACGCATGTAAAACATGTTAAGTAACATCTCTTACCACTATTTACATTATTAATATAAAAATTGAAATACCTGTTTGTTAAAAGTTAAATCGGAGTCAGGAAAATAATTTTTTAGGGGCGCTGAAAAATATTAAATATTTTGACTTGAAAAATTTTCAGAATTCTTGAGCGACCTTTTATTATCAATTTTTTGAGTTAAAATTTGGAGGAATTTTTTATTATTCAATGTACAAACATATGCAGGGATGAGAAAAAAAATTTAATGAAAAATAAAAATCGATTTTTGGCCCATTTTCAAATTTTAAAAAGTTTTGAGCGACCCTTAAAAAATTTTTTATCGTGCTAATTTTTGATGAGCATTCTTAAATCGAGCTAAATTAACTTTTTTCCTATGGGACAAAAAAAGAAAAATATGTGGTTTTTTTTGGGCCACCCTAATATATACACTAGCGGAAATAATTAAAGGATCAAAAAAAATTCCAAATTTTTAGCGATTTTTCGAATGGCTGTATCTTCGTGAAAAATGGTTGTAACTGAGTCGTAAGCAAAGCAATTTAAAGCTGGAAGTTTCTAGTTTTCAGATCTTGCGATAAAAAAATTTTCAAAGCAACGGCTATCGCTCAATCCTAATAAGTATACTGAAAAAAAAAATTTCCGAAATTTTTTCGGTTCCTTTTTTGGTCCACGGATTTGGAAAAAAATTTTCCGACTTAACCACTATATGGACCGCATAACTTGTTCATTCAGCTTTATTTGGCTTTTTTTTAGACCTTTATACGACCACTTCTCGCTGAGATATCGGACTTTGAATGGAAAAGGATCGTTTCGTTTTTGACCATCGATATCTCAGCAACCAATGATCACACAGAAAATTGAAGGTGTGTTTCGAAAACTCGAATAAATTCTCTACAAGGATTAGCCATTGTTTTTTCAGAAAAAAATTTTTTTGCATACTCTACATGAATTTGAAAAATCAAGAAAAAAAGAGCTTTTGGAGGCTTTTTGGAAAATCAAGCGCTGAATTAAAATTTCGAGAAAACCATTGATGTTAAGTGTGCCTTTTACAGTTCAATATACCCACAAAAACCCCACCGAGTTTCAATTGAATCCATCCAGCCGTTTTTTTGTTTCATTCGACTGAATTTTTGAAAAAAATAATGGATCATTTTTAAATGATCCATTTAAAAATGAATACAATAAATACAATGTAAAATAATACAAATTTATTCTGCTTTTTTCTAAATCACGGAAAATGGTAGGAACTTGAAAAATGTCTCAAATTGAAGACTAAAGTTTTAAAAGTGTCCATATGGTCGCAGATTTTTAAATTTTTTCTTCTTGGTCTTTCAAAACTGAGTTAAAAATTCAAAAATTTGGACGTTTTTTTAGAGTCAAATAGCAAGAAAACAAAACGTTTTTACAAAAAACTGAAACTATAAAGACACTTTTATAACCTTTAATAATGTAAGAAACTAAAAAAGTAATGAAAATTTTAATTAGTATTGCTAGAAAATGCAGAATAAGCTAGTCATTTGTGGTACAAATTTTTAACGGAAATATTTTTTGTCTTCTTTCTTATACGTATACGTGACCTCTTATATGTGTAGGTGTGTATTCCCTATACTTAAGATTTATGAATGATTATGGATGGCACTTATGTACATATGTGTTATCAAAACAGACTTAAACAGAAATATTTTACATTTTTTTTTTTACGAAAACACATAGCTGTTGTATATTCTGATGGTTAACATTTTGATTTTTAAAATTAGTGCATAACTGCATAAGAGTTGTTTCATTATGAAAGTAAAATAATCACATATTTAGTTATTCTTTATTTTGGATAAAATTATTTTTCACGTCGATTTAAAAATAACTTGATACTTTTCGCAAATATACTAGTGAAGTAAAAAAATTTCCTAAAGTTTTTAGTAATTTTTGAAAGGCTGTGTCTCAGTCAAAAATGGTCGTATGGAGATGTTAAAAGATGGATTTTGAAGCTTTATGCTTGTAAATTTGAAGCCCAATGATAAAAAAATAGCGTGTGAAAAAATTTTTCATTCTTTTTTCCTTTCTTTTTTTGTCCACAGTTAAACCAACAGATTGGTCGGTTGTATGCTCATTCAACTTTAATTTGCTTTTTTCAAATTCTCTACTCTAATTTTTCGCCACATACCTACCACTTTGAAAGAAAAAGAATCCTTTTTTCATTAACCATCGATATTTTAACAACGATAGTAAATCGTTCTTTTGTTTCAAATGATCAAAATTTTTAAAAGAATTAAAAGAACACATTGATTACTTGTGAACATTCCATAATATTTGTCAGTATTAACAAATAATAAACAAATATTTTACTTCGCAAAAATACCACTTTTATTTTGAAACTGTGACAATATTGTTTCGAACCGTCAGTTCATTTTCAAACAGAATAGATATTACATTCTTTACATGCCTTATATACTAAATTTATCTACCTATACTTATTAAGGGGGAGTGGTCTGTGATGTGGAAGTGGAAAGGGTGGGATTGATTGGAGAATCCAAAAGTCAAGAAAAACAAGATTACATTACATGTGACAAGAGGCAAACAAACACGTGGCAAAAGATTGAACTTGAAAATGACAAAAAGACAATAATACAGTGAATACAGTTTTAAACAGAAATTAAAATTTAAATAAGTTATAATATTGAAAATAAAGTTGAACTGTAAATATCGGTATAATCATTTAAAAGGTGATCGGAGCTATGTTTATTTATTTCTATTGCTTCTAGGATTGTTAACTTCTGTCCTTTGCTTGCCTCGTGTAACACAGTAATTTCCAGTTCCGGTGTGTGTCCGGTGTCTATTAAGTGCCTCGCAAAAGCAGAGTCGGATTTCTTATTTCTATATGACCTAAAATGCTCTGCTCTCCGGGTTTCAAAGTTTCTGCCAGTTTGACCGATGTAAAAACCATTACAATCTTGGGAGTTTAATTGGTAGATGCCCGATTTTTTAAGTTTATCAATTTTTGTTTTATTGTTATATATTAAATTTCCTAGATTAAAGCCTGATTTAAATGCTATATTTATGTTTGATTTTGCTAGAATTTTTTTAATTTTATCTGATATTTTACCAAAATATTTTATAGTTTTAAAGTTAGTTTTTGGTTCTGTTTTTTCTCGGAATATTCTTTAAAAATTTCTAAATTTGATAATCTATCATCTATTATTTCACTTTCCCAATCCATTTGATTCAAAATAAAATTATACAAATAAAACCCTGTATAAATAATCTAAATAGACCTATATAAACAATGTAAATAATCTTTATTGAACCAACCCTACGTTTAATTTAAAAAATTAAATTACCTTCAAAAAATTATAAGCACAGTAATAATACAAAAAAATTATAGCAGCAGTGAAACACACAAATAACACAAACACACAAAAAAATTATATTTCACCAACAAAAGCGTATATTTCATCAACAGAATTTTATAAATATGGTTAAAAATAATATTTGTATTCATATTTATACATTTAATTTTGAAAGAGTGGAGGCAATGTGTTTGTATACACAGTGTAATTTTAAATCAAGTTTACTTGGCCTTCTACTTTTTAAAAAATTTCTCTTCCATACAAAGTTCGAATTTATTAAAAATGTTGACTTTTTTACCTTGAAAAGTTTATTTCAGAATATTAACCCGACTGGTTTTTTTAACTTTCAAATAAGCCACATTACAATAATAAAAAACATACAAGCGGCTTTTAAATGTTCAATAATTATAGAATAACATCCCCTTATGTGTGGGAATTGATTTTAAAAAGCTTGCATCAAATGTTACATCATTCCATCGAAAACATTTTTTGGAAATAAAAAAATTTCTCTTCCTAATATTCAATTCAAAATATTCACCTTATTAAAATATTACCTTGAAAAAGTTTATTTCAATTTACTAACACTATACAGTGGAAACTCGATATTTCGTCACTTGATATTTCGTTATATTCTTTACTCCTAAAAAAAGTACGTAGTGACGTTGTTTTTCTAATTAACTTTTTAAAACCTAAATAGAAATAAATATGGAGTGTATCGTAGCTAGTTGTAAAAATTCCGTTAAACAAAAAATACTCAAAATAAAGGGACGGCTTTCTTTAAATAGGTAAAAATATTTTATTAATTTTCCGATATATTATATACATATCGGACATACCAATATCAAACATACCAAATCGCGCACAAGAAATATTAACAATGGCTGAAACGTTTATTAATGTTAATAATATAAAAAATAACATGATACCGAACAAAAATAGAATAAAATCAGCTACGTCAAATTTTAAGCTTATTTTAAGTTCAACATACTTTCTTAATTTAAGTCAAACTAAATCAATTGAAGTCGGCATTCTTGCAAGTGAAGAATTTCGTGTAATAATAAAACTAAGTGGTGGAAATAGCTGTCAAACTTGGAAAAAGCACAGTTCGACAAAATTTTCGATTTTCGTGAGAAGATTAATGATTATTTATACACAGACTCTCCACAGGCTTTTTGTGAAAATTTAAGTGATGTACTCGTTTTAAAAGTGAAATTTTTGGAAAAAATATAAAAGTGATTAAAATTTTTAATAAAACGAGCTGTATTATGTTTGCATTGAATACGTTTCAAGTAATGGAACAATTCAAATGTATAATAGACACACAAATGTTAAAATTGTATAGTTTATATTTTTTTAATTACTACAAAAATCTGATTGAATATATTAAAAATAACCACCACAGCAACTTGTGTACAATAAAATTACTTGAAAATTTTGTACAAACAAAAAGCAACATGAATTTTAAACTATTTATTTTAGAAATGATTCGTTGTTATCCTTTAATATTTATTAACAATTATTATTAAATATTAACGTAATTGTAAAACTTAAAGTCATTTTTTATTGTATGGGTCAACGGGTTAGCGGTCATTGACCCCAACTGTGCTCGAACCGGTGTAGTCTTACTACTTCTGGATAATTTAATTCATATATATATATATATATATATATATATATATATATATATATATATATATATATATATATACATATATGTATATATATATATATATATATATATATATATATATATATATATATTGTGTAAAAAAAATAAATAAGTAAATAAATATATGTTTTATAGAAAAAATTTTCTTATTGTTTTAATAATTTAAAATGCCCCCATGGAAGTGTACACGTAGAATTCTTAACGATATATCGTTTCTATAAACAACAACAATAACGATCGGTAAGAATACTAGAGGAGATAATTTTTTTACCGATGTCTCCGCTAATGAGCGATGAAGAAATTTTCAAATTATTTGAATAATTTAATTCATATATATATATATATATATATATATATATATATATGTATATATATATATAGATATATATATATATATATATATATATATATATATATATATATATATATATATATATATATATATATATGTATATATTGTGTAAAAAAAATAATAAATGTTTTATAGAAAAAAATTTGACATAAGACCCTTGACCTTGCGATTTCTTAACAGGATGTTGTACACATTCAGTTCTGGATAGGCAGATGTATCAAACTTGTGAATATCACGTTTCATAACTTCATACACATCTTGATCGGTACGTATATCATAAATCAGACTATCGGTGTCTGTGTATAAAGAGAGACATTCTCAAAACCATATGTAGGGTCCATATAGTTATGATGAAAGTCCAACGTAAATTGGTTTTTTAAAAAAAAATTGTATTTTATTCATTTCGATAATTGTGACATCTTATATATATCTATATATCTATCTATCGATCTATATATATATATATATATATATATATATATATATATATATATATATATATATCGACGGTAGAAATGCAATACCTCGTATCTACATATTTTTCAAAATTGTCACTAGTTAGCGTTTTTTATAAAAGAAGACACAATTCCTCGATTTATACACCTAAATAACGTTAGTTGGCTACCTAATCGAACTAGGAGACGTATTTTTGTCTGCAATACCACGTATCTACATAAAACATGGCTATTACTACCAAAACTAGGTAAGTGCCGCTCTTATTTCTTAATTTAATTATGTTTATTGATTCATTAATATAACTGTAGCTACAAAATATTATTCTTAAAACTAAAAAGAAGCATTTTTTTTAACTGAAATTGCGATTCTATTGTTCAAAAAGTAATTTATAACTTTACAAATCAATGATATGCAGTTACGTGGGTTTGCATATTCCTTAACTTTGTGAAATTAGAATTACTACTTGCAGATACGTATAAAATTTTCAAATCTTAATTGTTGAAAATACCTTAATTCCTTTATCGGCCGTTAAAACAATGAATGATTGTTTAAATTAATTTTGATTTTAGTTTTAGAAGTCATACCAAAAAAATATTGGAAATGTGTAAAGAAAATGAATCCACCGTTTTTAACCAGAAGAACTTAGCAGCTCCTTCAGAAAATCAAAAAAATTCCGATACTGGAGATAGCTTAATCAGTACTGAAGACACAAAAACTTCAGCTTGTAACTCAAAATTTCAAGCTGAAGCTTCTCAAACACTGTATGAAATTTTACAACAAAGTAGTTTTATATTACTCGATGATAACGAAGAATTGGTACCTGACTGTGGTATACAACAAAGAGTAGAAGTTCAGGGAGAAGGAATTGTTGAAGGTAACGTTATGCTTTCTAATAACGAACAAATGACATGCATGAATGAGGAAGTAATTTTAAGCGGTCTGGTAACAGAAGAAGGTGTTGTACTGGTAGATCAATTATTAAACAACGAACAGAACAATGAGACAGATATTGACATTCAGCAAAGGTGCAACGTAGAACAAAAAAACAACAGTGACAATAAAATTATTGAGGAGGGAAATAATTTGGTTCAAGATGAAGATAGCTTGCATGATAATGAAAATGATTATTGATGAAAATGATTGATGATTGATGAAAATTATTGATGAAAATGAAGTTCGAGAAACTTTAAATACCAATAAAAGAAAAAAGAGCGGTAACAAAAGAGCAGTAAATAAGATTAAAAGAATGAGAGGAAATGATTACATTGGTTTCAGGCGACCAAAGAATCAATCCAATACATTTCAAGATGTTAAAAGATGCAATAGAGTCTTAGGCGAAAATTGTAAGTCTTCAGCGTGTAGAAAATCGAAAGTAAGAATGTGTAATACTATAACAGAGGCTGAGAGACAAAACTTGTTCGAATGTTTTTGGAATAATTTAAGCTGGAATGAACGAAAAATTTACATAGATAGACTTGTGCTGTTAGTAAACACTAAAAGAAAAACTGTAACTAAAGAACAATCAAGAAGATCAAATACGTATCTCTATTTTTTAACTGTAAATGAAAAACGACTTCAGGTCTGTAAAACTATGTTTTTAAATACGTTTGGGATTCGTGAATGGTATGTTCACCATTGCAAACAGAAACAAGAAGGAAGTAATTTCATACAAAGGAAACGGAAAATTCCCCAAAAAACTACAAGTGAACTATTTTTACGAAAATTTCTAGAAGACTTGCCAAAATTACCAAGCCATTACTGCCGGAAAAGTACCAGTAAGCACTATTTAGAACAAAATTTTGCAAACTATAGCGATCTTTATAAAATGTATAGTGTACACTGCTTGGAAAATAACAATTCTCCTATGTCAAAAAAAACCCTAATTAAATACACAAAAATGCTAAACATAGGAATTTTTAGTCCAAAAAAAGATAGATGTGATATTTGCGTACAGTATGACTGTAAAAATATAAGCGAAGAGGAATGGAAAATACACGTATTAGCAAAAGATAGAGCACAAGCAGAAAAATTAAAAGATAAATTAGATGCTGAAAAGGAAAAATGTCGAGTTTTATGTATGGATTTGCAAGCAGTTAAAACGTGTCCGGCAATTAATGCAAGTAGTTTGTATTTTAAGACGAAATTATTGTGTCATAATTTTACAATTTACGACTTAACTACTAAGAAAGCTACATGTTACTGGTTTGACGAAACCCAAGCAGATCTTCAAGCGTCAACCTTTGCATCGATGATAATTGATTTTTTGAAAAGGCACTACGTAATTGATGGAAAAGAGTCTTACCAAAAGCCAATTATTATTTATTCGGATGGGTGTACTTACCAAAATCGAAATGCAGTTCTCGCTAACGCACTCTTGTCTTTCTCTAAACAATACAATATAGAAGTCACACGCAAATGGAATGCGATAGTATCCACGCAACTATCGAAAATAAGCTAAAAAGAAAGCCAATAGAATTTCCAAATGACTACCTTAAAATAAGCGAGCAAGCAAGGGAAAAGCCATTTCCATACGAGGTTATATCTTTAAAATATGATTTTTTTACCAATTTTAAAAAAGACATGGTTCTTGATTCTATAAGGCCAGGTAATAAAATAAATGACGCTACTGTATGCGACATTCGAGCTCTGAAATATCAGGATGGAAATGTATTCTATAAAACAGATTTTAATGAAGAGTTTAGACCACTTCCTAGACGAGCAAGAAGTGGTTTAAAAAAGCTAGAAGAATTCCCGAAATTATTTAATAATAGATTACCTATAACGCAGAAAAAATACAATCATTTGCAAGAAATTAAAAAATGTATAGATAAAAATTACTGGAGTTTTTACGAAAACCTGCCATATCAATAGTTTTTATTAAGACAGATTAATTTTTGATATTTTTGTACATCCATATTAGTATGTATTTTCTTCATTAGAGAGTTCCTATTAATAATTTAAGACTGATTACTTTTTTAATAATTTTATACAATTACAGAATATGTATTTTCTTTAAAAAATTTCAAATAAATATTTTTTTATCTACTAGGTATTTATTTATTATTTAAAAACAAAAATCCCGTTTAACTGCAATAACACGTAAGTGCTGTAATGGTTCCTATTATTAGATACAATACCACGTATGTGCATTTTAAATTGTTAAAACTTAAATTTTATATTTCTTAGTTATAAAATCATAAAAATAAATAAAAATAACATCAGAAATATAGTAAAAATATTAAAATGATCAAAAATAACCGTACTGGAGGTTTTTCGCTGCTGCTGTAAAATTAACCAAACAGCAGATACGTGTTATTGTATTTCTACCGTCGATATATATATATATATATATATATATATATATATATATATATATATATATATATATATATATATATATATATATATATATATATACAGGGTGGTCCAGAATTATGCACCGTAATTGCTGGAGCTGATAATATGTTCAGAAATAATGGTACCTTTTCATCTACACTTTTTTCCAAAACTCAATAATAAGGGAGATAAAGCAGAGGGGTAAAATGTAGAGGGGTGGAACGAAACTGACTTCTTTCTTTTAGGCGCTTTTGATTACTGGATTCATATTCTAGGGGCGCGTATGAACATTAAGATAATTAAATTTATGGTATCAATTATTCGATCACTTATGATTAGGGGATAATTTGGAAATAGATATTTCTACTTTAAATTACTCGAAAACGCTAATACTTATCGAAATGTAACAAGTATACCTTTTTTGCGTGAAATTGTCTGAGGAATTATATTATCAGGGATTTTGTTTAAATAATTGCAAATTAAAAAAGAAAAGACGTGATAACTCACACCTACCACCAAAAATCACCCCTTAGTCATGAGTGGTGGAATAAATGTTGACATAAATTTAATCCTTCTAACGCAAAATAAGTACCCCTAAAATATCAATCCGTTATTCAAAAGCGTTTGGAAAATATTTAAGAAATAATGATTTTCGTTTCACCCCTTTACAGAGTTGTATCTCCCTTATTACTGAGTTTTGAAAAAAAGTGTACATGAAAAGGTACCATTATTTTTGAACGTACTACGAGCTCTATCAATTACGGTACATAATTCTGGACCACCTTGTATATATATATATATATATATATATATATATATATATATATATATATATATATATATATATATATATATATCAGTTTGAGTGTTAGCATTCGTACAGACAAGTTGCATTGACGTATCTGTACATTATTACTGATAAAAAAAAAAATTAAAAAAAGTTACTATTCTATCTTACTACTGGATCTATGGAGTGAAATGAAATAAAATACAAAAAAATTCCTAAATATAACGAAAAATTAAATATTTATTGATTTGGTTTTAATTAGTGCAAAAGTGAATTTTTAATTTTTAAATACGGTGGACATTAGAAATTCAAACCATTAATATTACATAACATCAGTTAATTACAGTGGGATAAACAATACGAAAACAATTTAATACAATTAGTACTGTCAATATCACACAATACAAGTTTCAATTTCTTATTTAACACGCATAAAAAGAAAAATAAAAGAAAAAAAAATTGCTCTCATCTGTTGAATAAGCAATACAATTGCTTGATTTCCGTTCAGCATGTCAGAAAACGAAAAACTAGATCAAATTATATCATTATTACAAAATTTTCAATCGGAAAACAGAACTGAATTAAGCAAGGTAAAAGAATTACGTTCGTCTTACACTGCACAATTTATTGAATTGGAAGCAACTGTCAAAGGTCAAAAACAAACAATTATTAATTTGCAATGTGAAATAAGAAAGAAGAACTTGATTATAATTGGTATTCCGGAGATGGAAAATGATAAAAGTGACTTAGAAAATTTGGTTATTAATTTTTTTGAAGAACTAAATATCAAGTGTGACAGCTCCGACATTGATGAAATTGATTGGGGAAGGACACGTCTAAGTCACGCCCGATTAAAATCTGCTTAAATAGCCTGAAACGAAGAAATGAAATCCTTAAAAATAAAAATCTCATTTTTGGAACAAGCATTTTTATTAGGGAAGATCTACCCTTAGAAATTCGTGAAGAAAGAAGAAAGAAAAAATTTCTACTACGAAAATTAAACACTGACAAATCCACCGAGCCAAGTGATACACACTTAAAAGATAAAAGAAATAAACGTATATTATCTCAATCTTCAGAAGAATCGGAAGTTGTAGTTAAGCAAATTATAAAACGCCAACGTGACCCCAACCCAAAGACTAATTCAAATCTGAAAACGCCCACTTAACGTTATTAGTAATTCCTGTAATAAAAACTTAAACGATAAGCATGTAATGTATTCAAAAAACCAGCAAAAGTAGGTATCTTAAGTAAATTTAACAATGGTTTTAACATTCTGCACATTAATATACATGGCTTTAACAATTTTTATATTTTAGATAAAACTCAGCAAAATATTTTACAAACTTATGATATTATCTGTGTGTCTGAGACCTGGCTAAGTGACACAATTCTTATTCCCAGCTATCTTACAAATTACCAAATTGTGAACAAATTTGGACTAAAATCAAAGGTTAAAGGAAGGCCGCAAGGAGGGTTGGTAATATTTATTAAATCAGGTATTCAGTTTGAAATTCTAAACATAGTAGATAGTCATATTTTAATAAAAATCAATTTGGATAGAGTACAGTTTTTAGTAGGGTTAGCCTATTTTAGTCCATCTTGGGATTATGATGAATGCATTGAACAGTTAGATGAATTGCTGAAAAAAATTTGTTGTGAAGAAAATGTGCAAGGAGTGATTATTGGGGGCGATTTTAATGGTAGAATAGGGCTACTAAACCAATATGATGTAACTGATGAGGACACCTTCGGTGATACTAACCTATACGCGGTACGTAACTCAATGGATGCAACTGATAACTGTAACGGTAGAAAACTAATGAAAACTTTTGAATCGTATGGCTATACTGTGTTGAATGGCAGATCTGCTAGTGACAGGGAAGGTCAGTTTACTTATTGTAGTACAGTCGGTAATAGCAGTATTGATCTAGTGTTCATGAATGAAGATGCTAGGCGATTTATAATAGACTTTGAAGTTTGTAACTTCATCCTCGAATCGGATCATTACGCATGTAAGACTGTAATTTCCTCTCCTAATACGACTAGCAATAGGGCTCTCGAAAATAATACAATAAAAAAAAAACGTTACTTAAGTGGAAGCATACCGAAGCTCTTTCTTACCAGTCTAACCTAATTTTTGATACTCTACATGTTTTAGATAATAATATTGAGCTAGGCTACGATTACTTGCTGAAAAGCATATATGCTACAGCAGAAAAATTAGGTATGACTTACAATGTAATATTTAAAGAAAGATACGTACGAAAAAACAAGCCCTGGTATAATGAAAGTTGCATTCAGGCAAATAAGGCCATGCGAGCTAAACACAGAAAATGTCTAAGAAAAAAAATTTCCAGAACCGTACTTAAATGAATACTTACTAAGCAAAAGAGCGTATAAATAAATTATAATACTGACAAAAAATAATTATTATAGTGAGTTTACAAAACAAATGCTTAGGATAAATAATTCAAAAGAGTTTTGGCAGGCGGTAAAAAAGTTCGATTCAAAAACTTTTAATAATAACCCTATTTCTCTTGAGGTATGGAGTCAATACTTCGAGTCTTATTTTCCAGAAAAGCAAATAAGTACAAATATTTTATTTTCTGATCCGTTGCATTCATTATTAGATGTGATGTTTTCTAAGTCTGAGATTGAAGTTAGTTTAAACAATTTAAAAAACAATAAATCACTAGGTTCAGACCTCATAACTAATGAATTTCTTAAAAACCTCAATGAGGACGGGAAGATCTTCTTGCTCAGTCTGTTTAATAGTATATTAAATACTGAAAAATTCCCAAATAAATGGTGTGAGACTAAATTTACAATGATTCACAAAAATGGAGATAAAAATAATCCATCTAACTACCGTCCAATTGCCCTTTTAAATAGTCTTAAATTATTTACTCAGTTAATTGCATCCCGTCTATCGCATTTCACCGAAAAAAATCAGATACTTCCTGAATGTCAAGCGGGATTCAGGAAGTGCGGGATTCAGGGGTTGTATGGATAACATCTTTATATTAACCGTTCTGATACAAAACAATATTCAATAAGCGGAAAAATTGTAAGATTGTTGAAAAACCTTTATTTTAAAGCCATTGATTTTCTGACAAATAACGGTATGAGCTCAAACAAATATAAAATCACCAAAGGTGTCCTTCAAGGTGACACATTAAGTCCATTGCTCTTCTCCTTTTATATTTACGATATCGAAAAATACCTTCGCCAACTGGGATTCGAAGGGTGTAACATTGACGGTTACAATAATTTTACTGGCTTATGCAGACGATATAGTTATGTTTGCTAGGAACCCTTATCAACTGGAAAAACAATTAGACGCACTAAATGTTTACTTTAAAAACCTGGATTTAGAAATAAATACTGTTATAAATATTTATGAAATTGCAATTCTTTCTTTCATATTTTCAAAATCCTTATTTACTAAAAGTGATACGATATTATTTTTTATAATTAGCTTACTACAATACATATAAATTAGTTAATATAAATATTTATTACAATTCCCCTTTTTTTTAAAAGAAAATTTATTCAAACAGTTTTCTATTTAATTTTATTGTTCTTCCACTACAAGTGGTATAATTATTCAAATTATTTAAAAATTATTTTTAGAAATTTCATCGTGACTTGGATTTACAGAATTATCTATATATTGGTTAGTTTCAGTACTACCCAAATCATGATTATTATTATTTAAATTATTATTAGATTTTGGGCTATTAATATGCACTCTATTACGACGGTATGTTTTGCCCTGTGAATCAGTAATAAGAACGAGGTTCAGGCGTTTTTTTAACTATCCTGCCTGGAGTCCATAGTGCAATAGGTACTTTCTTAAACATTATATCTTGACCATCATTTAAATGTGTTAAATTTTTTGCTGAACGATCATAATATTTCTTTTGCTTAATTTTATTATTATAAAATTGTTTTTTATTATAGAACTATTTTTTAGGTTTTAAAAATTTATTTGTATATGGCAATACCGTTTCCCTTAAATTTCTTGAAAACAATAGCTGAGCTGAAGAAGGAGCATATTGCTTGGGAGTATTACGATAATTCAACAACATAAGATACGGATCAAGATTTTCTATTTTTGACTTTTAATAATTGTTTAATTGTTTGAATTTCTCTTTCAGCCTGTCCATTACTTTTGGGATAGTATGGACTACTTATAATGTGTTTGAATTCATACACTTTTGAAAACTGAGCAAATTCATTTGATTTAAATTGCGATCCACCATCTGATACTACAACTGATGGAATACCGTGTCTTGCAAAAATAGATTTAGTATTCATTATTACACAATTGGCTGAACGATTTCCTAATTTCGCAATTTCTATAAATTTACTAAAATAATTAATAGTAAAAAATCTTGATTATCAAATGTAAAAATATCGATGCCAACTTTGAACCAAGGTAATTCAGGTGCATCTTGAATTAATAATGGTTCTTTACTATTATTTCTGGCAAACGTGGCACAGGTTTGACAATTTTCTATCACATCTTTTAATTGTGTATACATGTTTGGCCAGTAAATTATATTTGTAATTTTTCTCATTGTGAGGTTTAAACCTAGATGCCCTTCATGAGCTTTTCTCATCATTTCCTTTTGTAATGTCTTTGGAATAATTATTGCCTGATTTTTAAAAATTAATTCATTCATAATATTTAAGTCACTTCGAATATTCCAAAAGGGTTTGACTAAATTGTCAACATTTTTACGAGGCCAACCATCTTGAATATAGTTTTTTAAAATTGTCAGTCCTGGGTCTTTATATGTTTCTTCTTTTAAAATTTTATATTTTTCTTCAGAAACAGGCAAATTTTCTACAATTAAATTAACTTGGCAAATAATTTCATTATCTATATCAATTAATTCTTCACAGTCTATATTTGGAAGAAGGCTACGAGATAAAAAATCTGAGATAAACATTTTTTTACCAGGAACGTAATTTACATTTAAATCAAATGCTTGTATCTTTAGCATCATTCTCTGCAGACGAGTTGGAACCTGATACAATGGTTTTTTAAATAATGTAACTAAGGGTTTATGATCAGTTTCCACACAAACCTTTTTTCCAAATATATACTTTTGAAATTTTAATGTGCCAAATACAATTGCATACATTTCACGTTCTACTTGAGCGTAATTTTCTTGTGTGGGTGTTAGAGCTTTTGATGCATAAGCAATAGGTTTACCTTCCTGTAGCAATACTGCACCTACACCTTTTGTAGAGCAATCTACAGAAAGAATTAAATCCTTTTTTGGGATCAATTGAGAGAGCTCCTAATAAAATAATCTGATTTTTGATATAGAGTATCAATGATGCTTTATGGCAACAAACAAGTCTGAACGAGTCTCATACGGCCGGATGCCGTCGCGATATAAACATTAAAATAGTTGAAACTGGTAGATTATGGGTATTGTCACAAGTGGTTGAGTAATAGTTTTTAAAATGTTCCCTTGAAGTAAAATGATTATAATTGATATTTTTGAATTCTGTGGAATGAGTACTTTAAATACAAATCATTATTTTACTTGCCGCTCATTGGGCAAAAATTGGCTGTTTTTATACTCCCTCTTTTATTTAAAAAATTTATACAACCCATAAATCTCTCTAACTCTTTTCTATCTTGAGGTATATTAAGTTCTGCAATTGAACGTACTTTATCTGGATCAGGCCTAATTTGTCCTGGTGCACTAACAACATGCCCTAAAATCTTAATTTTATTAACACATATTTTACATTTCTCTTTATTAAATTTAAGACCATTTTTCTAGCTAATTCAAGGGCTTTTCTTAACCTCAGGTCGTGTTCTGTTTTATCGCGACCCCAAATAATAATATCGTCTATATAACATGTAATACTTTCCATGTTCAAGTAATTTTTGACTAAAAGAGGCGATAAATTAGAAAATTTATTTTCTTGTAAAAATTATTCGACCGCTTTCAACGCCTAGTTAGCGTTATCATCAGAAAAGATATATCACATGGTCTAACAGACCGAAAAACAAAATCAAACAAATCAAAATATCCAATTTCCGAGAGTTTATACACTCAAAAATTATAAAGAAGAGTTTGTTTACATTTGAAGAAGATGATTTTTAAGCAAACAAAATGAAATAAAATAAAACAAAACAAAATATTTTTTTCTTACGGCATAACTGATGAATCCATATTGAAAAACAAATTTGATGCAATTTTTAGTATGATTATTTAAACAACAGAAAATTCATTGTCGAGGAAAAAGTGAGGAAAAATTTTTTTAGGAATTTTTAATATTTTGTTAAATGAAGAATAAATCAGATCACAAAATGGATTTATCACTATGTTGAAATGCATCATATTAAATTGTGACTTTATTAGTTTGAATATATTTAAACAACGGAAGCATCAACGTTATGGAAAATATGGACAATTTTTAAACAAAAAGGCAGGAATTTATGAAAAATTCTGAAATTAAACTGAATAAACATTTTTAGATCACAAATTGTGATCTAAAAATTCCTAAAAAAATTTTTCCTCACTTTTTCCTCGACAATGAATTTTCTGTTGTTTAAATAATCATACTAAAAATTCCATCAAATTTGTTTTTCAATATGGATTCATCAGTTATGCCGTAAGAAAAAAATATTTTGTTTTGTTTTGCCCTAAAAAAATTTTTCCTCACTTTTTCCTCGACAATGAATTTTCTGTTGTTTAAATAATCATACTAAAAATTGCATCAAATTTGTTTTTCAATATGGATTCATCAGTTATGCCGTAAGAAAAAAATATTTTGTTTTGTTTTATTTTATTTCATTTTGTTTGCTTAAAAATCATCTTCTTCAAATGTAAACAAACTCTTCTTTATAATTTTTGAGTGTATAAACTCTCGGAAATTGGATATTTTGATTTGTTTGATTTTGTTTTTCGGTCTGTTAGACCATGTGATATATCTTTCCTGATGATGACGCTAACTAGGCGTTGAAACCGGTCGACTAATTTTTACAAGAAAATAAATTTTCTAATTTATCGCCTCTTTTAGTCAAAAATTACTTGAATATTGATACGGGGCGAAACTTGGGGGTTCGATTTAATTACCTTCCATGTTTTCAAAAATTTGAGAAATATATGCTTGAAATGCTTCACTTGCACAATTTAAACCAAAAGGTAACCTTAAAAAACAATATCTTGAGAATGGTGTAGCAAAAGTACATAATTTAGAACTTTCCTCATCTAATGGAATAGCCCAGAACCCAGAATAACAATCTGAAGTAGAAAAATAATTAGCATCCGTTAATTTATTCAATGTATCTTCAATTAGGTTTTTGAAGAAAATTTTTTTTTTGTTATAAATGGAAAGATCATATATAAGTTTTATAAGAAAACTCTTATTTTTTTTTTTAAACGTAATAATTAAGAAGTTATATTAAATTAAAAATAAATTTTTAAACTTAGAACCGATAACGGGCCGATAGTTTCCGAGCGCTTATGTGATGTAATAAAGGTAATATGGCCTGAACATAGCTACATTAGTGTCTTTTTATTCTCAAATAGATTATAGACCAAGAGCTACTGGCCTATTTGCGATGGTCATTTCAACACGCGTTAAATTGAGAAGATAGAATCTCGGATACTTACTATACATAGAAATTCAGTTCTGGCAAGCCTATTCGCCTATTCGGCCAGGTTGTCAGAACTGAATTTTTGTGTAGAGTAAGTAGTATCCCAGATCCTATCCTCTCAATTTAACGCGTGTTGAAATGACTATCGCAAATCGGCCAGCAGCTCTCCTACTATTATTGTTGCTATGAAATTATTGTTACTATGAAATTATTGTTGCTCTGAAATTGTTGTTTCTATTCAAATTATTGCTTGCTATAAACTTCACTGTCGAAATATCGAAACTAAAGAAATATAGAGCTTGTTTTGTACCACTTTGTGATAGCAATACAAAGATAAATCCGGAAAAAATGTCCCTCAAAATTTTGAACGTCGAAATCAATGAAACAATCACCAATAATTTTTCCTACTAAATTTTAATAATTTTGACACTTTTGACATATTACCTTTATGACGTCACAGACATCGCGATCTTTTGTAGTGCTGTTTTTAACCAAATGATATTTTTTTTAAATTTTTCAAGTTTTAATTAATTTATTATTTATTATATATTATTTTAAAAAAAATTTCATATCGATTATCAATATTATTTAGATGTAGATTTGGAATAAGACAAAAAAAAATGATATTTATTTTTTATTCAAAAACCCAATTGTCGGTATTTGAAATTGTGGTCGGATGATATATTTATTTAAATGTCGCGGATCTAAACAAATTCTCAGTTGATTCGATTTTTTCCGGACAATAACAATCGAATTAACAAATTCTGTCGGTTCTGTCTCTTTTTAATTATACCCATTTTTTCCAGTCTCATAAGCTCTTTCTCTAATGGTTTATATAAAGCATATGGTATCCTACGAGGAGAATCTACTCTAGGAACAGCATCTGGCTGTAAATTAATATGAAATTTTCTTTTAATACACCCTACTGTACCATCAAACAAGTCTTGAAATTCTTCGAAAATACTATTATCAATATTTTTATCTATCAAGCAAGCGTTGTACTTGATTAGATTTAATTTGCTACAAGATTGCAAACCCAATATAGGCACACATCTGTCTTTTACTATTACAAAATTTATTTCGTAAACATTATCAGTGTTTGGACATTTACATTTTAGATTACATGTACCAATCACCGATAAAAGTTCACCACTTACAGTGCTTAATTTTATATTGGCACTTTTATTAATAATATTCATATTTAAATTTAATTTTTTAAATGTTTCTAAATTTAACAAATTAGCTTGTGCACCCGTATCTAATTTAATTTTTATGACATTATTATTTATTATAAATTTATGTGACCATTCTAATCATTTATCATAATTGTTATTAGTAACATTACCTACAAAAAACACATCCCTACTGTCACATTCTGAGATTCTCCACAATTTTCACATTTCAATTTCTTACTTTATTTGGTTTTATTTTGTTATTTTTGTGGAAACACACCTTAGCAAAATGACCAATTTTACCACAAATATTACATTTAACATTAGCTGCTTTACATTTATGACTGCTATCTAAAACTCCACCACATTTGAAACATTTTTTAAATCTTGAATTATGGGAATATTCTTTCTTTGATGACACTTTGCACACTTCAGTACCAATTTCTGTTGATGATGAAATATTTTTTTGAATTCTTCTAGCTTGTTTATGAGAAAGTTCACTAGCTTTGCAAATTCGAATTGCTTGTGTGAGGGTTAATTCTTCTTCACGCAATAATCTTTCTTTTATTGCAAGATTATTTTCATTTAATCCAACGATTAATATGTCTCGTACCAATTCTTCTCTCATTGATCCGAATTCACAAACTAAACTATTATTATTTAAATCGGTTAGATAATCTTCAAATGATTAATTAATCTTTTGTATTTTACTGAAGAATTTGTGTCGTAGCATTGTTAAATTCCGTTTAGGTAAAAAATATTTCTCAAATTTATCTATTACTTCATTATAAGAAGCTTTTTCATCCATATTAAAAGAATTATAAATTTCAATGCCTTTATCTCCCATACTGTGTAACAAAATGGCGGTTTTTCTTATCTCTGACTCCAAATGAAAATTTCCCGCTAACATGTATAACCTAAATTTCTGGAACCATTTTTTCCATGTGTCAGAATAGTTATCTTCATTTAATTTCAATTCACCTACTGAATTTAGTGACAGCTGAGCACTTTTTTTATTCATTTCCACAGTATTCAATGGATTTAATGTTACATTCATCTCATTTTCTTGTTCAGACATTTCAGAATATATTGACAACTTTTACTTTTTTCACAAATTTATTGCGTTTAACTTTACTTCTTTAACTTTTTTAACCTGACACCATGTTATAAATATTTTAAATTAAAAAATAAAATAAAAATAACTTTTGGAAATTGCAATTCTTTATTTCATATTTTCAAGATCCATATTTACTAGAAGTGATGCGATAGTATTTTTTATAATTAGCTTACTACAATACATATAAATTAATTAATATAATATTTATTACAAATACCAAAAAAACCAAGTCTATGTTCTTTAGTAAAGGTAAATTGAAAAATTTAATAATATTATTAAATTAGATAATAATATAATTGAAACCGTCGACACCTACAACTACTTAGGGGCTACTTTCCATTATACTGGTTCGTACACATGTCAGTTAAACACGACAATAACTAAAGGTAAACGTGTAATGAGCAGAGTAAACAATATAATAAACAAATCAAAAATTCAACAAATACAAAGCGCCTTAAAACTGTACAATAGTATCATTCATCCTACGGTACTATACGGTGCCGAAGTATGGGCATTAACGGTTGTTACCCCCATGTCTCTAATAATATAGGGAGTAGAGGTCTAATATCCATATTTTCGAACATTACTCACCATAAGCAACATTCATGAAAAATAATAGTCGAAAAAGCCGCTGGGCCGAAATCCCATATGCTTACCCGGCGAGACCCTTTGATTGTTTCTTGCTACATATATATTAAAGTACTTGAACTTATTTGGCTTTTATTTTAAATACACTTACTCTTAGTTAACATATATATGAAGAAAAATCTAAAACTCTACAGGGGAAAATACACCTATCTTATTGACACCCATCCTTTCGTGGTATTTGACATAAAAATAGTTAGGTCGATAATTCTGATAATTTTACGTAAGTGAAACCGCGGCACAGAGCTATAAAATGTTAAATGTTTTTCGTTGCAGGAAATTATATAAAACATCAAAATGAAAACAAAAGAGTCATTCGAGCGAAGCCAGGACGAGACGCTAGTGCTTGTTAAATGTAACTACACACAAAAAAATTATGCTAACGATGTTGCGATGATGAATCATCTCAACTGAAAAGAAGAAAAGAAATTATTTATTCAAGTAGATGATTGTAGCTAGTTTGAAAATATACCTTGTTATTAATTATATAACATTCCACTAATCATCGGGTAGATATTCAATTCCCCGTAGCAGTGATTCTGTACTTGAAAATATATCCGGTTTTGGGTCTGAAGTGAGGTAGATTTTCAAGAGGGATTTTGTAGTTTCTGTTTTTTAAAGTATACTCGATCCTCGATCGGTCAGTGACGTCACAAGCTCTGACTTGTAGGTATATTTTCAAAATAAGCTACGTTGGAAGTGGGAGGAAATTGATAGAGGAGGATATTCTACAAGTGAAAGTGATTTAGAATTTATGAGTGGTGAAGACGAAAACAATAGTGACTATGATAATAATTTATGACCTAATGAAGAGTAATAAATTCAGTCTTCAAATTGCAATCATTAATATTAATACCCCAAAGACAAATACAACTGACAGTAAAAGAAAGCACTGTGTTTTCTAAGCTATAAATTTTGTTTGAAATGTTTTAGTTCAGTCAATTTTGTATTTTATATATTCTGTGTTTTGTAATTTAAAATAATTATGCTATACTATAAGTACTATACTATTTAAAATATAAAATGTAGCATGAAATGAATACAACTTTAACGACTGACTGCCTGCCAACACAAGTTTGACTGTTTTGGATATACAATACGAGCAGAGAAACATTTGATAAGTAATTAAGAACTTTCGGTAGTTCCTTTATATGAATACATCCGTTCTTTTAAACCCTTCTGTTCAGGGGGACCACTAGTGTGACCGCCTGAAAAAGAGGTAATTTTTGGTAATTTTTTGAAAGAAAACTACTACATGGACTGTTTTAATAATTTAAGAAGGTATATTGGTGGAAATATAATAAATATATGATACAATTTTTGGAGCAAAAACTGAAAATTCAGCGAGTTTTTCGCAATCTTTCAAAGCTCCCAAAAAAGTTTTCCTACTACTGCAGTGATAGCGAGCTTCACAGTGCCTGAAATCAAAAAAACCAAAAAGTTTTTAAACTACAAGTTATTGTCCATACCATGAATCTTAATAAAAAAAGTTTGAATTTAACAAAATGGCGGCGTTTTTTTAAAAAAATTCAAATTTCGCGCGAAAAGGGCATAGCCGGGTAAGATAGGGAAAACGGCCCTTGACGCAAAATTGATTCTTTTTATAGAAAATAATACTTCTTAACCCCAGATACATTCCTGCCAAATTTCAACCCTCCGAGGCTAATAGTTTATGAATACACAAACAGACAAAAATTTTCAAAAAAAATTTTTTTGACGAAATTACTGAACCGATTTATTTGAGTTTAATATATATTGTGTACCCACCTTAGACGAACTAATGAAAAAAAAATTAACGTTATATTCCTTTATTATACAAATTTTTTTAAATTTTTAAATTTAAGAAAATTTTTTTTTGGCACTTAGGCGTTAGCGACACCCACCATTTTTTGTTCAATAATTTGTCTCTCAGTACTCTATAACATATATTTTTATGGAAAAATTTTAGTTGGTAGAACATAGTAACATTCCAATACAAATGCATGCCATGTTCGGTACTACATATATTACTTATGTATAAAAAGGACCATAAAGTAAAGCATCAGCCTTATTTCTAAAACACAGTAGAACTCTAAGCAGTGCAATAAAATGTTCTCTTCCCCCCTGAGTTGCAGTTCTTTGAGTTCCTGTGACGGTCTAAAAAAATATATATTTTGAGCTGTTATAAAAAATATGTTTTAACTTGCTAAAAAATAATTTTCAAGGTTAATTTTACCATGAATCTGAATATTTGAATGAAATCAATAAAATTACCTCAGCATACTTACTAATTAAAATTATATGGAACTCAACAAAAATTATAAGTTTTAGAAACTTTATTCAAATAAAGATACTAATAATAACAATAATACGTCTTAAATGTTATATTGCTTTAATAATAATAAACATTAACTTAATAAAATCGAACAAAAAACTTCAACAATGTATAGTAATAACAACAATCCGGCTAAAACCTGTTGTAGTTATTACATGTGCATATAACTAACTTGAAGAAAGTAGTGTACAATTTTACGCAATATGTAGCTCGTCCCTCTCACTTGATGTTTTTGTTGCACTTCTTAAGGAGGTACAGAAAGTGGATTTTTTCTGTAATAAAATTACATACGTTCATAACTACGACAAACAAGCTTAGACAAACGTCTAGCTTTATCTGCTGTCTGTCTTATTTTGTTAACACGATGACAGGTCATGGGGAATTATAACGAAATGACCAACTGGTATACTATTTTGACAGCTAATCAACTTTGTATGAAATTGTTGACATCGTAAGACGTGGTGTATGAGCTAACAAAGTTTCACTTGACGTCTTACAAAGGAAAAAACTATAACAAAAGCGAAATCAATGTCTATTTTGTTTTATTGATAAAAAAAGACAAACGGCAGATAGTGTTGGACTTTTGTAAATTTAAACTAGTTTATCGTAGTTATGAACGTATGTAGTTATATTATTTTAGAAATAGGGTAGATATTTTACCTTATTATAGTCCTTTTTATACATAAGTAATATATGTAATACCGAACATGACATGCATTTGTATTGAAATATTACTATGTTCTACCAACTAAAATTTTTCCATAAAAATATAGGTTATAGAGTACTAAGAGACAAATTATTGAACAAAAAATGGTGGGTGTCGCTAACGGCTAAGACCCAAAAAAAAATTTTCTTAAATTTAAAAATTTAAAAAAATTAGTATAATAAAGAAATATAACGTTAATTTTTTTTTCATTACTTCGTCTAAGGTGGGTACACAATATATATTAAACTCAAATAAATCGGTTCAGTAATTTCGTCAAAAAAAATTTTTTTTGAAAATTTTGGTCTGTTTGTGTATTCATAAACTATTAGCGTCGGAGGGTTGAAATTTGGCAGGAATGTATCTGGCGCTAAGAAGTATTATTTCCTATAAAAACAATCAATTTTCGTCAAGGGCCGTTTTCCTTATCTTACCCGGCTATGCCCTTTGATGATTTTTGTCTGCTAAAATTACACTGTTTATTCGATCGGAAAACTGGAGTTTCATGGTATGAAATATATAAAAGAAGCTGCAATAAGAATCAAATCGACCGGATGATTTGTCTTCGAGTTATAACTGCAGCAAATTTGAAAAATGGAGTTTTCCTTTACCTTACCATTTTGTTTTAAACACTGAGAATTTTAACTAAAATTATTTACGGTGTTGTCACTCTAAGGGTCACAGTAAAACTAATTGAGTCGTTTAAATGTGCCAAGGTCTAGGAGCTCCAAAACATGTGACATGGCAGCCACGTACAGAAACCCCCCACCTGCTCTTCAGATGGCTGTAACTAAAAAACTATTTGAAATATGCGCTTGAAATTTTAGTACGTCATTTTTAAAGATTATCGATAATTAGCAAATTTTCAATTTTTTTAAAATGTCACACTAGTGATCGGCCTTTAGTTCGTGTAATAGTAAACAGTGTTATTCTGTTTTACAGTTCTTACAAAACAGTAAATGCAGTTTAGAAGCTAGACTTAATTAGGGAATAATTTATAATTGCCGAACTGTTTTAAATGATTACCCAAATAATTACCAAGGACGAATTAAAATATATTTGATTTCACAGATTTTGGGAAACTACAACCAACTTGAACAATTTAGTAACACGTATTGGTAAAATCTAATTAAATGTACTAGAAATAAAAGAACGTCTTGGCGCTTTGACAAGTATGCGAAAGATTTCTAATCCGGCCGATAGTCCTTAGAGAACCCATAATTTAAATCTACATAATATTTAAATTTACATAATATTTAAATAAATAAAAATTCCCTTCAAGAAAATTTTTTATATTAAGAAAAATTGCCGATTTTAAAAAAAAAAAAAAAAAAAAAAAAACAAAAAAAAAAACAAGTATTCAGAAGGTACCTACTTACAAGGAAAGGTTCCCAAGTGTCCGCCTCCGATTTCAATGCCGCTGAAATATGCTATTCTACGTTGAAACCTAAGAGACATGTATTTTCTTTTATCAGCGGAAAAACGGTTTGAAGGGGTGAAATCGCCCTTCAAAAATTGGGGTAAAAATTTAATTTTTTAAATATCTCCAAAAGAGTAAGAAATAGAGCAAAAGTTTAAATTGGCGATATTGCTCTTTTTTAAAGAGCTTTCTATTGATATGTAATTTGTTCAAATTACATCAACAGGGGTGGTTGGGGGTTAAAATTTGGGGGTTAATTTTGCAAAAAGGGGGTGAAAATTAAATAATATAAAAATTTTGTTTACAGATTTGAAATCTACGTCAAAAAATCTCATTGACCTGTTTTTACTCAATGTCCTAATGTTAAGTCTAGGGGTAGTTAACTAGGGGGTGTCTGTGTCGAATAGTCGTACTATTTGGGTAGTTCAAGAAGTACTTCTTTATGAAAAATAGTTTAAGACAATTAGAATAACGTAGAAATGAAATTCTCTAATTCAAAATTCAGTTTGAGCAACATTGAAGAGGGGGTGAGTCACCCTCTTAAATTACATACTAGTTACATACACTAATTTTTGCTATTAACATACAAACAGTGGGTAATAATGTCACAATAAGTGGTTCTGAAGTTAGACTATCGTACGTAAGGTTTTTATTAGGTATGTTTTGTAATGGGTATTATCATTTTCGTTATCGAAAATTATCGATACGAAAATAACGATATTTTCAGAATGTATGGAAACCTAATAAAAACCTTACATACGATAGTCCAAGTTCAGAACCACTTATTGTGATATTATAATCCACTGTCAGTATGTTAATAGCAAAAATTAGTGTATATAAACTAGTATGTAATTTAAAAGGGTGACTCACCCCCTCTCCAATGTTGCTCAAACTGAATTTTGAATTCGAGAATTTCATTTCTACGTTATTCTAATTGTCTTAAACTATTTTTTGATGAAGGAGAACTTCTTGAACTACCCAAGTAGTACGACCAGTCGACACAGATACCCCCTAGTTAACTACTCCTAGACTTAATATTAGGACATTTAACAAACACAGGTCAATTAGATTTTTTGACGTAGATTTCAAATCTGTAAACAAAATTTTTATATTGTTCATTTTTCACACCCTTTTTGCAAAACTAACCCTCAAATTTTAACCCCTAACCATCCCTGTGGATGTAATTTGAACAAATTTAATATCAATAGATAGCTCTTTAAAAAAGAGCAATATCGCCAATTTGAACTTTTGCTCTATTTCTTACTGTTTTCGAGATATTTGAAAAATTAAAATTTTACTCCAGTTTTTGAAGTTTCACCCCTTCAAACCGTTTTTCCGTCGACAAAAGAAAATGCGTGTCTCTTAGATTTCGAAGTAGAATAACATATTTTAGCTGTATTGAAATCGGAGGCGGACACCTGGGTACCGTTCCTTGTTAGTAATATACTTGAAACAAACAATTACTGGGGATAACTTTGGTTTTTAGTGTTAATATGTTTGTAAAAAAAATGTTCTTTTAATGTCGAAAATTCCAATTATTAAAAAAAGTTAATTTCAATATTCAAACATTTAACGTCAGATAATCGTCTACTATTCAGTCCAATAAAGTTGACAAAAATAAGATGATTTCTAATTTATTTGGGAAATGGAAATATTATTGCAAACATTAAATATTAAAATGATCTGTATTTAATTTTCATTACGATACATAAATTGCTGATCTTAAATATATTTGGAAAATGCGTAATGCTTGGAAATGAGATTGTTATCACAGACCAAAGAACATATATATCCTACAGACACACTGTATAAATTCATAAGTGAAGCATCCAGATACGACTAGTATACGACCTAACAGTATTCTATAATATAGTAATCAATGCAATAACCGGTGGTATCCATAGTAACCTTTTCTAATAATTATTGTCAAAATATAATATTGATAATAAAATTTTATTTTTTTGAGAAGAAACTGCAACATTTTCAAAGAAAAAAAAATGGTATTCATTTAATTTTCGAAAACGTACATGTAAAAACTATACTCTGCAATAATTATACTCCCATTTACTGAAAAATGGACAATACATTATATTCTTTAAATCTCACTCATCTCACCCCGTTATCTGCCTCACGAAAACTGTCAACAAACGCTTTTACAGTGTTATGCTTTATCTAGTAGTATAATACAGTAGTGTTCATTGGTCTGTGGTTTTTATCTTATTGTCAATAACATATCAACTTTAATTTATTTTAGATGGACAAGCTTTAGTCTCTAATTGAGAGTCGATAGCATCTGACAAAAACCATAACACAAATATTCATTCTTTTTCTGTCAAAAGAGTTGGTCATGGGATTCATGGCAGTAAAAAAAGTCCGACGAAAAAATTATATTTAGAGAGACCAACTTTTACTCCTGCATCTACGGTTCTAAGAAGAAGATAGTTTTCTTGACAAGTATTTTGCGAAAGACAGAAGAAACTAACGTATATTATACAGATTCTATCTTTACACATAACCTCACTAAAAATTAAATGTTAAATTATACCGAAAATGGGAAAATTTATCTAGAAATGTCGTTAGGTACGTTAATATAACACCTTAATTTTTCTTGTAGTGCTTTTTACAAGTTGTTTTAATTCTATATTAATTTAAGAAAATAATTTTACAGGTTTCCTAAGCTCCACCCCTTGCACCCTGTTTTTCTGTTACTTGTGTGTCCTAATCTAGAGAAACACAGACTTCGTGTCTCATCAATTGAAGAAAATTTCAGTTAGTGTAATTTGAAGAAAACGAAAATTTTGTCAATTTTACTTTGGTATACATACTTCGACATTTTAATTTGTCTACCTACCAATTATTATAAATTTCTAACACTGTTAATCAAAATAGATTTATTAAGAATATGTCCATTTTACTGATACACGGTCATTATCTCCCTTTTATTTCGTATGTACGTAATGAGACAAAAAGTGAGAAAAGAATAGTTACACCACTCTAATTGCAATAATTACCATAGGAAAAACAGAGATCTAATGAACACTTGAGATATTTAAACTTAATTCCCGCCTCTATATGCACGTCTTCTTTATGTCACCGAAGGATGACATATTAATCTCGTTGTGTGATTATAGTGGGGGAAAAAATAATAATAATAATAACAATAATAATAATAATAATTAATTCAGACCAATAGGCGCTTTACGCGAAAGGTACGGGCTTTTGCCAGAGAACTAAGGTACCGCTATCACACGATAAATTTGGGCAATCTGTTGACCATCAAACAGACACATTTGGATAAGATACGCGCACTGGCCCTGGCCAAGAAGAAGGTAGCCCGGCGTGAACGGTGTATTCGGGAAAATAAGATCTTTAACTCGAACCCTTCACGCCTGTTCGCATCTAAAAGCCCTGTCGTGGAGCAACCACCGACGGTCGACGCAATAGAGGATTATTGGCGGGGGATATATGAGACGACTAAAGAGACTGACTTGGACTGTATTCCCATCAGCCAGTTTAGATGGTACTGCAAACAACAGCTTGGCAAAGTGCCATCTCACACCAATATAACATCTGTTGATAAAAAGGAAGTCGAACTTGCTTTCAAAGGCAAGAAGAACTATTCGGCTCCGGGCATTGATGGAATAACGAATTTTTGGTGGAAGAAGCTCGCTAGTACCCACCGCCACCTTGCCCGTATATTTTCAAATTGGTTATTTAACTGTGAACCAATACCATCGTGGCTCGCTGAGGGAAGAACGGTCCTAATACCGAAAAAAGGAGACCTATCACAACCACAGAACTACAGACCGATAACGTGCCTGAACACTGTGTATAAAGCGTTCACTTCCATTCTATATGAACGCATCTTGAAGGCGATTGAACCAGTGTGAAGTTCGATCTATGAACAACGAGGTTCAAAAAGAGGAATGTCGGGTTGCAAAGACAACTTGCTGGTCGACAGATGTATCTGTCAGGACGCTAGACAGCACAAACGCAACCTGAGCATGGCCTGGGTGGACTATCGGAAAGCATTTGACACAACGTCGCATGAGCTCATTATCTATTTGCTCCATTGTCTGCGAGTCCACCCCGACATTATTAAATGTATTGAACACCTGTTGCCGCTCTGGAAAACAAGGTTCACAATAACATCCGGTGAACACGTTGTGTCAACGGAGTTGGTGACATACAAACGAGGCGTATACCAAGGAGACAGCCTCAGCCCACTTTTGTTTTGCATCTCGTTGTTGCCCCTGTCAATCAGCCTGAGAAAGGAACCCGGGTACTTGTGTGGCCCGGTAGGAAATCGCAAGCATAAAGTCACACATTTATTTTATATGGATGACTTAAAACTGTATGCCTCGTCGGAGAGTGATCTCAACTGCGCTCTAAAATTAACACACAAATACACGCACGCGATCGGTATGGAGTTCGGACTGGACAAATGCGCGGTGGTGCACTGTAAGCATGGTGTAGTTCCGAATTTTGATTCACACGCCCAATTAGTGGATGGAAGCATCATAGAACATCTTGATGAAGGAGCGACCTATACGTACCTTGGTGTTGGCGAAAGTCACATCCAGGACGTGAAGAACATGAAGGCCGCTTTAAGTAGTAGATATAAGCGCCTTCTCCGACAAATTTGGAGTTCCGAATTGTCGGCGAAGAACAAGACCAGCGCTACAAATATGTTAGCCATACCCATCATTTTGTATACTTTTGGCTCAATTAAGTGGAATGTGAATGAATTGGAGGAACTAGACCGAGACACGCGGAAAATAATGAATATCAACCGTAGTTTGCACCCACGCGCATCGACACAACGACTTTACCTTCCACGAGACCAGGGGGGAGGGGGCTCCTGTCAGTCGAACGTTTACACGATCGTATAGTCTTGAGTACAGCTTGTCGTGTACTTAACAGTTCAGACCCGCTATTGCAACTCGTCAGGGATCACGAGCTTGCTGGCGTAGGCGCATTTTTATTCACAGCAGCGCAACGTGCCGCCGATATCTTGGGCTTAGCCTTCGATCCGCGTAATCGCGACGGTGATGATAACATTCTTTCACTATCACAGTCGCGCCAAAAGTCGGCAATCAAGAGAGCCGAGCAACAACATCTGCTCAATAAACATCGCGACAAAGTTCACCAGGGTATGTTCTACCGTCATCTTGACAACCTTGGCCTTTCGAGCGAACTCACTTGGGCTTTCTTGAGAGCTAATGGACTTAAATCGGAAACGGAGGGCTTTATCATGGCAGCTCAAGATGGAGTGTGGAACACTTTAACACACCAAAAATATGTGATGGGTAATAAAGGGGTTTCGAGTACCTCGTGTCGGGCATGCAAAGCATACCCGGAAACCTTAATGCACCTGACTTCAGGTTGTTCTTATTATGCTAAATCCACCTATATCCATCGCCATAATGCAGCGTTGCGTGTGCTCTACTTTTATCTTCGTCATCATTACGAAGTTGACAAAACACCAGTCTTGCCCTACGATCCTGCGGAAGTAGAATCCTTTGTTGCCAACCAAAAGTGCAAGATCTTTTGGAATATGCCGGTTGCAACTACCAGGCAATTGAACGCCAATAAGCCTGATGTTGTGCTCCAAGATTTAACATCTCAGACTATGTATGTTATCGAGTTCTCTGCTCCGGCGGAAACTAACATAGTCGAAAAGGAGGAGCAAAAAAGGATTAAATATCAAGATCTAATACATGAACTGCGACAACTGTACCCGGGCTATACTATCCGCTTGGTCGTACTTATAATCGGATGTCTGGGGGGTATGCATAACTCCTTTGTGCGCAATCTTAACATCATTCCGGCTTGTAGATCTCACGCCAACATGTTAGCGGCGTCAATGCAAAAAGCAGTTATTATCGGGACGCTCCGCACGCTCCGGTCGCACGAGACGACTTTCTCCGGGAGTTCATGAACACCTTTGAACGCCCATGCCCCGTTTAGAGCGGGTCCTCGAACATCCATTGGACCTGCCCTCGAATCTCCCACTGCCATGGTTTTGCAGCGAGGTTCGGGGATTTATTAGGTAGGGAAGACCAGGAAGGGGATGCTGTATGACGGACATTACGTACCTGACCTAGAAGTACCTGACCTGGTACGCTGCACGGACACTTTTTCCTCCGCCTGGGGGTTTTTGAAGTGCAGTCGCGTTTTTCGTTAATTTTTCACGATAATAATAATTATAATAATATTAATATAATAGAGTTGTACATGCATATACTGAATAAACGTAAGAGGGCTGTATTCTCACTGTACTTAAAAAACGAGCCAAAAAATCATAAATTAACACTTTCACTGAGGTGTCATTACTTAATGCGTGTCAAAAACACGCACTTGACGAATTTTTTATAAATATGATTGACGCTTTTGACCAGCTGATCGAATTGATTGAGGTTATTTCATAAGTTTTTATATGGGTACAAAAATTTTTTTTAATTTAAATTTAATTTGTTTCGTCTAATATGTAATCAAGTATTCATTACAATTATTAAATTAATAATAACGAAACATTAAGTGTATTTCTTTTTATGCACATAATTTTTTGTTTTTAGGGTTACTCTACGTTGAGTATCTTTAGACTTCCAGTGGAAGAAAAAGAAGGTTGTGAATTGATTATAAAATTTAAAATATGGCTAATTTAAAAAATATAGTATTTTCATTTTATTTAATTATTGATACTGATTTATAATATACCCATTAGGTAAATTGTATTCGTGGTACAAGGTAATTTATTAGGTATTTGTATTGTGTAAAGTGTAAAAAAGTTTGCGTAAATAAATTGGATTGTGTCTTTAATTTTTATCAATGTTAATTACAGGATTAGTGAAACTGTCAATTCTGGATAAAACTAACTTTTTGATAAATTTGAAATATTATTGTTTATCTTGTTTATTGTTATAAAGCTGTGAAATATAAACTAAATCTGTGTTTCTCAAAAACCATGAGAGAGAACTCTACAAAACTGTGAAAATTGTGAAGTTTGTAAAGTTTAAAAAGGAACTTCTGATGTGAAATAGCTGATAATCTTAAATTTTCTGAAATTCTGAATGTTATTTAATTATTCGGTTAAGTATGAAAGCCACATATTTGAAAATTCATGCCTGACACCAAATAGGCAAACTTTAGATAAAAAAAATAAATAGAAGAGTGTTATGTACAGACTTATTTTAGTGTTAAAAGTGTTATTTCCAAATTTAACTTTATATTTTATTACAAATAATATTCGTTCATTTTATTTTAATTTAGGAAATGTTAGATACATAATACCTATAATATTGCATTTATAATCATATCATTCATTCATAATTGCAAACGCATAGTCTGCCGCTTATCTATATTCTTATTTTTAATTATCATATACGTATGTACAAAAATAATTGTAGGTATGATTTTGTTTGCATATCAAGGGCAAATTATATTAAACAAATAGATACTAAGAAATAATCTACACACCGGATATGTTCATCTGGACCGAATGCTACTGATATGTATGCAAAATCAAACGGTCTTCGAAACTGTAACAAGAGAAAAACACAATACAATAAAGCATAGAGTCTGATTCTGATTTTCAACCCATTCATATCTCAATTATACAGTACTTACAATTGTAACCATTATTAGAAATTATTAAATACATAGTTAAACAAATTTTTTTGTTTTAATTTCAATCCATACATAACAAAAATTTATTTGGTGTCAGAAGTGGGATCTGCGAAACGTTAACCAAGTTAAAAGTCTTATAGTGTGGATCCGCGAAACGTTAACCAGGTTAATAGTTAATCCGCCAAACATTATACAAGTTGTACAAGACTTATAAACTTAACGGTGTATTCTAATACTTTATTCGCGAACGAACTTAATAAAATAAACGTGAATTGCTATTATTTTCGAGCCTGGAAATTGTTCCTGCAATTGGTTGGCATTAGTGGTTCATCGTCACAACTGTCTGGAATTGGTCAACGAATTATTCTACTTAAGAAGCTGTTTGTTTCCACAACAGAACCAGTGTGAAAATTCATTGTATGGTTGAAATGGATACATTCTTCTATGGTTTACTACTACTGTGAGTACCAACATCTTAATTATTGCTTCGAATACTGTTTCCTATTCAAATTTCCTTCCTAAATCGTATTTAATTATTTTGCTTATAAAATTGAATAGTAAAATTTTTCAAAATGCCTAATGAAGCTGTATCGAATCATAGTGAAAATGACTATCATGATTCTGTTGAATATTCAAACGAAATACCAATGACTGTCTTAATTAAATTTATTCATACCTTTGACGGCAACAGGGACGAATTAAGTTCATTTTTAGCTGACTGTAATAGGGCAATGGAAATTGCATCAGACAGACAGAAACATATTTTGTTAAATTACATTCATACACAAATTCAAGGTAAAGCTAAAGTTGCTTGCACAAACAGAACATTTTCATCATGGACTGAGTTAAAAGATTTTCTAAAAACGATGTATCAGGACAAAAAACATTACGCACAAATATTATGTGAATTGACTAACCTTAAACAATCAGACAAAAAAACTATTCAGCAATTTGTTTTTCGCGTTGAAAATTGTTTAAAAAAGACAATTAATGTAATTCAACAAAATAATTCTATACCTGAAAATTTAAATGGTAAAATAGAAATGATAAATGAAATCGCTTTAAATCGTTTAATTTATTTTTGTAACCCTAATATATCGGCTCAGCTACGTGCAAAGGAAATTAAAAATATTAATGAGGCTATTTCCCTAGCTATAAATGAGGAACAGGTTCAAAATATGTATAATGCCAATAAAATTAATAAATTTGAAAAATTTTGTAAACATTGTAAAAAACCGGGTCATGATAATTCTCATTGTTATAAATTAAAACAAAAGTCTATAAATCTTATTCAAAATCAGAATCCTTCTACATACAATTACAGCAATAACGGGTATAAATTTTGTCGATATTGTAAAACAAAGGGTCACCTCATTGAGGAATGTCGTAAACAAAAAAAGCAAAAAATGGCAATCCAAAACCACAATTTTCTAATTCATCAGAACCCTCTACTTCAAAAAGCTTAACCCAAACTCCGGTTGCTTCTACCGAACCGCGAAGTTTAAATGTAATTCAGGTGGAAAATCATTAATTTTATATTACAATGACTCTAATTCATACGTTATTTTTAAATGCAAAAATTCTAAAAATAATAATTTGAAACTTTTATTAGATACAGGCGCGAGTATTAGTATAATTAAAACCTCATCGTTAATTCCTTCCACTTTACTGTGGGAAAATGAAATCTTAAATCTCAAAGGTATTAACAACGAAAAAACTAACAAAACAATAGGTTACTCATACCTCGAATTATATTCGGAAAAGGGAAAATTTGAAAACAAATTTCATTTAATCTCAGAAAATACCAATATCCCATTCGATGGAATTTTGGGAAATGATGTTCTGAAACACTATAATTCATTAATAGATTTAAAAAATAAATTTTTACAATTAAAAGATTTAAAATTACCTATTTACTGTGTTCAAACTGATTCAACAAATGTTAGTAATGAAAATTTATCTATTATTCCTACTACTAATGATATTTTAATTCAACCTCGCACCGAAACCTTAATCGAAATAAATATCCTTAATCCTGAAATAAAAGAAGGTATTATACCCGAAGTTTCAATCAATGATGGTGTCTTTTTATGCAAAGCCATAACAAAAGTTAATAAAAATCATAAAGCTTTAGCTACCATCCTTAATACATCCGAGAATGTTAAAATTCTAAAAAAATGGATATTACACTAGAACCAATACCCTCTGAATCATATATTTTTAATACAGAGTGTTCAATAGATCGTATTCAACTTTTAAATCAAAATATTCGTGTTTCACATTTAAACGAAGAAGAGAAAAATTCGGTTTTACAAATATGTCATGAATTCAATGATATCTTTTATTTAGAAGGGGATGATCTTACATGCACTGATGCCACTGAACATAAAATTTACACGAATAATCATCCGCCAATAATTGCAAAAACATATAGGTATCCAGAAGTGCACAAGCAGGAAATAAATTCACAAATTAGTAAAATGTTGAAACAGGGGATTATACGTCCGTCTGTCTCACCGTGGTCTTCACCTTTATGGGTTGTACCCAAGAAGTTGGACACCTCAGGCAAACCCAAATGGCGTGTTGTGGTCAACTACCGGAAATTAAATAATGTCACTGTAGGGGACGCTTATCCTTTACCCAATATTACTGATATCCTTGATCAGCTTAGCCATGCCACATATTTTACCACTTTAGACCTTGCTTCGGGGTTCCATCAAATTCCTCTAAGCCCTGAAGATCGTCCCAAGACTGCTTTCACTTCTCCACAAGGTCATTTCGAATATTTAAGAATGCCAATGGGATTAAAAAATGCAGCTGCTAGCTTCCAGAGACTAATGGATACGGTTTTAACAGGTCTACAAGGTCTTCAATGCTTTGTATATCTCGATGACATAGTCATTTATGCATCAAATATGAAAGATCATGAAATTAAACTAAGATCCATATTCGAAAGGCTACGTTCAAATAATTTAAAGCTATTTGCTTATTTAGGACATATTATTAGCGACCAAGGTATAAAACCTAATCCCGAAAAGGTTTCAATAATCCGGAATTTCCCAATACCTCAGAACATTAAGGAAATTAAATCGTTTTTAGGACTCGTTGGTTACTACCGACGGTTCATTCAAAATTTTTCATTAATAACCAAACCTTTAACTAAACTTTTAAAAAAGGACGTACCATTTCAATGGACTTTTGAACAACAAAATGCCTTCGACGAATTACGAAATAAACTTACTACTGAACCAATTCTTCAATATCCGGACTTTAAACAAGAATTCATCCTTACTACGGATGCCTCTAAGTTTGCGATTGGGGCCATACTTAGCCAAGGGCCTGTTGGGTCTGATCTCCCCATCGCATACGCTAGTAGAACCTTAAATAGGGCTGAAAGTCATTATAGCACAACGGAACGCGAATTACTTGCTATAGTTTGGGCGGTCAACCATTTCCGACCATATCTATATGGTAAAAAATTTAAAATTGTGACCGACCACCGCACCGTCCTCTCACATGGCTATTTAATGTTAAAGATCCTGGATCTAGATTGGTCAGATGGCGTTTAAAATTAGAAAATTATGACTATGAAATTGTTTATAAACCGGGTAAAATTAATTCAAATGGTGACTGGCTTTCTAGGGTAAATTTAAATCTAGATCAAAATGAAAATTCGGCAAATATCTCTTATATTAACCAAAAAGATAATGTTAAAGCTAGTTACGAAGATTTTATTAAATTTCATTATCAAACTCTTGATCCAATCACTTATAATTTTAATGAAAGTGATGAACAGTTTTTAAACGTGAAAACAAATATTGCATATTTTACATCTGTAGATTTAGACGATGAAAATAAATATCAACTCGATATAAATACGATTGATAACAAAGAATCTTTATTACATACCCAACATGAATTATATTCAATCGCTAAGTCTGCTCATATAAAAACGAAAAATAAATACGTATATCATTGTTTAGCTAAACTTAACTATTATGATAAATGTACTTATCCTGATTTCTTTTACACATTACAAAATTTAAAATTTCAATTAATAAAAGATAAAATTGACGAAATTGCAATTGTCAATCCTATAGATGATTATAATAAATTTCAATTGAATAAAATCAAAGAAATTATTCATTTTGTTTTTCACAAAACAAACATTAAAATTACATTATTCCTGAGCAAACTAATAGAACCAACTGTTACGAAACTTTTATTCTTTTTGCTAATTTCTATCGTTGACCTGAACCAACCCATTTATTTCCCGTAGTATCGTTGTTGGAACGAACCTCACATGCGTTCCATTGAATTTACGCATACTGACTTATATCGTGCTTATACTCATACCGTTCCACTAAATACATTTTGTACCTACATTATATGATGTTCAGCAACATCGCAATGTTGTTGTCAGTGCTTGTCAAACTTAAATTGACGTTTTAAGTAAAGTTGGTTAGTTGATTGCCGAGTGAAATTATCGTTTTGTGCAGTAAATCAAGGTTTTATCGAGTTACTATTCTTCTAAATACATTTTGAAGTGCTTTCCGCGTAGTTTGAGTGTTTTTCTCGACTTTCGAATAGTCTGAATTGCCGATAATGTTTGTTTGAAAACCACTGTACTAAAGAAAAAACCATTTGCTATCATTCAAATCGATTTATTTTGTCGATATACTTCACATTACTTCCGGCAATATTTTAGCGTCGTAGTTTCCCGTTCTCGAAGTTCTTGTGTCTTGTCGAAACTTGTTCAAGATGCATTTTGACACAGAGTTATTTCTTGATTTTCTCGTTCATTTTTCTAAAATCATCACTGCCGAGTTACAGGCTGATTGTTTAAGGCCTGCATAATTATTTGCCGATTTCTATATGTTCTCCGCTGGTGAGTTTATTTTCTTATTATCATATTTCGTAAACTAAAATACTCGTGTTTCTTTCAGAGAACATTTTTTCTCTTTTCGTTCATTCACTCTATTCTTCTTAATTGCGAGTAATTTTGGATTTTTGAGCGTTTTCGAGATTATTTTTTTATCCTACCCCATTTTCTACAATTTTTCGATTCGATTTCGCCTTTCATGGATTGGATTTAACGCTGATTTGGAATCATTGATTTATATACCGGATTGCCGATTGTCTACCGTCAATAAAGTTTTATTCTGGATCGTTCTGGTTAACGCTGCCGAATTATCGATTTGAAACGCTGATCTATTCCCGAGGATTCCGCTTATCTTCCCGTTGGATCCACGTGTAGCCGACAGGTTGTGGCCTGCAACGAACCGATTGATCGTTTCGGTTGGAAACTGGTACCGTGTAACTGAATTACCGCATCTTTAGTATATCCGGACTCCAATGTTTCGGGATGAATTCCGTAGGAAATACAAGTAAATCACCCATAACAAAGGGAGGTAAAGTTTAAGTTTTCCGGTACTTAAGCGTCTTTTGAATAAGATAAACATTATTTAATAATTAACATTACATTTACCGTTTGTTCCGTTTTATAAAACATTCTGAGGATTTATACAGTTTATTGAGAGTACTTAACCTGTATTATTTAAGAATTACCAAACTTTATATTGTCACAAACATTGTGAAAATTCAAGAACGTTCTTAAATTTACCTAAATTTTGTATTCAAGGTTTTGAATATTATTTATTGATGAAAAATAACAAGGTTCAAGTATACCGTATTAATTTTCCGTTTAACTCAACTTTCGGTCCTATGTGTAACGATTTTGTTAATAAACTTAATTTAACCGTAACGACAATTTATTTTGCTACCACCTTTTAGTTTCATTTCAGAAGGTTTTACCTGTTTTGCATTCTGGGGTAAAGCTGAATCAATAGAATGCATGGCGCCCTGATTTTCCGCTATCGTTACCGTACCAATAACGAAATTTAGAACCCCCTCGTATGTACTACCGCTGAGCCGAAGTCGCGTTGCCGTACCGTTGACGTAATTTTACGTCACACAACTGTGGATCAAATTCCAATAATATTAAAAGAAAATCATGATTCACTTATATCTGGACATTCCGGATACCACCGTACATTAAAACGTGTACAATCTAAATACAAATGGAAAAATATGCAATCAGACATACGAAAATATATAGAAGCATGTCATTCATGTCAATTAAATAAAACTTTACGCGTTAATTACAAGTTTCCTATGGAAATTACTTCGACTGCCGATCAACCATTTGAAAAATTGGCAATTGATATAGTAGGGCCCTTGACGTTAACTGAAAATGGTCATAAATTCATAATGACCTTGCAAGACGACTTAACTAAATTTTCCTACGCTGTACCTTTAGAAAATCATGAATCAAAAACTATAGCCGATGAATTAATTAAATTTATAACTCTTTTTGGAATTCCAAAGCAAATTTTGACAGACCAAGGAACAGATTTTATGTCTAATGTAATAAAAGATTTAACAAAAATTTTTCAAATAAAACATTTAATTTCTACCGCATATCATCCGCAAACAAATGGCGCGTTAGAAAGAAGCCATTCAACATTAAAAGATTTCTTAAAACATTATATAAATGAAAATCAGACGAATTGGCATGAATACATATACCTTTGACTATGTTCAATTATAATACAAGTGTACATTCTACTACAAAATTTACTCCATATGAGTTGCTATTTGGTTATAAAGCCATACTACCTAGTTCAATTAAAACTGAACCAGAATTTAAATATACTTACGATTCGTATTACGATCAATTAAAATACAAACTAAATAAATCTTATCAAATTGCTAAAACCAATATTCAATCTAGCAAAATTAGATCCAAAGCATATTATGATAATAAAATAAAAAATCCCTCATACAAAATCAATGACATGGTTTACTTGAAAAATGAATCTAATAAAATAGGGTTATCTAAAAAATTATTACCAAATTACAGAGGTCCATATAAAATTATAAAATTACATAAATCTAAAAATGCCACCATTAAAATAAAAAATAAATTCGTAAAAGTGCATCTTAATAGGCTAAAACCAGCGCATTCCTTTTCAGATCAATCGGACAATCAATAACGACTGGTGCAGTCCCTAATTATGTTATCGAACCAATAAAAAATGGCACTGGATTATTTTATGAAGACTTAGGTCATGTAAAATTTTACTCTGAAACTTGGCAAATCCTATCTTACCTAAATATTTCGTTTTACCATCAAAAATTAGATTTTGTTAACAAACAATTTGAAAAAACTTACAAATTATGTAATTCTAAACAAAATCTCTTTTCTGATTTAAAAATAATTGACACTTCTTTTGGATTCAAAAATATTTATTCAAATTTAGAACAAACCTTAGAATTTTTGAAATTACAAATTCCCATGCTTTATCAAAAGGAACAATCTCTTATGCATTTAATGGGACACAAAAGCACGAAACGTGGTTTATTCAATGGTTTAGGTTATGCTTGGAAATGGTTATCAGGATCATTAGATGCTGATGACGCAGCTTATTATGACAAAGTAATTGAAGAAGCTGCTTTAAATGATAAAAATATACAAATTTTGATGAAGGATCAAATTCAAGTTATTAAAACTACTATCTCCAATTTTAATAATACAATTAGTAATCTTAAAATAAACGAAAATGCTTTAAACGAAAATATTAAAATTTTTAATGATTTCATAAATAAAAGTATTGTTAATGACAAATTAAATAACATTGCAAATGTAATTGTAACGCATATAAGTTCACTAACATATCTAGTTACAGAGTTCAGCGCCGGATAAAGGGGCGGGCAAGCCGGGCGACTGCCCGGGGCCCAAGTTTTGAGGGGCGCCGATATAAAAATAAAATATCTTTTGACATTCATTATTTTTTTAGATTTTATAAATTAAAATTGGTCATTTTTCATGAGATATCGATTTTTCTAACAAGCAATAAATTGTTTTAAAACTCAAAAAAAAAACTAATAGACAAAAACAAAAATACACTGCCAATGGGCACACAGCTTCCTCGTACTCGTAAAAGACTTTAAAACAGTTTTCTACCAAATATGTACACCGTGAAATTATATTTTCGGCGTAAAGTTCATAAAAAATTATTGTAACTCAAAATAATTAAAGGCTAAATTATAAAACAACAGCAAAAATATTTTAGAAACTAACCCCCAAAATACCCTAAAATTTGAGCGAAGTGGGACTAGTAGTCAATAAGATATTGACATTTAATGGAATTTCATGGTAGCGGCGTAGCTACCGTTACTCTGATTTTGATTAAATTTTTAGGGAATCATCTAGGAACCAAACTGCATAATTTCTGAAAATTTCATAAAAAGGAATTGAATAGTTCAGAAGTTACACCCCTTGGTGCAATTTTGGAATGACATGGTAGTGGCGTTGCTACCGTTACTCCGATTTTGATTAAATTTATAGGGGATCATCTAGGAACCAAACTGCATAATTTTTGAAAATTTCATTAGAAAGAATCGAATAGTTCAGAATTTATGCCCCTTGGTGCAAACTGGCGACACACAGACGGACAGACAGACACCAAACCAAAATTGTTCAGGAAGCTGCGTAAAAAATTTCATTTTGGAGAGAAAAAATTTTTTATTTTTCAAAAGTGATCATCATGCTTTCGCTACTTTAGTAGTCTCGGAAGCAATTTACTAATAAAAATAATGAAACCTAAGAATTTTTATGACTTTTATCACACAACATTGATGCAGACAAATGCCTGAAATGGACCAAATGGCATTTACGCATGTATACCTACCTGTATTCTAATATTGTAGAGTATGTCGTAATAATTATTGTTAATTTGTTAATATAACAAAATTTTTACCATATATTTAGTAAAGTTTATCTTATTGTGGTATCCAACTGTACCAACTTAATTAGTATGATAAAATTTCCCTAGTTTGATTTTCAAAAAAATTAATTTATTTAACTACGTTATTGAATTTTTGACAAATGCCGTTACAAAAAATCTTGTATGACACACATATGCAACAGGAATAGCATAACTTACTTTTCAAAGTTCTCGTTCCTTCGTCGCTCGAACTTCAAATGCGCTTGTTATGCTATTCCATAGGTTGTATCACTTCTAAGTAAATAACTGTTGTATTATTTTTTTAAATAAATAAATTAATTAAATTAAGTAATTTTGATTTTTTGCCTTTTTTTACTTTTTTTTTTAATTTGCAGTAAATTTGTATATTTTTGTATGAAAGGGCGCCAAATTTTGTTTTGCCCGGGGGCGCTCAAAACCCTAGAACCGGCTCTGCAACGAACAATATGATACATTGATTGATGTAGTTTTATCCGCACGAAATAATATATTGCATCCGAGCGTCATAACTCCGATTCATTTAGTAGAACTGCTTAGAGATAACGTACGATTACTAACAAACGGACTTGAGTTTCCATTTACCTTGACAGACGAAAATTCTTATAAACTTATGGAAATCTCCAAATTAGCTGTTTATTACAATAATCATAAACTTGTTTTTATAATACAAATACCATTAACAATTGCATTATTATTCAATTTATATAGGTTAATTCCCTTACCTATCCCTCATTCAAACCCTCATACTTTTGCATATATTCAACCCGACCATAACTTGTTAGCGGTTTCGAGTAATAAAATGATGTATACTCAGTTGGATGATTTGGAAAATTGTAACAAGTTGACTGAAACAGAATTAATATGTGCAAACTACCTGTTATATTCGACGACAGAAAATCATGTATGCGAAGTAACAGTTCTTACCTCCGTCATCAAGAAAATACCACCTACTTGTAACACAAAATTATTTGTGGGAAAAATGGATATTTGGCATAAATTAAAGTACAATCAATGGATTTACATTCTTTCGCAATCCGAATATCTTACCATTACGTGTGCAAACGACGAAATCGTGGATCACATCGTGGAACATACTGGTATCTTAACTCTAATTGAAAACTGTAAAGCGTATTCTAGGACGGCGCAAATAGTATCTTCTATCAAAATTTCCACTACTTACCAAAACATAATACCTACATTAAACATAGTCAACGACGACTGCTGCGATTCATCGATAATCAATGAAACTTTACAAGTAATTAAACTATCTCCAATTCATCTTACAAATATTAAATTAGATGAACTAAAATATGCATCGCATAAATTGGATAATTTCAATGAAGAAATCAATCGTTTATTAAATCAACCTCATTTGCATCGCCATGCTAATTGGTACTCCATTACAATATCAGTTATTTCAAGCATCATTATAATCTTCGTTTTGTGGAAATTCTGCATATTGGTGTTCGATCTTTACTTCGAAAAATTTTCTGTGGTACAGAAAATCGACCTGGATGTCTTGTAACTATATTTAATCAATGTAATACGCGTACACATACTACTAACTCACCTCATCACGTTCAAATGTCTACAATTATTGGAGATGACGACATGCATCATTCCGCGTCTGGTTTAGTGGTTCGGAACCCATCAAGGCGATCCAATTTAAGAGTTCAACATCGTTTTGCTGACGATTGAGTCCCTAACATCAATCCTCAGTCTAAGGGGGGTCGTGTTATGTACAGACTTATTTTAGTGTTAAGAGTGTTATTTCCAAATTTAACTTTATATTTTATTACAAATAATATTCGTTCATTTTATTTTAATTTAGGAAATGTTAGATACATAATACCTATAATATTGCATTTATAATCATATCATTCATTCATAATTGCAAACGCATAGTCTGCCGCTTATCTATATTCTTATTTTTAATTATCATATACGTATGTACAAGAATAATTGTAGGTATGATTTTGTTTGCATATCAAGGGCAAATTATATTAAACAAATAGATACTAAGAAATAATCTACACACCGGATATGTTCGTCTGGACCGAATGCTACTGATATGTATGCAAAATCAAACGGTCTTCGAAATTGTAACAAGAGAAAAACACAATACAATAAAGCATAGAGTCTGATTCTGATTTTCAACCCGTTCATATCTCAATTATACAGTACTTACAATTGTAACCATTATTAGAAATTATTAAATACATAGTTGAACAAATTTTTTTGTTTTAATTTCAATCCATACATAACAAGAGGACTTTATTGACAAATTTTATGGAAAATCTCAGCGTTATTCTTTTAAATGGACGCTGTGTAGATGATACCCCCGCACAATACACATACGTTTACAGTGGAGGAAACATTATTGTAGATCTAGCATGGACAACCGGTCAGGGCATAGGGGATGTAATTAACTTAAAAATTTTATATTTTCTTTTAAACTCTGACCATTTACCGGTCTTATTAACAATTAAAAGTAACTATAAAAAATTTAGTAAGAATCTAATGGCAAATAAAATTTAGTAAGAATTTAATAAGAATCTAATGGCAAAAAAGTTAAAATGGATAGAGAACCGTAAAACAGACTTTACAAATGAATTAACACATTTAGATAACTCTGAATATAGGGGAAAGGGGGCACAATTGTTACAGGGTACAACTGTTAAATTCCAGTTAATTTTTCTCTGCATCATTGTTAATAGATAACATTATTGTCAAGAGATGTCTCCACTAGTTTTCTAGGTTACTCTGTATTATCGACTGTAAAATCAACGTATTTTGAATTTTATATTGTTCAACGTATTTTTTTTAATCTTATGTAAAAAAATTTGAATATTGAAATTGTTGTTTAATATAAAGAATTGTAAATATAAAGTAAAGTACTACTTTTTAAAGTGTATATGGGTTAAATTGTTACAAAACCAACGGGTTAAATTGTTACAGTGTAACAATTGAACCCACTATCAGAATGTCAACTTATACATATACGTATTATATTTCAGATTCATTTAATATGCCGCGTAATTATTAGAAAAAGACCAATAGAGGGAATGTAGCTATTAAAATTTTCCATAAAGCTGCTGACGAAGTTGCGAATGGTCAGTCTCTTAGACAAACTGCCTTAAAATATTCTATTAACTTTATGACGCTGCAACGGTTTATAAAAAGGAATCGATCTTCTGTTGGCTATTGTACTCATAAACAAATATTTACGACAGATCAAATGAATATGCTGATGAATATGTCAAATGAATATGTCAGATTTGAATTTCGGTTTAACAAAACCTAACATGCAAAAATTAGCATACGAATTTGCTGTTGCTAATAATATAAAAATTCCGGATAAGTGGATAAATGACAAGACAGCCAGTAAAGATTGGCTCTATAAATTTTTACAGCGATTCCCTAAGATATCTATGCGGTCACCACAGTCGACTAGTTTAAGTAGAGCGACCAGCTTTAATAAAAATAATGTTGATGTTTTTTGAAAAGTTAAGTATTGTTTTAGAACGATACAGATTTGAGTGTCACGATATACAATGCCCTCCAAAAGTTAGTTGAAATGAGTTATGTTACATTTTAAATAATTCTATCATCAATAGTATTTATTTATTGGACATCAACAACACAGTTTTTATTTCAAGTCGCCGTGCTCTATAAGACTCCATCAACAAAAAAGAAAGATACTTATAAATAACATTGCTCAAACATAAACAATATTTGTATAGTCAAAAATAAAGCGCCAAAAGTTAGCTGAAATTATTATTATAAGATTATAACACATCGCACGCATGTTTGTAGACGAATAACTCTCAGTGTTTCTATTTGGGAATATATTGTATATTATTACAAGTACACGATTTAGTATTAATTTTAATATTAATTTTTTAATAAACCAAAAAATTGTCATAAGATGGCTTCAAGACGTGGGCTTAGTATAGAAGAAAGGCAAAGAGTGGTCTGTGAATATGAACGAGTTAAAAACTATAGTGAGGTGGCAAAATTATTCAAAATTAGTGTTAAAGGAGTAAGAAAAATAATTTAAAAAAGTAAAGAAACCCTGACATTAGCTGATACGCCTCGATCCGATCGTCCAAGGATTACTACAACAAAGGAAAATCGACTAATTGTCTTTGTAAAAGAAATCCAAGTACAATTACAGGAAGCTGGTACAAAAACTTCTCTAACTACTATAAGAAGACGCCTTCATGTTGCAAAATTAAAAGGACATGTAGTTCGAAAAAAACCTCTGTTAACTGATGCCCATAAGAAAAGACGACTTGAATTTGCTCTAAAATATGGAAATAAATCTCTAGATTTTTGGAAGCGAGTCATTTTCAGTGACGGATCGAAATTTGAAATGTATGGAAATCGCCGCCGTCAAACAGTTTGGCGATCTAATTCAGATAATCCGTATGATAAAAAATACATTCGACCTACTGTAAAATATGGTGGTCAAGTGACGGTGTGGGGATGTTTTTCTTGGTTTGGTATGGAATTGCGTGTGATCGATGGTAAGCTGACTGCTAGCGTATATTGTGACATCTTAAGGAAAAATTACAAAAATCTGCCAACGATATGGGATTAAATCATGATTTTATATTTCAACAAGATAATGATCCCAAGCATGTAGCTAAAATAACAATGCAATACTTTAAAAAAAAAAAAACAAAATAAAACTATTAGACTGGCCAACTATGTCGCCTGATCTTAATCCTATAGAGCATTTGTGGGATGAAATAAAGCGTCGGATTCCTACAACTTCAAGACACAATATCGATACGTTTAGAGACGTTCAGACGTTTGGTTAAATATGCCTCAGCACATTTCGCAAAAGTTGGTAGAATCGATGCCGCGAAGACTTAGGGCAGTAATACAAAATAAAGGTGGACATACGAAATACTGAAGGAAAATTATTTCTTTAATTAAATTTTTTTATGCATTTCAACTAACTTTTGACGACAAAAATTTTAAGAAGTGAATACATAATTTTTGTTTTGTCGTAAACATGGTTCTTTATAGTTCTAATATTTCTATTACATAATAGATTAAGCTTTGTTCTTTTAAATAAAATGTAAATGTTGATTAAAAATTATGTGTGTTTCTCATAGTAAGTTCCCTAAGTTTTCATCCAAACATTTCAACTAACTTTTGGAGGGCACTGTATATAATTTTGACGAGACGGACATCACAACGGTACAGCAGCCAACAAAAATAATTGCAACAAGAGGCACTAATCAAGTTGGAGGAATTACGTCTGCTGAACGGGGCACATTGGTAACGTTAGCACTAGCAGTGTGTGCAAATGGTAAGGTAATTCCTCCAATGTTCGATTTTCCGAGGGTAAGGTATAAGGACTACTTTTTACTTGATGGTCCTCCAGGTGCTATTGGTGGAGGTACTTCATCAGGATGGATGACAAATGAATGTTTCGTTAAGTTTGTCAAACACTTTCATAAACATACCCGATGTAGTAAAGAGAAGCCAGTCCTAATGATTCTAGGTAACCACGAGTCACACTTGGCAGTAGAAGCAGTTACTTAGTGTAAGGAAAATGGAATTATCCTGTTATCTCTCCCGCCACACACAACACATCGATTAAAGCCACTCGACAGAACTGTATTTGGACCTTTGAAAGCATTTTTAAACTCGGGTATCAACTGTTGGATGAGAAATCATCCTGGAAAACCGTTAACAATATAAGACATTCCCGGTATAGTGAAACGGGCGCTGCCTTTAGCAGCAACACCTAAAAATATTATGTCTGGCTTCGCTTGCACGGGGACAATGCCTTTTAACAAGGATATATTCACTGAAACGGATTTCTTACCTTCAGAAGTTACAAATCGACCAGATCCAAGCCAAGAAACCCTAACTACTCATATAATTGACGAGGATAATGAAGTTAGTGCTGTAAATCAACCTGTACAGTCTACTGAAATTACAGAACCAATGCCATCGACATCAAACGACAATGTTTTTCTCAAGCCAATGTTTCTAAATATGATTTTGTCAGACCAGAAACCAAAAGCAAATTTACGTAAAAGTTCAAAGCAAACTAGAAAGAGACGTTCAGCTGTTTTTACTGATACCCCTGAACTAAAAATTTTAGAAGAAAAAGAAGAAAAAAAGAATGAACAAATCAGGAAAAAGAAACTCATAGCAGAGAAAAAAATTAGAAAAATTTTGACAAAAGCACTTGTCGAAAACATAAATGAAAAGAAGGAAAAGAACAAAAAAACTTCAAAAATCATTGAAAATAGCTCGGATTCTTCTGGTAGTGATGACTACTTTTGTTTAGTATGCATGGAATCGTATTTCAAATCAAAGGAGAAAGAAAAGTGGATTCAGTGTCTCGTTTGCAAGCAATGGGCACATTTGACTTGTACGAAAGGAACAATCAATTTTATATGTGTCAACTGTGACTCCGAGACAGACAGTATTTAAAATTTTGTATTTTGTTGCAGGTATCTAACTAAAGAATAAATATTTTTTTACTGTTTTGGCTATTTTTGTGAAATTGTTGTTAATTTTTATATTAAATAATCACTGTAACAATGTTACCCACTCCTTATAACAACTGTACCACCCTATGGGTTTAATTGTTACAATTTACACAGTTATAATAAAGGTAATTTTTTGCGGTAATTAATTGACTTATTTTTCCCAAAAAATATATCTTAAGCACAAGATATATAACTATACCATACGCTAAAAATATTAATCTATATATATATATATATATATATATATATATATATATATATATATATATATATATATATATAACAATTACAAAAAAAAAATAAAATGCCCGAACTGGGGGAACAACTGTACCCCCTTCTGATGCCTGTACTGAAGATATGACTAACCATATAATTTGTAATATAAAACTCGCCACGGAGAATTCAAGCATATACACTGATACTACAAAAAATAAATTAAGACGTGAAAACCCTTGGTTTAATAATATATGCCTCAACTTAAAAAATAAGGTTTAAAAATCATTTGAAAATTATAAAAAAAGAGGATATAAACACATTTCCGAGAAAAATTTTGAGCCGATTCATTTTAGCCGAAATTACTGAGCCGATTTATTTGAGTTTAATTTTGTGTACTCAGCTTAGACAAAGTAATAAAAAAAAAATTAACGTTATATCCCTTTATTATACTGTTTTTTTAAAATTTTTTAAGTAAATTTTTTTTGGCACTTACGCGATACCGACACTCACCATTTTTTGTTCAATAATATGGCTCTTACAATTAGTACTCTATAACATATATTTTTATGGAAAAATTTTAGTTGGTAGAATATAATAGTATTTAAATACAAATACATGCCATCTTCGGTGCTACATATATTACTTATGTATAAAAAGGACCATAAAGTAAAATATCCGCCCTATTTCTAAAATAATATAATTACATACGTTCATAGCTACGATAAACTAGTTTAAATTTACAAAAGTCCAACATTACCTGCCGTTTGTCTTTTAGCGAATTTCTGACAGCAATCTGAGCCCGACACTATGGCAGAAATATTTTTTGAGGTCCCTAGAATACGAAAATGATATTCACTAAAATTTATATATATATATATATATATATATATATATATATATATATATATATATATATATATATATATATATATATATATATATATTGTTACGTTCTGTAGAACGTTTTGAGAATTTTAAAAATTGTTAATTTCCTAAATTAATTTTTTGAACTTTTTGTTGCCTCTAACTGTATTTTTGCTGTACCTTTTTGTTGACACCAACTGTACTTTGGTATGTGTCAAATTCATTAAATTTTTTTTTGATTGGTAGAACTGTGGTAATGTAATTTTCGCGCTAAACTCGGCCTATATATATCAGTTGATCCCTTGTGACAGCCTCATTTTTTAATTCAATTTTTTTAATCACGATTGGACTTCTGTGAACGGGTATGTTAAAATAATTCTTTTAATATGTTTTTCCTATTTCAATTATTGCAATGATGTAATTGGATTTAACAAGTAAACTTTTGATCACATGTAATTTTAAAGGTTATATATAGAATTCGAATTTCCTTTTAATTATCATAGTTGACATTGTTAATTGATTGAATTTGCATTTTAGTAATTCAACTTCTTAAGTATATTTCTGTAATACAAATTATATTTTCTATATTTTTCCAGTATTGTAATAATGAAATTGATTTTAACATGTAAAATTTTGGTCACATGTAGTCTGAAGGTTTATGTTGAATTCAAATCCTTTTTTTAATTTCAACTTTGATAATGATTAATTTAATTAAATTTACAATTTCATTTAATCAATTTCTTAAATATACTTCTGTGAACAGGAATTTTGTAACTAAATATGTGAAAATTGGTATAAACTTTTTGGAAATGGATATTGAGTGACAAGTACCATAGTGGAAATTAGTATGTAAACTGGAAAGCACATGTTACCTTTAAATGGACAAATTCAGGATGAAATCAACTCGCTGACGGTTTAGATTTGGAGTTTACGCCCTTTTATGTGGATTACATCATACTTGGACAATCATCACAGTTTCAACGTTCTAAAGTCCATTTTTACATCATCTTCAGTTTAGTTAAGTAATCTTTTGGCATGTTTTATTTCCTTTTTTTGCAAATTAATTGCATGGTGCTTTCTTTAATTAATAAATTAACTTTTGTTTGGTGAATCTAAAGTGTAAAACAGTTGACTTTTCTGCAATTTAACTTTCTTGTAATGTGTAGTTTTCATTTAACGTAAAACAGTTGAATATCTATTCGTATTGACTTTTCTGTCACTCAAACCATTGTTAAATCTTTATAATGTTCTTTCATTTAATCGAAATTAAGCCTACCTACATGAGTTACATAACCTACCTAAACTAGTCATGAATTTTAAATTATAACGTGCCTGTATATTAGTCAGTAAATATTTCTATCTTGTTAAATTTTCCTATCTTTCTTACGTTCCTTTTTTGTAGTTTATTAAAATTATTGTATTTCGTAATTTTCTCTATATTTTCCTGTGTTATGCTAATTTTGTTGTTCTTTATTTTATCTTGCTAAAATATATACTGACTAACTAACTTTTAGTATTATGTAATTTATTTCTAAACTAATTTGTTGCTATTTTATAATTACTTTGTTGCTACTTTACGATTTTCCTAAATTTTAATAATTTACATTGTAATTGTTATTTAACCAAGAAATTGTTGTTAATTATTTATTGTAACAAATACTTTTATCACTCAATAATCTAATTTTTTAGTACAAAACTTCATTTTGGGAACAATCTGAAATTAACATTCACGACCCTGAAATTGTACTAAAAATTGTACAATTGAACAATTAAACATTTAAAACATAAAAATATGTAAGACTGAACTAGCCAAGGCAAAAATAAATTTTAATTCAAACTGAAAATTTCTATTATTTAAAATTTTCCTTTTATTTTTTTTTTTTCAGGCAATAAGAAACTTTCTTAATTCAAACATTTAAAATTTTATTTAAATAAATTTCTTTTATTTACTTCGAATTCTCTAACAATATATATATATATATATATATATATATATATATATATATATATATATATATATATATATATATATATATATATGTGTGTGTGTGTGTGTGTCCCGGATTAGCTCATCAGCCAGACACGTCGGATGCCCAGAAGTAGGTTTTCTGGCCATTTTTTATCATTCGATCCTATCATTAGACAGTTTGATTTTTACATCGTTGAAAAGCCAGAAAAAAATTAAGAAGAATTCTTATAATTTTCTTTCTATCTTAAGTATTTTTCGAGAAAATTATAATTTTTCATATTTTTATTAATTTTCTCTCTTTGTTAGTTTAATAAGTAATTTATATTTATGTCTCAATTCTTTAAAACTATAAAAATATTTTATTTTTTTTTTAAAGAATTTTGTGAGAACAAGTGAATTTTATCGACATTTATATCTATTATAATAAAGAAAGTTTTGTTTCTCATTTATTGCATTATAATTAGCATAGTTCTGTCTCAAGTTGAAAAATGAAAATTAAGCAGATTTTCTAAGCTTATATACTGAAGATATTTTTTTTATTGAATTTTAAGTACACAAGAAATTGAAAATTATGATATTATTAAATATGAAACAAAACAACGTAATATATGTATGTATGCACGGAAAAAAATTTTAAATGAATCGATTTTGAAAATTTTTTCACTAATAATTATTAATGTTAGAAAGTTTAACAATTTTAAATGGATTTAAGGTATCTTATGTGAGGTTCGTCAAGGTTTTGGGGACCTAAAAAGGCCAAAAATTAATTACCCAATCGACTTTAAAAAAATTTTCACAGTTAGTAAGTTAAAGTATTTGAATTAATTAATTAAATGATGTCCGCAAGAACCTTACGGACTCCCATAAGTTATATGAGAACCCTAGAACCCTTTCCTTACTGTTAGAGTACTAGAGTTCTATGAGTTCCGCCAGGGTTTACTGATGCCATAATTGTAAAATATAAACTAAACGACCAACTTTGAAAATTTTTTTCACTATTACAAAGCTAAACTAATTTAGATAGATATAGATTACATTATTTATGCAAGGTCCGCCAGGGTCCATAGGACGCAAAAGTGTCAAAAATAAACTAACTGACCGATTTTGAAAATTTCTTCACTGTTACAGAGTCAAACTATTCTAAATAAATATAGACTACGTTATGTAAGGTCTGCCAGGGTCCATAGGATCCAAAAGTGTCAAAAATAAACTAACCGACGGATTTTGAAAATTTTTTCACTGTTAGAGAGCGAAACTGTTTTACATAGATATAGATTACATTATGTAAGGTCCGACAGTGTCAGTGGGAACTAAAAGTGTCAAAAATAAAATAACTGACCGATTTTGAAATTTTTTTACTATTACCGAGGTAAACTATTTTAGGTAGTTACAGGTTGTGTTATCTAAGATCCACAACTGTCCTGCGGATGCAAATGGGGCGTAGAATGCTACACAACGGGTTTTGAAAATATTTTTACTGTTAGAAAGGTTATATATATATATATATATATATATATATATATATATATATATATATATATATATGTATATATAGTTACGGATTCGACGATTTATTAAGAATTAAATAAATTAAATAGATCCTATTTCATTTTCTATATTTTATGTAAAATCAATATTCAGTATTTTTTCATCAAACTATTGTACATCACAAAGTATAACATTCATTTCCTGTAATTTCATGTAATTGTAAAATCAGATATTTTCACACCAAACAAAGAAATCTTATAGATAATTCTGCTGAATTGGACAAACGAATAAAACACGTGCATCCTTTCAAAATTGTATAAATACGATCGACTTATTCGTTTGTTCAAAACTTTTCGTTAAGAATTCGTTTATATCTTGTAATAACGGTATTTGTAAAAGAGATCATTAAAATAAAGTTTTATCTTTTAATTACATTTGTGGAATCAAAAACATATTTGGCGCAGTCGTACGGATTTTGTTAACATTGTTGAAGAAATTTGTGCTATCGCGAATTGTATTTTGACGGGTTATCAAGACAACAATTCGGTCTTGACGGTTTCTCAAGAAGAGTGATACACATCTCAACAGTGCGTGGATTTTAATCCTTTAACAAAACAAAGAATCTACACGGACATTAAAAAATCAACCGGTCATTTTATAAAAACTTCGTGAAATTGTGGACAAATTACTGGCGGTTTACCAGTAACGAGTTCAATCCAGGCGGCTTACTTGGACCAGTGGTTTCACAACTATTCGACAACGGTCAATTGAATCAACACACAATCCAGCAACAACATATCACTGGCGATGAAAGGTGTAATATTGTGCATGTAAGTATATTATATACATTCTTTCTCTTTTTGCGAGTGCTTAATGTCCAAAAATTTTTTTCCTTACCACAAACGAGAGTCTTCCAACACTCCCGGCGCAGTAAACGCAAGTGTTGAAAACACTTCCTCTTCGCTGAATACGATTGAGGAAGTCCAGTTTAGCTTAGTTAATATTAATTTAGAACCAATTAATCTAAATATCGAAACAAATACTGAAAATATTAATAATTGTTCAGATTTAGAAATAAATAATACAAATAATACAATGACGCGAAATGAAGCTAGTGAATATTTAGAAGCTCTAAGATTACCCGATACTATTAAAGATTTAACTCCTTTTGACGGTAACCCACGTCAATTATTTGATTTTATTAGTAACGTAGAAGAAATATTACCATTAGTACCCGGAATCAATGGGACACCGCAAGGTAAACTATAGTTACGGGCAATTAGAAATAAAATAACAGGTCAAGCTAGCGAAGTACTAAACATGTACGGAACTAGCCTAGATTGGGGTGAAATTAAAAGTAATCTTATTTCCCATTACGCAGACAAGCGAAACGAGACTAGTCTAATACGCGACTTACATAATTTACGACAAACAAACCAAACCATTGAACAATTTTACGATTCAATTATCGAAACATTTTCCGCAATGACAAATTTAATAAAGTTACACGAAACAGACCAGATAATAGTTAGGGCAAAAATTAAGCTGTATTCAGATTTATGTAAGGATGCATTCTTAATAGGACTTAAAGAACCAATAGGTAGTGCCATTAGGGCTCGCCAACCCAAAACCCTTCACGAAGCATTTTCAATGTGTATTCAGGAACAAAATATTTATTACGCTAGAAGTAATTATATTCAAAAACAACAAATTGCTGTCAAACCAAAACCCAAACCAATTAATTATCCAATTCAATTTTATCATCAACCTGCTAGGCATAACGATTATAATTTCCCTAAACCTACATATCAACCACCTAAACCAGTACAAAGGCAACTGCCACCGCCCCAACCTCAACAGAATAATTTTATGCAAAGACCTGGACCATCTCACTACACTCCAACACCGATGGACATCGGAAGTAACAGGATATCAATTAGAAACCCACAAAAAAATCAACCAAAACCAATGGGACACTCTTTCTTCAGACAACAAAGTAAACCAACTTTCACCAGTCAAGAAATTCATCACACAGAAGGAGCTCAATATCAACTGGACGAATACGTGAATGAAAATATTCCTCAAAACGCCAGTTGGGAACAGTCTGTAACCGGCTATCAAACTGAATGTCAGGAAACGAACGATTATGGAAACTACGACTACTCATACGAAATCGAAGCTGAAATTGACGACATATACACCATTATGTACATCATTGCATTCATTGCTTCGGCATTCGCGTCGGTTGTATTGAGTCATATACAGTTTAAAGTGATTTAACATTAAAAGAAATATTACATTCTAAACGTTCCGTTCTAAACATTCAACTGACGCCACTGTGTATGTTTTTGTATATTTTTCTATATATGTTTAACCTTAGTTATTAAAATGGATGAGGAAACAAAGACCATTTTAAAAAATTGGGGTTTCGAAGAGTATACACCACAAATCCAATTTTACGTAGTGGTCGGTGCAAATTTAAGGGGAACTACGTAAAATCGGAAGATCAGGGGCATCGGTAAACTTTTGTTTCGGGAGTTGGTAAACATTATCTGAACTTATTTAAAACAATATAATCTTAAGAGACAATTTACACCTAAAATTCGATTGTGTAGACAAAGGAAATCGAATGTTAATACTAATGAATATGAGTGACGACTTTTAGAAAACTGTTGAAAAATCAACTTCACTATCGCACTCATCAGTGTAAAAGACGCCAAATAGTGGAAGCTGACAAAAATTCTAGAATATTCTACTTGTGAACTAGCAAAGATACCAAAAAATAAACTTTACTATTGAATTGTGCACTAAAAATTAGATTAAGCAGCGCACTTTGACAAAAATTCTAGAATGTTCTATCCGTAAACTAACAAAGATATCGAAAAATCGATTGTACCATTTAATTGGTCATCGAATAAAAGACGGAATAGCACATTTTGATAAATGTTCTAGAATATTCTATTTGTCAAATAGCAAAAATTGTTTGTCAAAATCGGACATTTGGTTTACATTAGTTTAATTTCGGTTGGACAATTAAGTGGTGCAGTAGATTTTCCAATATCTTTATAGTTGACAAATAGAATATTCTAGAACATTTCTCAAAATGTGTTATTTGGTCTCTTTTTTGGTAGCCAATACAATGGCGACGTCTGTTTTTGGATATCTTTGCTAGCTGACAAATAGAATATTCCAGAACATTTGTCAAAATGTGTAATTTGACCTCTTTTTCAATGGACAATTAAATGGTACAATTGATTTTTCAATATCTTTGCTAGTTGATAAATAGAACATTCTAGAATTTTTGTCAAACTGCGCTGTTTAATCTCTTTTTTAATAACGAATTCAACGATGAAGTCTGTTTTTTGATATCTCTGCTAGTTGACGATTAGAATATTCTAGAATTTTATGTTACTCATTTTGCATTTGCATTTTGTATACAGAATATGTGCATATATATCTGCAGTGAAATTTTAAAATTTTTAAAGGCTACGAGTCCCTCAGACAATATTACCTACGGCCCTGACTCTGGCTTGGTACATAAATTTTCACCAACACAGATAAACAACAACATATCTGTGAGAGGAGAACCCCACTTAATCGCTGACGTCACTACGTAAAATCGGAGTACGTACCATTGGATGGCCACTGTATGTCTATTTTTATCGGTAAGTAAAAAAGTAATTTTTTTAACAAATAGTACATAGTACAATTAGTACATACATATCTTTATCAACCATATTGTTCTAAATAAAATATGTTGTTTTGGGTTTTTTATTTTTTTCAAAGAAATAAGTAATTAGCACCTGCCTAAACTTTTTTTACATTTATATTAATTATGAATTTAATTTGATTAAATTAGTTTATTCAATAGTATAATACTAAATCATTTTTAGGTAACGAAATAGATATTACGTCATTATTATTTTAACAAACAATACCTCGTTTTTATCAGCCATGTTGTTGTAAATTAAAATGTATTGCTTTTGGTTCATATTTTTTTCAAAGCAATAAATAATTAATATGTGCCTAATCTTTATGCATTCATAATATGAATTTAATTTTATGAAATTAGTTTATTCAGTAGTATAATACTAAATCATTTTTAAGTAACGAAATAGATATTACGTCATTATTATTTTAACAAACAATACCTCATTTTTATCAGCCATGTTGTTGTAAATTAAAATGTATTGCTTTGGGTTCATATTTTTTTCAAAGCAATAAATAATTAATACGTGCCTTATATTTATGCATTCATAATACGAATTTAATTTTATGAAATTAGTTTATTCAGCAGTATAACACTAAATCGTTTTTTGTTAGATAACGAGATAGATATTACGTCATTATTACATTTAACTGAAGACATGATAGCTGAAATAAATTAAAAATTAAATGTCTTTAAACAGGAAAAGTTACCCTTAACTGTTCTGGTAAATTCAATTAATTGTAAATAATTGAAAAAAAATAGACGGTTTTTTTTGTAATATAATATACAATGTATTATTTTAGCCAAATAAATATGAAACCAGTTCCAGCTGCTCGACTGTATCTACTAGTTTTTCGTATTTAGAAAATTTTGATCCAGTAGAAGTATCACCAGCAAAAATAAAAAGATATAACGCATGTTACGGAGACGAATTAATACAAAAACCAAACAATTGTCAACAGTTAGATTTTAATTTAAATGATATTTTAAATAATACTTGTAACGGAAAAATTATTCTAGCAACTTACGCGGGAAACCGAATCTTAGATCGGAAATCACGAAATATTCTTTGTGATTTAATCATATCAGAAATATTTAAATCCAGGTGAATTAATTTCAGAAATACTTTTATTTTTATTTGAAAAGGGGTTAGAAATGGACGGTTGAAATTTGTAAGTGCGAAACCAAGGTCAAGTGGAATATCATTTGAAAGGGCTTTGTTTATACATTTCAAAACTACTTTTTTTTTAAATTTTAAGTTACGTTGGTTCTTGAGTTATAGCTAAAAATGTGCGAAAAAATACCGTCCCCCTTCTTTATCTTTGAAGTTTTCGAACTGAAAAATTTGAAAAAATTCATACAAATAGGAAATTCCATATATATTACAGAAAAAGTAAAATGAACTTCCAAATGTCTATAGTTTTTGGAGAAAATGGAAAAATTTTGGTTGGAGTTCCAAAAACCATATACCTCCGATTGAGCTGAAATTTTATTTACATAACCTTTTTGGTTTAGGAAGTTACCCTTTAGGAAGGAAGATATTATACGAAACCCTCCGTGCGCGAGTCAGACTCGTACTTACCGAACTTATTTTAAATACGTATATTTCCTTTTTCAGATAGCAAAACAACACTGAAAATATCATTATTACCATATCTAATACAATCCAGAGCAAGAATATTCAACAAAAGAAAGCAGTGGAAGCCAACAATACCCGAAATTTTAGAAGGACTACTGTTACATTCAACAACGCCATCTGAAATTGACAACGCTATAGAAAATCGTCGCACCCGTATGTTAACACATGGACTAACAGTACAACCATTTATACTAGTGGTAGGACCAAATTTAAAAAATATTACCGAAACATACGTAGTTATAGACAATATTAAGTATCAAATAATTCATGTTTAAAGGCTTCTGACATTTGTTTTAAAGCTTATCATGTTTTAAACGCACGGTATAGTCCCGAATGTACTCACATTTTAACTTTAATACAACGTTATATATATAACATTGAAACAAAATGGGATTCCGAAATTCCATCAATTTCTGAACTTATTTCGGATTTAAAGAATAACGAAAATAGACAGTGAAAGTCCATTTGCAGTTGTTTATTACAATATTCAAAATTTCGATATTTAAAATTAAATATTTAAAATTTCAAAGTTACTTTTGAAATACATTTATGATTATTTTTGTAATGTAAATACATTTGTTTACTGTCAATTTGAAGAATTATTTATATATTCAAAAATTCATTTTCGAAATATTTTTATATTTGTTTTTACATTTATTGAATTAAATATCAAATACTGTTATTCAGAATGGAATGTTAGTGGAGTGTCTGGGGGTTTTGACCTCAGACTTTTGTTACAGTGAATGAATTTAAATGTTCGAGGGGGGGTTTTCTTTTTTATACTATAAAGTATAAAGTTTGCCCAAAATTTTTTTGTGCTTTTGATTTTGTTATTATTTAAACAAAAACTATAAACAATTAATATTTGAGCATGTAATTTTATTTGAAATAATTTTTTTTTTCGTATCTATATGTTGAATAATACCTAAATAGGCATAAAAGAATATTTTTTTAAAATGTTGGAGCGTATGAAGGGTCATAATGACCTTGGACAGGTAGTAGAACGTGGATAGGGGAGGACGGCAACGGAAGCTGCTCCAAAACGGAGCGGAATTTTTCTAGCGACTGTTTAGTTAAAAATGACACGTGTTCTACGCATAACGTATACGACTTTTTAAGAGTAAAAGTTGTGTATTTTTTTGTTTATTTCTAACAAAAGTCTCACTGAAGACGTTTCGATTCTATTGAATTTTTATGTAAGATTTTTTATGTGTTTATTTGGTAAGTAATCTCATTAAAAATCATTAAAATAAAATGTAATAAATTAATCATTGAATGTATTCAATTGTTTTCTATCACAGTTTTCTAACAATGGATGAATCGAGGACCAGTAGTATAATTAATGAATACAGCTGCATTATCTGCGAAAAATTGGGTTCATCTTCCGAAACCAATTCAGATTTAGGTCTTATTATAAAAATAACTAAAAGAATAACAACGTTACGAGCTGCTTCAAGTGAACGAAAGGATGGCTTGCTACCTCATCTTCAAACTGAATACGTTTATGCGCATACAGGTTGTCGCCAAAAATACATTCACAAAAAATATATTGAAACATATAAGAAGAGGCCCAATGAAACTTCATTTTCGCCTCCGAAAAAGAGACTCCGAAGTAGCACTGATTTATCGAGCTTTGAGTGGGAAAACAACTGTTTCATCTGTGGCCAAGAAGCTAATAAAGAAAAAGATGCAAAATTCAATAAAAAACGACGAAGACAAATCTCATACATTAATACTCCAACTTTAAGTGACTCCATTGTAAATTTTATAGCTGTACAGAAAAATGATTATTATAAAGAAATTCATAAAAGAATTTCTGGTGTAGCAGATTTACAAACAGTCCAAGCAAAATATCATGCTGATTGTTATAACTCTCTTAAAAATTCCATTCATCAGAGCTCTACTGAGAAGAAAGTTGGTTCGAGAATTTCGATGATAGATGCAGCAATGGAGCAAATATACAAGTATATAGAAGAGAATGGCGACTGCCAATTTTCTATGCAAGAGTTGAAAGATTCCATCACCTCACAGCATACTCCGGATGAAAAAACCATTAGAAAACGACTGATAGACCGCTATCATGATGATATTGTTGTATCGAGTAAATTTGGAGCTAATACTATTATATATTTTAAAAAAACAAATCATAATGTATTAAAGGAAAGTTGGTCCAACCAACAAAATAATAGTAAAGAAGAACAGGAGTTACATATATTGAAAGCAGCTAGTGAGATTATTAGGAGGAATATAAGAGCTCAAGTTTATGATAATGAAAATTATACACCAAGTGACAAAATGCTGCTTAGTGATATTGATAAATCCATTCCAAAATCTTTAAATTTTTTACTGTCAGAAATAATACTAAAAGATAAGAAAAATAATACAGAAGCGATTCCTTGTTATGAAAAAAAAATATAAATCTATTGCACATGCTATAATATCAGCTGTACGACCACGATCATTTCTATCACCATTACATGTTACTTTGGTCCATTTCACTTAAATTTAACCATGATTCATCACTTATAAATTTAAATAATTTCCGTTTTCTTGGCTTCATCTCTTTCATTATTGCACTTGCGTAAATTTTGAATTTGCAGTTTGTTTTTAGAAAAGAATAGACGATTGATTTGTTTCGAATAAAAGAATTAACATTTTAATTCTTTAAAGATGACCCATGCTTAATTGTATTTGAAATTGCATTTATAACTGGGGATTGTAATCCAGCACCAATTTCAATCGCACATAAAAATACCATAGTTCTTACCAATAAGAAGTTATTGGAAGAAAAATAAATTGAGAATTATAGGTTTTGTTAACTCTAGCTCTTAAACTATATAGAATTTGAAAAGTTTGATAAATCGTTCATCGAATGTATCTAATTTATAACCTGCATAATTCAACTAATTTAACCGAAACAGCATCTTTCATCGTTTACAAAATCCCCATGCTGTTAATTTTATTAGAGACACTCTGTATACAAGAGTAACAATTACAATAAACGAATAATTTATTTTAAAAAATAAAAACTAAATTAAGACTTAAGAAATCTTAAAAAGAATGAATTTTTATATTAAACAACTAACTAAAAATACATAATTGAAAAATATTAATTACTTAAAATTTAACAATAATAAGAATAAGTAACATGAAAATATGTTACAAAATGTTAAGGATCCAAAAAAAATGCAGACAAAAAAATTTAAAAAGTGAATGATTTTGTAAAAACGTTTGTTTTTGTTTACTATTTATACAAGCTAAAAATCAATAAAAAGGAATTGGTCACAGTATTGTTTGAAACTGTTTTAATTTATGGCACCCTCATAGCACAGGGCCAACACCACCATTTCATAACGTGCAGTTTCTTAAGTGTGTTTACTACACCTTCTTAAAATAAGTCAAGCATAGCACGCTCAAAATATTCAATACTACGGTTTTTAAAAAAACGTGTGATTTTAAGGAATGACGTCACAAACTTCTTATATCTAACTTCGGCACGCGTGCAGTTTTAACAGATTTCAATACTAAGGGTCCAGGTGTCACGTTTATAAAATCTTTAAAGGATTATATTTTCTTTTATAAAAACTTACCTTTACATTTCCAGGAAAATTGTCTAAGTTATAATCGATATAAACTGAATGGTATGTTATACAAACCCGGTTACCTTTTATTAATTAGTTTTATAGATGAAGATTATCCTTTATTTGGTTTAATAAGATATATATTAAGTAGTAAAAATAAAGAAATATATTTTGTTTTAAAAATACTAAAAACTATTGGTTATGATTTACACAGACAAGCATATGAGGTAGTCATAAATCATGAAAATGTAGAATGGGATATTAGATGTCTGAAAGAACTGTACTCTTTATTTCCACATAATTATCATACCATAGGTAATGGCAAGAATTTGATTTCTTTACGCATTTGATTTTATTTATTGGTACTTTTGTGTAATTTTGTTATTATGTAATGGGCGATTCTCGCGTAACGCACAGGACATTTTTGCAACAAAAACATTTAAAAAAAATTCAATTAATAATAAACAAAACAAAATGTTTATAATACGCAGAAAATGAAGTAAAATTTTTTGAGCATATTCTAATTTTTATCTGAAATTTAGTACATAAGGCATAAACTCATGTGACGCACGGGACATTGTACGAAACGAAGTTTATGTCTTATAATTTGGAGTACTGCATTTCAGATATAAATTAAAATATCCTCAAAATATTTTCATCCAGTTGCCTCGTGTTATAAACTTTTTGTTTTGTTTGTTATTAATTTAATTTAAAAAAAGTTTTTGTTGAAAAATGTCACACGAGAATCGCCCTAATATTATTTGATTGTCATATTATTAGTAATAATGTAGTACATCTTACAAAAAAATACAATATTAACAAATAAACGCGTTTTATTTATTGTATCCAATACATACTTATTTATGTTTCAGATAAATAAGAAATGCCACTTAATTCAAATAAAAATAAAATACAGTGGATTAACAGTAATTGTTAACTGAAATAAATTATTTATTTCAGTCAAATAAGAAAATAAATTCGCCTATATAATAAAATGTTTAGTCCAAATAAAATCCTTATTTATAATATATTTTGTTTTCATTGAAACAAAATATTCAACAGATCGTTATTCAGATTCATATAAGCAACATCTTTGTTTTGTGCAAACTATAGAATTATTTCATTTAAATATGTTAGTAATTGTCTGAATTATACTTTTTATTTGATTAAATTTTTTCGTAATTCTAATGAACTGATTTTCTGTTTGAAACTGAGAATAATTTAAAACTAAAAATTAATTGGTTGAAATAAAAAGCTTATTTGACGGTATACAAACGAAAATTTTATTTGACTGGAATAAAATTTATTTAATGGGAATAATTCTTTTTTTCGGTGTAGCAAGTGAGTACTGTGCATCCTCTTATCCTCTTCAGGAGCTTTTTGAAAAGCTACTGAAAATGCGATTAAAAAAGCAAACATGGCAATACATGGAATAAAAATTATTATGATAAAATCCAAAATGCAATCTTGGGAATCCCGTATTCAATTATTTAATTTAATAGTGACCTCTACATTGATGTATGAGGCAGAGACTTGGAGTTTAAGGTACTTCGATAATCTGGAATGAGTTAAAACAACCTTTTTTAAATCAATCTTTAATTGGCAATGGTATACACTAACCTATATAATACGTAATGAACTAAATATAATAAATATCTCAGCTCAAGCACTAAAACGTACATTAAATTGGTGGGTGAAGATATTATACGTATATATGGATAACAACAGATTACCTAAAATATAACAGATTGCTAGCTCTCGATCAAAATAACAGTACTATTGTCAAACATAATTGGGCTACACAAATAAAACATATATTAGATAATCTGAAACTTAATAACATATGGACCCAACAAAATTCGCATATCATAAAACAACAAGTAAATAACATTATCAGTGCTTTCAATCAGGTTAACAAACTAAAGGATAAAGAAAAAATCTTGAACTTGGGCTTCTGTCCCCTATGTCAATATATATATATATATATATATATATATATATATATATATATATATATATATATATATATATATATATATATATATATATATATATATATATATATATATATATATAATCTCCGAAAATGATGAATACGTTTAACAAAAACTCAGTTTTAGTAAAATTAAGTTAATTAGTCAAATTAGTGTCAGGAAATTTATTCGTTAAATTCACTGCTAATAATACGATTTACAAATGGAATCAAATTAATTTATGTCAGATATGTAATAAAAAATCACCGGAAACGCTGATACACTTTATGTTGGATTGCCCTATCTATCAGTTCCTTAGAGAACAATTTCTGACGAAGTACATAAATCAATTAAACGATCTGACGACACAATTCATAAGTTTGTTATCTGATTTGACACACACAAAAATAAACGACATCTACTTGTATATTTCCAGTGCTTTGAAAACTCGCAGCTTCATCCTCGACGAATAACAATAGGGAGAAAAAAATACACAGTTCTATAGCCATGTTTATGACTCGCCTTTTACTTTTATTTTGATCTGTTTCACTATTTTGTTGTATATCTTTGTTTACTTTGTTTAATATAATTTAAATATACTAGCAAAGTACAAATGAAATATAATGTATAGTTTTCTTAACCGTTGTAAATTTATAATATAATTTAAACATATACATAACACATATAATTATATCTACAAAATTTTGTACGTAGTAGTGGTGAGACGAATATATTAGTATTCGTTAAGATATCACTAATATTTACAGATATTAGATATTACTAATATCAGATATTCAGGTATTATAATACTACGATATTATCCTCGAATGGGAATGTGAACGAAAAAAAGTATTAGTATGAATATATCAACAATATTATAATATATTAGTAGGAATATAGCAACATATTAGTAAAGTAACGAAAACGATATGTACATGCATATAATGTATTCTGTGAACGATATAAAAACTTTTACATATACACCGACACACCTATGCATGCAAATATAATCCGTATCAACGCCAGTTCTTGGCAAAGGGAGATAACTGTATTAAACTAAGGTAATGTACGAATGAGATAAATATATGTAAAAATATATGTGTGAGGATTTTTGAATTGTTCTTGATTTTTGCCTTTTAATTTTGTTAAGTAAATAATATATGAATTAAAGTTACAGGGGAAAAATTAATTTTGTATCCATTATAATACTTCATTAAAAAAAATCTTAATAGAACAGCTACTGGTTTTATTAAAAAAATATCTAGACATTATTACACAAAATGTTAAATCCTTTTTCCATTTAGGCAAAGAAATTCAAAATTTAATTCTAAGAGTTGTTACTAGAGATCTTTGATTAAAGCTCAAGGCTACAAAAATTTATTTATAAAATTACCTAATGTAAGGCATTTTATACTCATAAAATTTTACGTAAATCCATCAAACTTACACCCCCTGTTCAATCTCGATAAAATTTTTTAACCAAAAAATTTGTATTTTTTGAATTTAAAAAAAAAAATTATTTGTTGAAAATACGTTATAAGCATTACTATGTACATATAGGTAGGTATTTATGATATTAAGTACATATTATATTCATATAACGAATACAACGAATACGTAAGTATCTACAACACAATACATATTATGTATTAGTGGTATTAGTTAAGGAATACATATCATACATATCTACGATATCTAAAATATTACGTATTAGTATAGAATACAGATATTAGTAATATTTGGTATCGCTTAAGATATTATAATATCGTCAAACGAATATATTCATATTAAGCAATATTCATAAATATTCGTATTAACCCATCACTAGTACGTAGCCAACACTGTATAAGCTTAATTGCAAGTAAACATACTATTATTATTATTATTAATTTAGCTTATGGTGGCATAACGTACGAAGAATCAAGACTCACCGTTGATGACACAAAGAGGACACTCCCGTCACGAGCTGCACAGCCCTACACTACAATCCGGGTACCTCAACGCCGTCGATGCTAGAAAATGTAAAATACTGACCGTCTAGATGATTTCGCGCATGTAAGTGTTTTTGTAACTTAAACATTATCGACACCAGACAGTGTAGTTATTTTTGAACATAAAACAGAAAAATATTGAATTAGTGTTTTTTTTTATATAAAATTATAAGTCTGTATATAGTAAACATTACCTTAAGGGGGACCACTAGTGTGACATTTTGAAAAAATTGGAAAATTTTTTTATGCATGTTTCTCTAGTCTATACCTTTAAAAATAACATACTAAAATTTCAAGAGCATCTCAAATATTTTTTGAGTTACAGTCATCCCAAGAGCGGATTCTGATTTTCATTATTAACTTTGAGGTATTGAGAAATGTATGAAAGTTGATAGTTCGGGAGTTTCTGGACGTGGCTACCAGTCACATGTTGTGGAGAAGCTAGACCCTGACACATTTAAACGACTCATTTAGTTTTACTATGACCGTTATAGCGAGTACATCGTAAAAAATTAAAAAAAGGTAAAGTAAAGAAAAACTACATTTTTCGAATTTGCTGCAGTTATAACTCGAAGACAAATCATCCGATCGATTTGATTCTTATTGCACCTTCTTTTATATATATTTCTTCGTGCCATGAACCTCCAGTTTTCCGATCGAATAAAAAATGTAATTTTTGCAGGCCAAAAATCATCAAATTTTCGCGCAAAATTTGAAACTTTTTTTAAAAACTCCACCATTTTGTTAAATTTCAATTTTTTTTCGATTGAGGTTCATGGCACGGACAATACCATCTAGTTTAATAGGTTTTTTGGTTTTTTATATTTCAGGCACTCTGAAGGTCGCTATCACTGCAGCAGTGGGGTAACTTTTTTTTTTGGAGCCTTGGGAGATCGCGAATTACTCACTGAATTTTCAAATTTTTGGTCCAAAAATTTTAGCATGAATTTATTATACATCAACGAATATATTCTTAAAATATTAATCATTCCATATAGTAATTTTCTTTAAAAAAATTCCCAAAAATCACCTTTTTTTAGTGGTCCCCCTTAAGTCTAGCAGGTACGTTCCAGGATCACAAGCAGAGGTTTGATTTCATATACGATCCGTCTAAATATTTTTTTTTTTTTGTACTTCAGACCTTTGGATTTACTTACTTGGAATAGTAGTAGAGATATTATTAAATGTAGAATCCTCATTTTGTTGTAATTTGGTATATTTTACAAATGTTTTACAAGAAAGTTTTATACTATGAGTTAGACAGTGATAGAATTTATAAAAAAAAGGAATACTTACCATAAAAATACACAGTCAACACAACTACTAATTGTTTGTTGATTCAACGATTTAATTCAGTTAACTTAATGCTTCAATTTTAAATTTGCGATTCGAACTTTTATTTTTATATATTTAACTATAATTTATTTAATTAAATGAATAAATGCTTATTTTTTACATGCTAAATACATATTTTTAACTTTTTTTTTTATAAATTTATTATATTTCTTTGTCTTTTTTTAATAAAAGCAAATGGCGCGCAACCTTTAATAGTATATTAATTCGGAAACTATTTTTAAAATTTTTTTCTAAAATTGGTGCAGACTTAGATGTAAATGGTTGAGGTTTATTAAAAGAATTTTGTGGTAGTCTAAATTGATTGTACTGTTGAGGAGGGGTCCGGAATTGTGGTTTATGATTTCTTAGTGGTGGGGGTTGATGTGATGTGTATTGCGGAATTGTTTGGGGTTGAAATGTGCAGTAAAATTTTTGGAAAATACTAAAATTTTAAATAGTAGATTGTTAACTCTTTACGTACGGAATTAAATTTCATAAAAAGTTGAGTAATGAGTCAATTATCAATTTAAAATTGAAGTTTGTTACGTTCCCATATAAAATCATACAAAATTTGTATCTTTTCATAATCGCTAGAATAAAATTTTAAAACAAATAACATTTTTATAAAAATCGATTGGCGGCTCCAGTATACTGGATCCCCTTGTGCATAATTGCGTGTAGTGATTATTCTTCCGGCTGTCATAAGATGAAATTAAACTGCTTGTGTTGGCACTGATGCCATTCCAAATACCGCGAAAGGACTGTTATAAATGAGACGGTTTGAGGATGTATTATTTCTTTTTAATTCTGGATTTCGCATACAAAAGTCATTGTACTGGACGGGTGCTAATTAAATTTTTGTAGGTTATTGTTCAACATTGAATTTTGTATTCAATTTTGAACCTTGTTTAATACTAAATTATTGTTAACTATTACAATATTGTGTTTGAATTGCCATTTAAATTGTAATTGTTCAATGCTAATTAATTTTTAATCTAATTCAGGGGCCAAAATCAAGTAAACTATACAGTGTCGAATTTATAAATAATAAATAAATACTTTACTTTGCAAAATACCACTTTTATTTTTGAAACTGTGACAATATTGTTCCGAGCCGTTAGTTCATTTTTAAACAGAACTAACAGCATTCTGTTTGCAAATGAACTAACGGTTCGGAACAATATTGTCACAGTTTCAAAAATAAAAGTGGTATTTTGCAAAGTAAAGTATTTTTTATTATTTACAAATATGGAATACCATAAAGTAACGCTCAAATCTATTAATATTGTGTCGAATTTAGTTTTAAAAGGTCAATTGTATTTTTCAACTGTGAGTCAAATTTATTTTTTTAGGCTAAATTTATATTAAATTTATATATAGGTAAAATTAATTAAAATACGAACATACAATTACATAAATAATTAAATGTGTGCACAAGACCGGAACGTAATATCGTAAAAACATCCTTATACATCCTAGATTTTCTTTTTATATATGGTTAATTTGAAACAAAGACCTTCTTTATAATATTCCGATATATTCGCTCTTCGCACTTCCGAGATGCGCTTTTTGTTGACCGTGCGATATATCCGCTTCTTGTACTTATGGGCCACGTGCTATGAAGCGGATTTATCCGCTCCTAGCACGTAAAGGGTTAACGTGGCTTCTTGTATTAAGTGAATATAATTTTACCATACAATATATTTCGGAGAAAGATAATTTCATTGCAGACACCTTGTCTCGTAATCCCAGTCCTGAAACACATTTGGGTGTGGGTTTTTCTCAGCCATTTGTAAATTAGACAGAATTAAACAAAATCTTAGAATATAATATAAAATCATACTTTCTTTTAGGATGGTTTACAAGACTGGAAGGTGATGATAGCAAGGCATTTTGTACACTGTGTAAATATAATTTACAAGCACATAAAAGTGATCTAACAATTCATGCAAAATGTAACAAGCACGTACAAAATTTTAACTGCACTCAAGAAAAATTAAAAATAAAAAATTGACAACATTTTTTCCTTCTGGTATAACAACTGAGAGAAAAATAGCACAGCTTAAAATTGCTGTTTTCATCGCTGAATATTCCTCTGTTTTTGCAGTAGAACATCTAAGTGACTTATTGCCATCTGAATAAAACAACAGCTGTATTTAGTGAAATAAAACTACATCGTACAAAATGTACAGCATTAATAAACAATGTTATTTCACCATGCGTTTTTAAAAACCTATTTAAGGACATTGGTGATAGTTATTATTCAATGATAGTAGATGATAGAACTAGATGATAGAACTTCAGTAAATACGAAAAAAATGTTATGTACTATGGTATGATTCTTTAGTAGAGAAACAGTAAAAGTAGAAACAACCTTTTATAGATTGTTGGAGGTAGATGAGGGGGATTCTGATACTTTAACAAGAACTTTTAAAGGTCAACTAACGAAAAATGGGCTTGATATCAAAAAGTTGATAGGTATTGGTGTAGATGGAACAAATGTAATACTTGGCGGTAGGCATTCATTTTTTGCGGATTCTACGGGAATCCGTTCCACATCTAGTTGCAGTTAAATGTGTTTCACATTCTCTACATCTCGCTGCAGAAAAAGCGTGCGAAGTTTAGCCTTTAGAGCTGGACCACATTGTTAAAGGTTGTTACGGTTGGTTTTTGTGTAGTAAAAAACGCCAAGTGGAATGTAGGTTATTATATGAAACGTTAGCTGGAAGTAAACCACTCAAAATTGATAAATTATCCGGGACTCGCTGGCTGGCTCGAATAAGTGCAATCACTAAGATAATCGAACAGTGGGATGCTTTAGAGCTTAATTTTGCGCTGGCAAAAGATAAAGAAAAATGTTCAGTTGCTAAGCAGTTACATACTTTGCTTTCATCAAAAAATAAATAAATAAATAAACTATTTTTATTATTTTTAAAACACGCATTAAACCAAGTTACTTCCGTTAATAAAATGTTTTAGGCAGAAAATGTAGATTCTTTGAAATTATGAAATGAACTGCACAATCTAATGTTTCATTACTTATCGATTATAATTCCTCCAGATCGATTAAATAAATTAAGAAAACAAGAATTATCGAAATTTAAGTTTCAAGATTACATTATGCACATTAATTTGATTTACTTTGGTTACTACTTTCACCAAGAGTCTGCTGGTATAGAAGAACAGGATTTAATGGTAACCTTTGTGATGTACACTAGAAAATATTGCGTCTTAAATATGTAAACTGTACATATTTGTTGCGTACAATACGAATTAAAGATGTAATTATTACACAATTAAGATGTACAATACACAACAGGTACGTAAACTTTACACACATAATGTGTGGACTTTACATCTCCTGTATGTATTAAAATATAATATAATGTATATTTATAATATAATATAAATGTTAATATAATACTACAAAATATTTTAATAATAAATACTTTCAAATAGGTACCTACCTGTTTAATACTTTATTCTTAGTTATTTTTAAGTCTCATCAGTCCTGAAAAAACTTTATAGAAGAAGAAACTACTTAATAAAAATGAGTATTAGAGATACAGTCTGTTCAACAAAAAAAAAAATACGCGTTTTTATGTTTAAATTTTGGCTTAATCAAATTAAATAAGCTCTAAGGTGATAGTACGTGTTACACGCTATTACGCAATAATTATTTTGTCTTAGTTTGACGTCAGTTGTTACGCCGAGTGTACGTTGTTCGTGATGAGCGCTGTATACGCCAAACGTTACGAAGCGATTTTTCTCTGCACGCACTCGCGAGGACCGAAATTGTCCTACGCAGCGGCTGCTAAAGTAATTAAAAAATCTAAGTACTTCGTGCAAAAATGGGTGGAACGTTTTAAAAATACGAAAACCGTAGATGATTTGCCAGGACGCGGAAAAACGCGATCGACCATAATAAGACAAGACCAGGCGATCGTCAAACTTTTTAAGGATACTCCCACTTTACCGCTACGTGCAGCGAGGATTAAACTAATGAAAAAGGGTATACATGTCAGCTTAACCCTTTACTGCGCACTGTAGCCATTTGAGTAGATAGGCTATAAGAGTTCTGTGACACCGTAAAACTAACCAACTTGAACCCTTTTGCCAATGTTTGAAATCGTGTAACTTTACGGTACTAGTGCAAACCTTAACCTTTGACCCGGCACGTACCAGGTACATGTATTTAAAATTTGTTGTTGACATTTGACCCCACACGCGCTCATACTGTTAGCCTTGAAATTCGTAAGAGATGAGTCATTACCCGCAACCAAATTAATTTATGTTAACCCATTATGCGTCATCACAATTTACTTATCACAATTTGGTTTTGTGTTAACCCATTATGCGCCGGCACTGACGTAGTTTTTGAATGCAAACCTAACGCATGCGCAGATTGCATTTAAGTACACGACGCATGCGCAGAGTGAATTTTAGGTTATTACTTGATAGATGGGGTACACTACCGCGTCAAAAAATGTGGGATTACCCTAACTCGGGGGGTGGCCCCAAACTTTTGACGCCGTACTTTACTAAATTTTTTGGTACACTACCGTGTCAAAAGTGCGGGCCCCCCTGAGCAAAAAGGTGTCCGATCACTTTTTGAAGCGCACTGTACGTGCAAACCTTGACCCCAACACGCACTTGCCTTAATCGCGTCATTTTAAACGAACTACCAAGTCAAAATTGTGGGGAATACCCTAACCCACGGGGTGGCCGCTAAATTTTGTGGGGGCACTGTACCAAGCGCTAGATTTTAAAACCAGACTCCAGGGTCCAGATTTCTGACCGCTACTGTAATGCCGGAAATTTGGGTGTCAGCTGTACCTCAGGGCATATGTGGTCAGCACTTTATAAGTTGTTTATTTATTAAATAAACTCGTGACTTTTTATATGGTTTGAGTTTGTTTATTTAAGCTTTTTTAGCTAACTATTTGTAATTTCATGATATGTTTACATCATAGTCGGAGGGGAATTTTATTTAAAAACATGTCACAACTTGTTGAATTCAAATAAATTTGTTTACATTAGTGTCCTCATAAATTATTAATATAGCTGTGTGTTTATTTAAGATTTTGCTGACTCATACTCAGATATTTTTTTAATTTATTTATATAAGACATGTTTTAATTTTAAAAATGTTTATTTAAGATTTTGACAACACAGCAATTTCTTTGTTTGATCTCAAATACGAAATAATTTTCTCGGAATTTTTAATTTATGGCCTAATAATAATCGGGGGTTTTTTCAATTTGTTTATATAAGGTTTAATTTTAAAAAATGTTTATTTAAGATTAGTTAGCAATTCTTTTATTAGGTTTCAAATGCGAAATAAATTTCTCGGAATTTGACATTTGACCTTCGGTTATTTGCGTTGTAAAAATTCTGAGCCAGCATTTTTTGTGATTCCCCTCCAGAATTTTTCGAGCAGTCAAAATCGTATAAATTGAGGTCTGCGTGCTCACTCAAATCACTTCTTCAGCAAACTTCAAGCAGTTAATATTGTTATTGTTGCAAGAATTTGTATCGAGATTTTTTTAAAATTAAAACACAACAATGGCTTCATTAAACGACGTGACAACTAGAATGGTGGAAAATGTACGCAACGCGCTATCATTACTGGAAATGGATACCCGGGATGCAGATGAACTGGAAAAATGGATGAAACATACAAATACCAATATACGACTAATCAACAAGGCAATTCGTGGAGCGGAAAACTTGGGACAACGCAAACATTTTGAATCATGTGCGGGAAAAATGAAAGGATTTCGAATCAGAATGAAGGCGCTACGAAAACATGGTAAGTTTTTTCAAATATAAATTTATTTTTTAATGATTTTTTTTATAATTTTGATATATCAACATGGTAAGTTTTTTTAAATAAAAATTTTTTTTAATGATTTTTTATAAATTTTATAAACAATTTTTTATGTTGATTGTTTCAGGTGCCGGCATGAATCGAAATCAACGTAAAAGATCTGATAGAATTCAATGGGCTGACGTGGAATCCGCATTTGCAAGTCGAATACGAACGGGAGTGGTTACCAACATAACACACATAGAGCCAAAGGACTTTTTAGACGACGCTACATCGATGTTCACTCGGCGAATACAAAATATATTAAAAAAATACTTAACGATAAAAGTCAACACAACGTTTTGCGGGTTATTTGTGAAAACTGATGGTGACGAGGATAAATACGACATGAAACATTTCAATACACCGAATATCATAATAGATCGTGGAACAAACCTAAAACAGTGCTACATGGAACATGTACAGGAACCAATTTTGAGAAAATTGAGCGAGTTTACCGAGTCGGGGAGCGGATGGGCTTTATCAAGCATAATCAACCTAGCCGTGAACATCAACAAGTATACACCTTTCCGTGGATCAAGCTACATCGAACTGCCGCAGGAAATAAAAACGAAAAAAGCATGTATCAACGTTAAAAACTTCGACGATGACGCTTGTTTCGCGTGGGCAGTGGTATCTGCACTTCATCCAGCTACATCAAATAAAAATCCAACTCGAACCACCTCTTACCCACACTACTCAACGGTGCTAAATTTAGACGGGATACAATTTCCAATGACGATCCAACAACTGAGCAAATTCGAGAAACAGAACCCAACAATATCAGTCAACGTGTTTATGCTAAAAAAACAAAATGGACATTTTGAAACCGTACCTGCTGGGCTAACAAAAGAGAAGAAACAAAACCACATAAACCTTTTAATGATCCAGAACGAGTATTACGAGGATGAGGACAACGAACAGGACAACGATCAAGATTTACGCTACCATTTCTGCTGGATTAAGGACTTATCGCGACTTGTGTCAAAACAACTATCAAAATGTAACGGGAAAAAATATATCTGTGATCGATGCTTAAATTACTTTCATACTGAGAATAAATTGATAAAACATACTGAAGACTGCGTGAATATGAACAACTGTCGGGTGATAATGCCAGAAGGGAAAAGCAAATACATATCATTCAAGAACTACAGCAACAAAAAACGTGTTCCATTTATAATTTACGCGGACGTGGAATCATTCCTACAACCTGTGACGGAAAACGAAAATCAGAAAAACACGACAACGTATCAACAACATCGGGCATACAGTATCGGTTACTACTTTCACTGCTCCTACAACAATCAACTAAGCTACTATCGATCATACCGCGGGCCAAATTGCGAAAAATGGTTCGCGGAAGAACTGGCAACATTACGTGAAAATATCTTGGAACCCATATATGACAACATAATACCAATCAACGAGTTAACACCAGAGGAACAACAGCAACTTAAACAACGAAGTACCGGGTGCCACATCTGCGAGAAACCATTCAAACCTGAGGATATTGTGGTTCGTGATCATAACCACTTCACCGGCGAATACAATGGACCTGCGCACAAGGGATGCAACTTGAATTATAAGGATTTTCATATGATTCCTGTTGTATTCCACAACTTGAGTGGTTATGATGCACATTTCGTAATAAAGGATATAGCAACAGCATTCGAGGGACGTGTCGACTTACTACCAATCAACAAGGAACGATATATTGCATTCACTAAACATGTTACGGGCAGCGAAATTACATTTAGATTCATCGACTCTTTCCGATTTATGGCATCAAGTTTGGATAAATTATCTTCATATCTCAACGAGTTCAACATAGTTAAATCACAATTTCCGAACAGAGATTACAAATTACTTACACGCAAAGGTGTTTTTCCGTACGACTACATATCAGGCTGGGATAAATTGGAAGAAACATGTTTACCATCACGGGAAAAATTCTACAATCGACTCAACGACAACGATATCACCATGGATGACTATACACACGCACAAAAAGTTTGGGATACATTCAACATACAGACGCTTGGAGAATACTCGGATTTATATATGAAAACGGACATACTACTACTCGCAGATGTTTTCGAGAATTTTCGGGATACGTGCATGCGCACACACGGATTGGATCCAGCTCATTATTACACGACGCCGGGACTTACGTGGGATGCAGCCTTAAAATATACAAAAGTGGAGTTAGAACTGATATCTGATGTGGACCAATTATTATTCATTGAACGTGGTATTCGAGGTGGATTGAGCCAGTGTAGTAACCGATACGCGACAGCAAACAATAAATATATGAACACCTACGATCCGGACGAGGAATCAAAATACCTGATGTACTATGACGTGAACAACTTATATGGATGGGCAATGTCACAATACTTACCAACGGGAAATTTCAAATGGATGGATAATACCGAGATAGATGTTCGAGAAATAAGCGACGAGTCACCTACAGGATACATACTTGAAGTGGATTTGGAATACCCGAGAGAACTGCACGATAAACACAACGATTTACCATTATGTCCAGAGAGAATGTGTGCATCCGGTACTAAACAGGAAATGTTATTGGCAGCGCTATACAACAAACAGAAATACGTGATACACTATCGGAACCTGAAACAATGTCTACAACACGGGATGAAATTAAAGAAAATACATAGAGTGCTACAATTCGATCAATCACCATGGCTTAAATCCTACATAGATTTAAACACAGCTCTAAGACAAACGGCGGGAAACGAATTCGAGAAAAATCTCTACAAGCTACTCAACAACGCGGTCTTCGGGAAAACGATGGAAAATGTACGGAAACACTCGATTGTGAAACTGTTAACGAAATGGTATGGACGATATGGTGCGGAAGTTATGATAGCGAAACCGAATTTCCACAGCCGCACCATATTTGACGAGAATCTTATTGCAGTCGAACTACGGAAAACGGAAGTGTTTATGAACAAACCAATATACGTCGGGCAAGCAATTCTGGATATTTCGAAAACATGTGTCTACGATTTTCATTACAACTACATACAGCCAACGTTCGGGAACAACAGCAAATTACTCTACACAGACACGGATTCATTGATTTACGAGATAAAATGCCCAGATATTTACGAAATAATGAAACGTGATATTCAATACTTTGATACGTCGGATTACAGCGCGGATAATCAATATAACATGCCAAGAGTCAATAAGAAAATACCCGGGTTAATGAAGGATGAGCTAAATGGTCGAATCTTTACAAAATTTGTGGGCTTAAGATCGAAAATGTATAGTTGTCAAGTGGACGGCGAGGATCACACGAAGAAAGCGAAAGGTGTAAAGAACTCTGTGGTTAAGAAAACGATAACTTTCAACGATTACGTGGACTGTCTAAAACACAATACAATCATAAACCGACAACAAAACCTGATACAATCGAAAAAACATAACGTGTATAGTGTAACTCAGAACAAGGTGGCGCTCAGCCCGTACGATACGAAACGATATATTGTGGAGGGGGAAACGGATACTTTAGCATGGGGACATTACTCATTAAATTAGTACGCAAGTGGAAATGGCATCGTCATCATCGGCTTACTGGAAACGGCTACAAATATTTTCAAGTGAACTGGATAAACTACGTAAACGGGTTGATACCTATGAAAAAACAATTGATGCTATTGTAAAAATGCAAAATTTGAAATTGTCTGAACCGGAATCAATGGAGTGGGATAAAATGGATGTTTCAATTGGTGAATTTTTCGAACGTGAACCAATGCTGCTGAACGAACTGACTTTGGAAACATTTCTTCAAATCTACAAGTGGATCAGTTTGAATGTGTTGAAAAGTTATGGTGCGAAAATCATACAACGCGCCTGGATTTGGTTACCATCCGATTATCGAGCCATGTTTCAAGAATGTGAACCATGTTTTGAACATTATAATCGACCCTGGCAACAAGATCATATTGATGGACCACCTGGTTTGAAAATTCGCTGTGAAATGTGCAAGAATGGCGTGAAAATGGAGGAAAACTTTCAACCGCCCGTTGGTGAACCATTGACATTTGCAACACGGATTTCACACGTTGAAGACATATTTCTGACTCATCCTTATTTGTATACAAAAGTCAGAAATTTCGATATGTTATTATACTTAACAAAACAACTATTGAAATATGATATTTGGGTGCAACATCTGTATGAATATATGATACCCGAATATGCACAACGAATTTGTCAAGTATGGGATCAGTTACCTGAAAACATGAAACAATTACGTTCGGGTCTTATTGAATATATAAACAAATCATACAATTTTTAATATTTATTTATTGTAAAAAATATTAAAATAAAGAACAATAATTATTTACATATATGTGTTATTTATTCGAAAAAAAAAAACCTTTTTATCTTACAGGGTTAAAAAATATAAAAATAAAATATACACTTCAATGAGGGATAACTGCTGCTTCTTATACGGTGGTGTTCTTCAAAATTCAGTAAATTCTTAATGCGGATAATCAATTAATCATCATCATCATCATCATAATCGCTAGCATCTTCTTTATCAGTTTCATCCAGATAATCACCTAGTGGCTCAATAACATCAGCCTTTTGAAGTTCGCGAAGTATAGAGAATATTTCTCGACCAACAGTAGTTTCTTTTAAAGCATTTAACTCTTTGATTAAATCTTCTCGATCGTAAACGTTAAACAACAACATATTTTTATTTTCCTCTAAACTTCGAATAATATTGAGTACTTTTTCACCAGTCTCTGAAGTCTCGTACAAACGTTGTAATTCATCTATTAAAGTATTAGGATTATGTCAGTATTTTATTTTTTTCGATTGTATGTTAACATTTCTAGACTCTCTCAAGTTGTCTTGCTTAAAATGCTTAGCTAAGGCCCCGTTTTCGACATTTTCATTTGAAGCTATATGACGTTTTAAGCTTATTGGTTTAACCTGATTGACAATTTTCGCTTCATTTTCCGAGTCAGCGTTTCGAACCTCTTTTAACATTATAATATCTAAAGCAGTTCCTAGAAGTTTAGTTAGTTGTGAAGAGGAGGTTGTTTCATTGCAATTGTTATTAATTGCTGCTAAGTGATTTACTTGCTTACTTTCATTAGACCAACTATCTTTCTCGTTTTCAGATTGACGACGGTTTTCTCCTCTTTTCAAAGAGTTAAATTTGGTTTGAATGGCTTCAGTTGCAGCATCTATCCTTTTTTGGTCAAACGGATTCAAGATTGCTTCAGAGTAATCAATATCATGCTGTAGTTGAGATGTATTTTCATCATCATTATCATCAAATCTAGATATAGAGATATCATCAGGTGTTTTATTATTAACATCATATGGTATGAATTTGCTTGATGAGTTATCATTCTTTCCAATCGTACCATCATTAATATTGCTTAACGAATTATGTTGAGCATTTAAGTGTCTAGAAAGATTAGACTTTCGCGTAAATGCTTTACCACAAAAATCACAATTATACATCGTTCAGCGGGAGGTCTGAAGCGTTCGCTAGTAAATGAATAACTGTTCAAAGATTTATTGCTTCTCTACTTATATATACTTAGCTCATTTGCTTCACCGAGCGACTCATTTGACTCCAACGAGTGACTCACATGCTCCCGGAGTGACTCATTTTGCTCCCGGAGTGACTCATTTTGCTCCCGGAGTGACTCATTTTGCTCCCGGAGTGACTCATATTGCACCCGGAGTGACTCACTTTGCTCCCGGTGTGACTCATTTTGCTCCCGGAGTGACTCATTTTGCTCCCGGAGTGACTCATTTTGCTCCCGGATTGACTCATTTTGCTCCCGGAGTGACTCATTTTGCTCCCGGAGTGACTCATTTTGCTCCCGGAGTGACTCATTTTGCTCCCGGAGCGACTCATTTTGCTCCCGGAGTGACTAATATTGCTCCCGGAGTTACTCATTTTACTCCCGGAGTGACTCATCTTGCTCCCAGAGTGACTCATTTTGCTCCCGGAGTGACTCATTTGACTCCAACGAGTGACTCACATGCTCCCGGAGTGACTCATTTTGCTCCCGGGGTGACTCATATTGCTCCCGGAGTGACTCATTTTGCTCCCGGAGTGACTCATTTTGCTCCCGGAGTGACTCATTTTGCTCCCGGAGTGACTCATTTTGCTCCCAGAGTGACTCATTTTGCTCCCGGAGCGACTCATTTTGCTCCCGGAGTGACTCATACACCTTATCATCCTTAAAGAGCTCATACACCTTATCATCCTTAAAGAGCTCATACACCTTATCATGGTTAAAGAGCTCAGACACCTTATCATGGTTAAAGAGCTCATACACCTTATCATGGTTAAAGGGCTCATACACATTATCATGGTTAAAGGGTATAAAATAGTTAAACTTACACAAAATATTGTCAATTTACCGGTGGTTGTCAAAGAGTTAACATCTCTTTCGCTGAAAAAACAATTTCGTGGTAAAACAATTGCATTTCGAACCATGATAATTTACAATTCAAAGCAGTCCACCACTAGACAACCTAGCAAAGGACTTTCGAAACCTAAGATCATTAAACGTAAAACTTTTAAGCGACAACACATTTCACCCGAAAATTTAGCATTCCTTAAATCATTAGGTCTTAAAGTGAAAAGAATATGGTACTCAGTAATGTGCTAAATATTATTAACAGTTTGTAATTTGATGGTTAACTAGCAATAGCTATTAGTAGTATCCATTTTCGGATACATCCCACAAATTAACTATCCTCACCAATTTTAATTATTTTATATAAAGTTGTGGATTGTGTGAGTAAATTCAGTTCTACGGCGGCGATAAAAGATGGCGTTTCTTGATATACAAGGCTATCAAGGAGCTAACAACGAATTTTATTTTAAAGAAGTTGGTATCGTTGCGGAAAATTCGGATGAAATACTACATCTTATATTCGATGCACCGTTTGATTTCAACGAGTTGCCGAAGAAATATGAACGGGTTGCTGCACGTTGGCTTTGCTGAAATTGGCATGGGATACCTTAGTCGTATGATTTATTCCGTACAAAAAACTTCATACCATATTGAAACCTATATTAAAGAAGTTTGATGTCATATACGTCAAGGGCAGTAAAAAGAAGAAATGGATTTCAAATTTGTTTGATGACACCGAAAACCAGCCGTGGATTTTGAATTTGGAAGAAATATTTGATGTACCGAAAATTTCCAATCTGCGAGATGAATATTATTCAAGACGCTGTATGATCCATTCAGATAAAATTTGTTCATTAGAAAACTGTATTCTTTTAAAAAATTTTAATATGTAAAATAAATAGATTTTTAGTAATATATAGATTTAAGCAATTTAATTTTTTGTATTCATATTCTATAAATAAAATTTAAAAAAAAGAAAAATATGTGCGTTTTATTTAATTATTACCCTGAATTCCCCTATTTTTTACAGCAAAAAGTTTCTTTCGTTAACCTATAAGAGTATTAACAAAAATCTTATGAAATTTATTGTTCTAATTGAAAAGCATATTTCATGATACACCTTGTATACTAAAATATTTATTAAAAATACTAAATATACACCCGTTATATATACATGATATTATATGTATGTTAATGATAAAGTAGCAAATTCAAAATGTTCTAGTCTATAAAAATTTGATTTTACAGACTTAAAAATTTAGTAAAACTCAATGCTGTTATCATTTTTATATTAAGCGACGTGTTTATAGTAATTTAAAACCAAAAATTGAACTTTTATTCTGTTTAAAAATGTTAAATACAATACTATTATACCCTAATATAAATATGTATCAGTATTAAAATGATATACATTGATTTTGCTGATTAAACAAATTTTTTGCAATATTTATAAATTATTTTATAATTAGATTTAATACTTATTCATAAATGGCTATACAATTCGTTTACTAGTATTCATAAAAATTAAAATTATATACAAATTTTCTTTCTTATTCTCAATATACAGAGTGTATACATAAAATATTTTTAATATACAGAGTCTATACATATATACATACTGAATTATTTCAGATAATTTTCGTTTGATATAGAAACAGTTTTGTGCTACAGTCAAATTCAAAAGTGTTGTGCACCATAAGAAGTAATATTTTTTGTAACTTGTTAAAATTTCAAGAACTTTTGTTAGTTAACTAAAAAATTGGTCACTGTAGGTTAAATGTTAAAGTATTAAAACTGATAAAAATAATTTTTTGCTTGAGGCCTACAATGGGTGATATTTTTTACTAAACAATTTTTTAACTCATTAATATTCCATGACGTCATCTTTCTTATACCAGAAGAACTCCATATATGAGTCATATGATCATAATTCAGCTAAAATAAACATTTAATTATTGGTTGTTTGTTTATTTTAAAACTGATAAAAATTCCTGGAATTTTCCAAGGTTAAATATACCAAAAATCCCCATAAGGTACAGTTAACACTCGATTTCCGACAGTACAGTAGCGGTCAGAAATCTGGACCCCGGAGTCTGGTTTTAAAATCTAGCGCTTGGTACAGTGCCCCCACAAAATTTAGCGGCCACCCCGTGGGTTAGGGTATTCCCCACATCTTTGACTTGGTAATGTACCTTTCGTTTAAAATGACGCAATTAAGGCAAGCGCGTGTTGGGGTCAAGGTTTGCACGTACAGTGCGCTTCAAAAAGTGATCGGACACCTTTTTGCTCAGGGGGGCCCGCACTTTTGACACGGTAGTGTACCAAAAAATTTAGTAAAGTACGGCGTCAAAAGTTTGGGGCCACCCCCCGAGTTAGGGTAATCCCACATTTTTTGACGCGGTAGTGTACCCCATCTATCAAGTTATAACCTAAAATTCACTCTGCGCATGCGTCGTGTACTTAAATGCAATCTGCGCATGCGTTAGGTTTGCATTCAAAAACTACGTCAGTGCCGGCGCATAATGGGTTAACACAAAACCAAATTGTGATAAGTAAATTGTGATGACGCATAATGGGTTAACATAAATTAATTTGGTTGCGGGTAATGACTCATCTCTTACGAATTTCAAGGCTAACAGTATGAGCGCGTGTGGGGTCAAATGTCAACAACAAATTTTAAATACATGTACCTGGTACGTGCCGGGTCAAAGGTTAAGGTTTGCACTAGTACCGTAAAGTTACACGATTTCAAACATTGGCAAAAGGGTTCAAGTTGGTTAGTTTTACGGTGTCACAGAACTCTTATAGCCTATCTACTCATTTGGCACTATAAATATTTTAATCATGTAAAATATTTTTACAATTCTTCCAAATGGCTACAACATGTATCTGAGCTTCTTTGTAGTATGTCGGTTACAAATTTGTCTGTTTGAGGCGCTATACTCTAACTGATATATAAAAAAACACATTTAAACTTTACTTGTCGTGCAGGATTGTAGCTGTTCTGTTTTCAAGAATTCAGTTCATATTTATAAATATTTTTTTAAACTCTTGAGCAGTAAAAAAATTATTTTTTGATTTTTTGGATATTCTAGATCAAGTTTACAACTTTCAAGGTAAGTTTTTCTGTAATTTTCTTTTGAATATACGTCAATAAATTACTGTACCATTTGGCAACAATATACATAAGTAACTTTTTCCGTTATAAATAAATTTTTGAATTTTGATTGTTTGAATTGTAATTGATATTTTATTTTTTTTTTTATTTTAAGACAATAGACGAGAAAGTATATTACTTTGACAAAAATGGTGTTCGAAAGGAACTCAATCATAATGTAATTTTAAACATAATACCGGAAGGCAGTGAGGACGAATTTTCCAGTGATGATGAATTCGAAGATGAAATAAACAGATTTGACGAAACATTTGATCGATTAATCGAGGATGTTGAAGATGATGGTATCGATAACGAAGGTACAACTTTGGAGACCAGTAATGGTGGCGATAATATTAACGAAACAGGTCAAACTCCAGCAGATGCAGAACAAATTCAAAAGCCATCAAATAATGAAGCTCAAAAAATATTTCGAAATATAATTTGGAAAAAGGATTCCATAAAAATTTCCCAAGAGGAACTCCGATTCAAAGGAAATACAAATTTCCCCTCCGAAGTCCGTAATTTAAAATCGGCATATGATTTCTTTTCATATTTTTTCTCTCAAAATCTTCTGGAAGAAATAGCAAACCAGTCAACTCTATATAGTGCCCAAAAAAATCCGGAAAAGTTAATACGAATAACACCAAACGACGTCAGAAAATTTATTGGCATATGTATTTTTAGTAATGTTGCCTGTATAAGAAATACTCGCTCTTACTGGTCTCCTCAAATTGGTATACCTGTGGTACAAAATACTATGTCTTTAAACAATCTTGAGACCTTATGTCGTTATATCCATTTTAACGACAATGCTGCGTTTATTCCTGCTGGGAAGAAGAGTAATTAAAAGTGTTGTTAGTGTGAGTAAACAAAAAGTGTAAAGTAAATAAAGTGTGAGTATAAGTAAATAAAGTGTGAGTAAAAGTGTGAGTAAATAAAAGCTGGGAAGAAGAGTAATATTCCTGCTGGGAAAAAGAGTAAATAAAGAATTTTTTTTATGCGGTGGATCGGGACGGCATAAAAAAATTTTTCATCGAAAATACATAACTCAAAACGCTCAAAATGGCCATTTTTTTAAAAACCGCATAAAAGAAATTGCACAAAAAAGAGCGCACAAAAAAAGACCGCATAAAAAAAGGTTTAGCTGTATTTGATAGTATTATGGGTGTACATGGGTGAGCTTATGTGTAATTTTGATAGGCCTTATTTGCCGCCGATACCCAAGTAAATAAAAAAAAATTAATTATTTTGACAGATGTAAAATTATTTAATGCACTGAATTAACAAAAAGAAGAACTGAAGAACAAAATTAGGTGAACAGAAAAATAATTAGCAGCATTAATATTATAATTACTTGAGATAATTTTCGTTGAAATTTTATTATTCGAGCTCGAAAATCTCACTTTATGATATATAGCTCGTTACTGGAGACAATACGCGGGATGGCGGCAAGTGGAACATATGTTGCAACTTATTGGTGTCTGAGGCTTGCATGCGTCAAACATTGGTACGCCTGTACGAATGTTTGAACGAGTTATGAATTTTAGGCCTTATTACCCGACAGGCCTTATTACCCGCAGTTACCTTAACTGAGGTTACAGTTATATAGGTTTCTTTACAAGTGCATTATATAAATAATTCAATATATGTAATTCAAATTTTTTTCTTTTTTGTGAAAAGGTTGTATTTTATTTAGATACAAAAAAAAAAAAAAAATTAAAATTTTTTCAAAATTTTCTGTTTTATGAGACCGCATGTGAAAATATGTATATCTCTTTTGAAATAGAGTGTACAATATACATACAAATATAAAGTATCTAGGACCATAAAACAAACCTTTTTCAAAAAAAAAAGATTATTTTCAAAAAAGGTCGGAAATAGCAATAAACTTTACATTCCCCCATTTTGAAGTCAGTTCACCCGTAATGTTTGTTGGTGTCTGTGTGGGTAATCAATAAATTAATCATTGACCGCGATCGACCTCTGCGGTTGTTTTGATTATTTTTGGATGCCAAAAACGTGGGATTGAAAGTTTTAATTATTATTTCGAAATACGTAAGTTTTTACCACTGGAAGTTTACTGGATAATCATAAATTAAAATAGTATAATATAAAACTTTTTTAAACCTTGCATAGAAAATACTCGTACACTCTTATTGTTTTTTCAATATTTTGTTAAAATAGTGATTTTATTAAAAGTGTTATTATAATTTTTACATTGAAAATGACCCGATCAAATAAAAACCTAAGCAAAGAAGAGAGACTGAAGAAGAAGAGAATAGCTGAAAGGATCAGATACTAAAAAATCAAAAATGATCCTGCAAAATTGGCGGTTCAAACAAAAAAAAATAGACTGAAGTATTTGAATAGAAGAGAAAAAGGTCAACGAAAATTAGTATCGGAAATGCCAGAACATGAAAAACAACAAACTCGAGAAAAATGGAGGGAGTACTCGAATTCATATTATTCAAAACAAAAAATAATAGAACAAATGACTGTGGATTCTCTTAGTGCTAGTACTTCCGGCACTTTGAATAATATCGTTGTAAATGCCGAACCAAGACAGCATTTGAAACAATCTACACCACCAGTTGAAACCCCAAGATTATCTGAGGCACGAAAACGGTCTAATAGACAACGTCGTAAATGAAATTCTGAATTAAAGGAAAAAGATAAAATTATAGCAAAGTTAAAAGCAATAGTCAGGAAATATAAGAAAAGAAACTGGAAATTGAAAAACCGACAAGAACAGCCATTGCAAGAGATGCTACTTAACACTAAAATGACAAAATTAGCTGAAGATCCACAGACAAGAATGGATGTAGTAAAAAAAGCTGTATTTGGTGAGATTCTTGAACAACAAATTACAGAGAACATTAAAAATTTGGAAACTATGAATGAAAAAGAAATTGCTAAAAAAATTCTTTTGGGACCTGTTGTTAGGCAAAACAAAGTTTGGAAATTTAAAAATAAAATTGTTACTTATAAGAAAATTTGGTACTTACAGAGACAACAAAAATCAAAAAAAAAAATAACCAAGAAAACCCTTAAAAATGTGAGGAGAACAGTACAGCAATTTTTAGAAGATGGCAAATATAGTAGATTGTGTTCTGGTAAAAAAAGAATTTATTACAAAGAATAAAATAAAAAGACAAAAACGATATCTGATTGACACTATGCGAAATTTACACAAAGAATTTTTGAAAACAGGTAATGTCATTAGTTACTCTTCATTTTCAAAATTAAGACCATTTTGTATAGCTGCTCCAAAAATAACTGACCGAGATACATGTATGTGTGCTACACATAGTAATATTGAATTAATTATTGATGCTTTAAGTAAAGGTAAAATTCTGAAAGCCTCCAGCTACCAAAATTTATTGCTTTCGTTGTGTTGTGATAGGTACAGTGAAGAATGTTTAAAAAGAATCTGCATTAATTGTTTTACAAAAACGATTGCATTTTCTGAAGAGTTTGATAAAACAGCTCCAATTACATACAAGCAGTGGGTATCGTCAAAAGAAACTTTCATAGACCCTAAAACAAAAAAGAAAAAAACTGTAGTCAAGCAAAAGAAAGAGGCTTTTGAAACAACGACTAGGGATCTTATAATAAAGCTAGAGAATGATTTGGCTGAAGTTTTTAAACATGAAGTGAATATTATCCATCAGTATTAGTCGATCAAAAATTTGAAAGAGTCCTTAACTGAGAAGGATGTTATAGTGCATATGGATTTTTCAGAAAATTATTGCACTAAATACAATACAGAAATTCAAGCTTACCATTTTGGGGGGTCACGAACTCAGTTGACACTTCATACAGTGGTAGTATATTTAAAAGGTTCTACAAGATCATATTGTACGATTTCATCAAACTTATAATGTGCTAACTATTTGGGCGCATTTAAAACCAGTTTTAGAAGAATTACCAGCAAACATTGAAAATTTACATTTTTTAAGTGATGGGCCTGCTACACAATATAAGAATAAACTCATATTTTATGTTTTGGCTTGTAAAATTCTAAATCTATGTCCTGAAATAATAAAATGGATCTGGAATTATCATGAGTCGGGTCATGGCAAAGGAGCACCTGATGGCATAGGCTTGTGGAGGTGATGTAACTAACCTGAAAGAATTTTGTGCAGCAATTCAAACTCGATGTCCTAAAGTAAAGCTTTTTATTGTGACTGATAATGAGATAGATAACATGTCACAATTCATTTTGAAAGATCAACCAAAATTAATTCCTTTTGAAGGAACTTTAAAAATTCATCAAGTTGAAGGTAATGTATTTTTACTAAGAAAACTTGTAATGAAATCTCTTAGTTGTTTTTGCGATACAGATTCTTGTTTACATTATCGATTGGGTATTTTGCAATATACTTTGACATCACATCTAAGTGTCGATGATGTCTTTGGAGATGCTCATTACAATGAAACTGAAACTGGAAATCTAGATATTGTTGATACGGAAAATGTAGTACCTGAATTGGATTTGCTAAAAAGTCATTCTGATCTTATGAATAGTATAAGTAATCTTTCGCTAAATTAAGCAAATTTAGAAGATATAGTTGATAAGTCTAACTTAGAAATTGATTCGGCTGTTCTTATTAATAATAATAATAATTTAATAAAAATGCAAACTCGAAAGAGAAAAATCAATGGAAGCGACTCGTTACAGAATGGAAAACTAGAAAGTAATAAAAAAAATAAAAATAAGAAGTTAAAGAGAACTCAGAAAAAAAATACACCTATACGCGACAAAAATAAAAGATTAGCTCTAAGAGACAAAAATTATGATCAAGAATCAAGTGATTATTTTTGTCTTATCTGTGGTGCTTCATATAACGAAGATACCAACGGAAATGATTGGATTCAGTGCATTATATGCCACAAATGGGCCCAACTTCAGTGTATTACAACTGATCTTCAATATTTTGCATGCCCTGATTGTTCATCTTATTCAGTTTAATAAGTATTTATTAATAAATAATTATATTTGAATTAATTATATTTAGGTTATGTTTGAAAGTTTAATAAATTGTTAACCTAAATTTAACCCTAGAATCATACGTACTCGTCAAAACGACGAACGAACTTCTCTACCTGCTCCAATACTATAACTTGTCGGTACCTGCTTGCTGTGAAACTTCTGTTATCTAATTTATTTGTTATTATAACACATAAGACGTAAAATTTTGTTTATAGCTATTGTCGTTTTTTTTTTATACTGAAATAGTGTGCGTCAAAAGCACGACGATGTATGGTTAACCTATATTTTTTTTAAAGATTTTGTACTGCACATATAAAAATTTTCCTAATTTTTCTAAAATTTATTAAAGTTATGGATGTTATAATTAATTTATTCAATGATTATGATAACATAAAAGATAATTACAGCTGTTTGACTTACAGAGACGACATAATACTGAAGTTTTAATATATTGAATCGAAAACTAAAGAATGCGTTTAAAGTGACTTAATAAAAGGTTAACAATTTATTTTGTGGAAAATATTTTAATTTTTATTATTTTTTGAGATCTTATTCTAAAAATTACTAACAAATTTTAGAAAATTTACAAATGTGCCTAATGGGGAAATAACTACATATCTATAGGAATATTTATGACTGAGAAATTTAACATTCTGTCAAGTCACACATGTCCACTGACTCATAATAGTTCATAAATTAATTACTTGAAAAACATGTTTTATGATACAACTGATGTATTTTATCTATTTTTTAATTTTTATAGTGAAAATATGCTTTGATAAAAAGATTAAAAAAATTAATAAATATTTATATTAAGAAATTTTTCCAAATCCAATTTTTTTAAATATTTTGTTCGCTTTTGTAGTATTGTTATGCAAAAAAAAATGTTTTTTTTGCAAATAAACTCTAAAACTCCCCGTAAAAAGTCCATTCGTCGAAACGACGCCGATGTATGATTAACTTGACTCGTAGACCAACGTATGATTCTAGGGTTAATAATAATAAATTAATATAAGAAATTCTCTTGTGTAAATCTTAGTTTTTTACTCATTTTTAACTTTCCTGGATATATTTATTTTTGAAGGCCTGGATATATTTTCTGGCCTGGATACATTTCCTGGATATATTTATAATTTTTAATTTTTTGACTGGCCACTTTCAAATAGTGTAAAAAATGTCATCAACCTTTTCCATCCATTTTCTTCCATCGTTTGAAGAACTACCCATATATATATATATATATATATATATATATATATATATATATATATATATATATATATATATATATATATATATAAAGAATATATATATATATATATATATATATATATATATATATATATATATATATATATATATATTTATATATATATTCTTTAGATAATAATGTTATTAATGTAGTTGATTCTGTAAAGCTGCTTGGCGTCCATATTGATCGAAATTTAAGTTGGGAAACACACTGTAATTTACTGTGCAGTAAACTTTCAAAATTAGCCTATGTGATTCGACACCTTCGTTTAACTTGTAATCACCTGCCATTATTAAAAGCAGTATACTATTCGTATGTGTATTCAATTTTAAAATACGGTATTAGTTGCTGGGGAAATTCTCCATCATCTAAAAAAGTTTTTCTTAAACAGAAAATGATATTAAGGTGTATGCTAGGAGTAAGTACTTTCGAATCGCTTAAAAATCATTTCACTAATTTAGAACTTTTAACGCTACCGTGTATTTATATTCTATGCACAGCTTTATATATAAAAAAAAAATTACCAGAAATTGTATCAAATACAGATCGACACTCATACAATACACGTAATAAGGATTATATATTACCTCCTTCATGTAAGCTACCTGCTTTCAAACCAAAAATCACCACTCATTTTTGGTTTAAAAATATTTAATAAAATTCCAGAAACTATTAGAAATTGTTCCGATCGTTCTTTTAAAAATCAGTTACTTAAGTTTTTAATTGATAAATCGTTTTATAGCTTAGAAGAATTTTTTAATTTTTAGAAACTTTTAATGTTTAAATTTTTGTTATGACGAATGCAATCTATCTATCTATCTATCTATCTATATATATCTATATCTATATATATATATATATATATATATATATATATATATATATATATATATATATATGATGTAACATATTTATAAACACAGTGTATAAATAATTTTTTTTGATATCACAAATTTACCCTGTATATTAAATAACATTCTTTGTAATCAGGTTATATATATAAATATATATAAAATGTAAATTATTACTCATATCTTTTCCTAATAGAGGAAATTCCTTAATACAAATTAGTGTGTCAGTTTTGACCCCCTCCTTTGTATTTAAAATAAATAAAAAAAAAGCAAGTAAAGGTATCTATGTGAAGTGTTGGATATAGTTCCCTTTTGAACGCGTTGTCAGTCAGGTCAGTTAGGCTACGTACAATGTACGATTAGCATTACAACACATATATAACTAAAATGGATTCCACTATAAAGATGTTATTATAAATTAGTAAATTGTAAAATTGGTGTAATGGATAACTAATCAAAAAAAAAAAAAATACTTTGTATATTGTTATATACTAAACTAAAAGTAGTTAAAGTAACATCAGTAAAATTAATTTAAAAATAAATATGATGCATCCAACCGGAAATGGTTTGTTGAAGGAAAGGTACACGCTTGTGTTAAGGTGGGATCAATCTTTATTAAAGGTATAATCTTTATTTATTTAAGTTTATGCAAACCATCCTTAATATTTAACTGATAATTCTACACGTTTGCATCAACTTAAATATCAAAACTCGGATATTTATCAATTTTACATCTCTTAACAGATTTCATATTATTTTTTTTTTAAAAAGGGTTAAATGAAAACATGTGTTTCATAGCTTGTCCTTTTAGGATATTTTGAATATTAAGTATGGATCAAAATTAACATGGTGAGAGGTGCACATGTTAATTAATCTTTCCATCCATACCTTTATGTTAAATAATTATTACTGTAAGGGTAGTTTTATAATTAAATTGAATCTTGAGTGTATCAGGGATAATCATATAGTTATACTATCTTTAAATTATCACTCATATACTATTTATTTATTATTAACATTTTAAAAGAAACTATGTTTAGTACAATTATATATATATATATATATATATATATATATATATATATATATATATATATATATATATATATATATATATATATATATATATATATATAGATATATGTATACTATTATTACTTATTTTATGTAAAGTTTAGATAGATAGTTCAGAACTACTACTTAAAATTGTTAATCAAAAAAAAAAAGAAAAAGAATACCAAAAGAAATAAACATATAAATTATACTTAGGTACTCTCTTTATATTAAAATTATTTATTTATAAATTTAATTATTTGTATTAATGTCAAAATCTACATAGTTTGTAATAAATTGTTAAATTTAGAATTCAGTTTATTATTTCAAGATTTAAATACTTCACCCCTTTTTCTTTCTACTTTCTTAATTTAATAAATTTAATACTTATTAAGTATATATTTATGGTAGATATATTTAATTTCATTTAATTGTAGTGTTAGCCACTTATATAGAGGTTAACCCTGAAACAAGGGTTAACGAATAAGCTTACTCTTGGTTATAAACTTCGAGTAACAAGCTAATTTAATAATATTTAATTATATTACAATTATGGTAGGGATTTAACCTTAGTATAACACTTAGTATAGGTGAATATACATTTGTATGAATATTCCTAGTAAAATCTCTAAAATAATTAAATCTGTCTTTCTAATTTTTAAGCAGTTGGTCGATTCACCTTTATTAATAATAATAATAGTCCGTCAATGGGCCCGCGGATAAATTTTATTTCCACTGTTAAATTTTGTAATTTGGTACTTTAAAATTCATACTCATCATATAGGCAATATATACAACATTAAAGTACCCCTTTTGTAGGAATTTAAATCAAAATCAGAACAAGCGGTGTAACCCCCAATAAATTTCACCACAATATATATATATATATATATATATATATATATATATATATATATATATATATATATATATATATATATATATATATATTAGGTGTGCAAGTTAAAACTCGGCTCTGAGGTTGGTTGTATTAAAAACATACTTAAACGCATCCAAATCACTTACCATTGTGAATATATGCTGTTTTTATCACATAAATTTCAGTCATTTACAAGTTATCATTCCGTGTGTATCAATTTTAAGAGATGGATGTCGATAAGCAACATTTACGCCATTGTATTCTGTTTTGTTTCCAAATGAAAAAAAATGCTGCTCAAGCTACGGAACTGATTAATTCGACTTTGGGTGAACATTCTGTGAGTCATTCAACAGTAAAAAAATGGTTTGCAAGATTTCGTGGTGGCAATTTTAGTCTTAAGGACGATCCACGTCCAGGTACAAAAAAATTTGAAGACGAAGAACTTCAAGTTTTACTGGATGAAAATCCATGTCAAACTCAAAAAGAGCTGGCAGAACAGTTAGGAGTTACTCACCAAGCAATATCACTTCGATTGCATGCGATGGGAAAGATACAAAAAGAAGGAAAATGGGTCCCTCATAATCTGACCCAAGAAGACAAAAACCGAAGAGTTGACATCTGCATGAATTTGCTTTCTCGGTACAAAAGAAAGAATTTTTTGCACAAAATAGTTACGGGTGATGAAAAAGTGGATTTTATATGATAATCCTAAACGCAGAAAAGCATGGGTTGATCCAGGCCAGCCATCAACATCAATTGCAAAAATGAATATTCATGCCAAGAAAGTGTTACTGTGTGTCTGGTGGGATTGGAAAGGAGTTATTTACTTCGAGCTTCTGGAACCTGGTCAAACTGTTACAGCTGAACGTTACCAGGCACAACTGATAAAATTAAGTGATGTTCTGGAAGAAAAAAGACCATTTACGGGTCAAAGAAGGCGGAAGGTGATATTGCTGCATGACAACGCCCGGCCACATACAGCAAAAGCCACCCAGGAACTTATCTTCTCCTTAGGCTGGGAAGTGGTGCAGCATGCGGCGTATTCTCCGGACTTGGCCCCTACTGATTATTACTTATTCAGATCAATGTCGTCCTATTTGAAAGACCAGCGGTTCACGAAAGTTGAAGATGTGCGAAAATGGCTTGATGAATATTTTGCCTCAAAACCACCAAGTTTCTATCGCGAAGGCATTCATCGTTTACCAGAGAAATGGCAAAAGACTATAGATAGTAACGGCGATTATTTCGATGATTAATTTATGTAACAAGTATTTTTTCAATAAAGTTGAATTTGACCAAAAAAAGCCGATTTTCAACTTGCACACCTAATATTATAAATCACTTACTGCCCAGTCAAATTCCATGTTAATCTGACTCTACAAATAAAAAAAATTTTTAATTAAAAAAAAAAAAATTATACCGGCTGATGGGAGTGTTACGTGTTCCACCCAAAATTGAAGCGAGTAATTTTTAAAAATTTTGTTAATTGAAAATTGTAAGTCTTACATAGTGGAAAGTACCCACTGTATATCTTGATACGTGCGGAAAGCACCCTGATATGCACTACGTAGTTGTATGTACATAGATTTAGTTATAGCCTCGGTCTTATTCATGTAGTGGTATATTTAATTCATTGTCAGTGTCAGAGTATTTCTCGAGGAAACTAACTTAAAATTCTTTTCCATTTTGGAAATTCGTTTTGACTCTCCTTGGTACTAAACAGGTATGAAATTTTAATTTATTTGAACATTGTCAAACTGTTGTTGAATTGTAAATTTTTGGTAACGTGTAATCTTTAAATTGTATTCCTAACCTGTAATAATTTAATTAACATTTTGTTTTGTGTACGTACAATTAATTGTAATTCTCTTGCTAAACGGATACGGTTAAACAGATATGGCTAGACAGACATGGTTTAGTTGATAAAACCGTTTCGTTTTAAATGGTTAAATAGTTGATACAGTTTTGGTTAAATGAGTTCAATAATATTGATTTCATAACAACATTTGGTTAGAATCGTCACAATTATGGATGAATGGGCCAGGCTGAAATTTTAGAAAAAGTACACTCCGTTCAACTAAAATGGGACAATCTGCAAGATGGGATTAATTGCTGGATATCTACGTCCGTACATCCGAAATTTTATGTGAATACCATCGAGATATTGCCTTTTGCTGCTGTTCCATGACGGAAAATTTAGTCACAAGTTCCGGATCTCAACCATATTAGAGATAAGTGTATTTTTTTCAATTACTAGTAAAAACTTTACACGTGCTGCTAATACTAGTTTCAACGTGTTACATAATTGTGTATTAGTAAAAATTCGGACGTCCATAAGTGCCTATTTCAAACTATCTTGATTTAGTGACTTTAATTTCATACAATTTACTTACAAATTCTAGTTTTTTTGTAACCTATTTAACCATAACTGATACATACACTACTGAGTTTTATTAATGGGTTTATAGTTTTTTTGTGTATTTGAATCTGTGCACACGTCGGTGAGCCCGCCTGCTTGTCGATTTTTTTATAATTTTGTTTTTCCTTCACTATATCTTTATTGCAGGCTGGCTGATTTTCGTGTCAAAAAGTTCCTTTTGTAAAATAATTTCCTGAAACTTAATTAGTTCTAGTCAGACTAAACCCGTTAAAACAGATTTTTTTTTAATTTATACTTATTTAAAACATTGTTCTCTTTTAAAAAATTAATATGGCTGTGTCTACTAATTTGCTCTATTGTATAAACTATACATTGTCTGAATTTTATTGAAACGTTATCTGTGATAAATTTTAAATTTAAATTTGGCCATTCGCAAGAACCTACACCCTGAGAATTGCCCTAAAATTACAAAAATTTCAAAAAAAAAATCTTTGTTAATTAATTGGTGCTAATTTTAAAATTTATAGAAAAAGTTAAAAAAAAAAAGATAAATGAACATACTTTACAACTCAATCTATTCTGATTTATTTATACCTTACATAAATTTTCTTTTCTCTTCAGAATATTTTTTTTCTAAAATACATATTTAAATTCAATTTTTATTCAAATTAATTTTCTAACTATATATATATATATATATATATATATATATATATATATATATATATATATATATATATATACAGTAGAACCTGTTTAAGTTGGATACCCGCGGTGCAATCAAAAACTGTCCAACATAAACAGGTGTCCAACATATGCAAAATACCAAAATCATCTACGCTTAGTAATTTTAAGGTTAACACTAATTTAGAATATAATGCAAAATTAATTATTTTTAAAGTAATACATATACACACATCTACGTATCAATATTTATTGAAATAAACTATCCAATAACAATCGTAATACATACATATTATAGATATTTAAACATTATCTTTCGTAAATAAATCACTTATCTTAGTTTGTTTGGATACAATTTTTAGGAAAATTTTGCTTTCTAATTTGCTTTGAATTTTGAATAAATCTTCTAACAGTTCGCATGGGTTATCAGTTAAATACTTAATGGCGGTATTTATACCGTTCAAAGCTTCTTCAGGGGTTGTTGGTTTCTCCGTTACTTTCTCGCACTCGTCACTAGATTCTTCGATTTCTTGTTCCTCGTCTAGTTGTAAAACATGTTGAAGAACGTCTTGATGTGTATTGAAGACATGACCGTGACTGAGTTGATAAATTCCTTGTGGTTGTTAGAAATTTCAGATTTAGCAACTAAACACATAAGCAAACTTTTGCGGTAATAAGCTTTCATTGTTCGAATCAGGCCTTGATCTAGTGGCTGAATTTCCGATGTTAGATTTGGCGGTAAATAAACAAGTTTAACATTCTCGAACGATTTCATAATCTTATGACTTTTAGCATTATCCAGTATGATCACAATTTTTCTAGCAGCCTTACGCATTTGCCTGTCAATATCTGACAACCAACTTACAAAAATATCAGTCGTCATCCATGCCCTTTTATTGTGTCGCCAAATAACGGGAAGCTCCTTACATCTCATTTGTTTAAAAGCTCGAGGACGTGCTGATTTCCCAATTACTAACGGCGTTAACTTTTCTCCGACCGAACTCGTACATAATAGAACAGTTAACCGTTCTTTAGACAATTTACCACCTTTGCATGGATCACCTTGTGCAACATAACTTTTTTTGTCTAATAAACGCCAAAAAAGACCAGTTTCGTCTGCATTAAACCGATCTTCTGGCGCATAATCTTGCAACAGATTTTCCAGTTTTCTTTTCCACTCTTCCGCCTCTTCTAAGTCTGCTGATGCTGACTCTCCACACAAAGTTTTAAATTTAATATTATGTCGATTTAGAAAACTTTCTAACCATCCATTACTTGCTTGAAAATTAATGTCTAATTTTGAAATGAATGTCCAACGTAAACAGGTCAAAATATCAAAAATCATTTTAAAAAACTGTCCAAATTAGACAGGTTTCCAACATATACAGGTGTCCAACTTATAAGTATTAATATGCATTTAAAACAATGTAATTTCGCCAGGCTAATTGAAAAGTGTCCAACTTGAGCAGGTGTCCAGTATACAGAGGTGTCCAACTTGGCAGGTTTCACTGTATATGATTTTGTAAGAATGCTGCACCAGTATCAAGAACATTAACATTTTTCATTATTAACATTATGGACTATGAAAATTATTTTTAGCTAAGTTCGTGTCACTTTTCAATAATGAAAAGACTAACTATAACAAAATATTTGATTTAATAAATGTTTACTTTTAGAAGATTTGTAGACATATTTTGTTATAAAATAAAAGTCAGATGCTTTTCTTGTATAACATCTTTTATTTTTTCAAAAATTACAATTTACATTTAATTTTTAAAAATGAATACATTAGTGATTATACATATAGCGATAAATATATGTATAAGCAATAGTATAAAATATTGGTTTGTCGTATGCTACAGTCAGCACACTTAACAAAAAATACCCAAAGGGAATCACCGATGGAATTCCCCGCATCAGCAGAAACACCGGGAATTACCGCATCGGGAAGTACATCGAGGATTCCCCACATGCAAATGAAAAACATACAAATAGAGAATCTTTCTTTTCAGATTTCAGTTCTTGCGAGAGTTTTGTTAAAATATTATACTTTAGTCTTCGTGAATATACTTATTGTATTGTAATCTTACCGTAACTTTTGTAAGTAATATTTTTAATAAATAAATATATTTTAAACTTAAATATCTTCGTTGTAAATAATAAAAAACCTTCGAATAAAACTAAAAACTCATCGAGTAAAAGTAAACTTCGCTACGAAAAGAAAACGTCGAAAATAGAAGAAAGAACATTGGCCAAGAAGAATATAAACGCCGCAAACTAATCGTCGAAGAAAAACAAATCATCAAAGAAAATCGCAACTATCCGGATCGTCGCCCCGAAACTGCTACAATCAGAATTCAGAGGAATTCTCCTACTACTACTGAAGAGGTCCAGCGCAATCCAGGCTGTTCCAGCGAAAGGGTTCGACTCTTCAAGTGGGATCAACTACGGGAGTCCAACGGGAATTTACCGAGAGGCATCTTCCACTACGCTACGGCTTCTAAAAGGTGTCTTACGCTCCAGGCGCTCTAGCGGTTTTGATATTGTACCGTGCCCAAACAAGACTGGCGCAGTTGATTTTCAATTTTCGTCGATTCAGCAGGAAACGAGTTGCGACAGTTTATAAACAATTACACTTTTCTGTAATTACAACAAGAATTAAAATTCTCGTTATAATTAAATGTTTTTGTAACAAGGTAGTTTGTATCAAAATCTTATGTAAGAACCATACTTAAAACCAACTATTATTAAAACGTGTATGGTTTTTACATTTTATATATAAATTATGGGATAAAAAATAATTTTTAAAATTTTCTGTGCATTTGGAAATGGTTTCCAAATGGATTATTTCGATCACCAAACTAGAAACAGATGTTAACGGTTCACCCAACAACAATTTAATGTTTTATGTAAGTATTTATATGTCATTTAACTTCTAGGTATATTACAGAATTTGTAAGATTACTTTATACAATCTATATACAAAATCTACAATTTTTGAGCAGTTACAATACTTAATTTTTTGTACATAAGGACTTACAACCATTAGTTGCTTACAAAAACCTCATAATAATTAAATGTTTTGTACAACAATGTAATATGTATAGTTTGGACGTGAGTTTTTTATTTTTACACAAATTTAAAGCTACAATTAAAATTCAATGTAAGAGCCATACCTGAAACTGTTTTTGGGCAATTATTAAAATTTGTATGGGTTTACATTTACAAATATACATAAGAATAAATTACAATTAGTTTTTACAGTTGGGTATTTGAAAAATTTTTAAAAAGTATTTTAAAATATTCCTAAAGAGATAAATACAACCTTAGTAATTGATTTTTGTATAAAAAAGGGCGGTTTAAAAAGAAAAAATTTTTTTAATAAAAAAGTTTATTTGAATTTGGTGCGAAAACAGCTGTTAACTTTTCATTGATGTAATAGGACAATACCAGTTTATCACTTAACAAAGAGATGTGACTTTCCTCACGATATTATTGAATATCTATTGATAGAGTCCCTATAATAAATAGAGTCGTGACATGTTTGCTGGACGCTGATTGGTTCCGGCATTTTCTGTCCAAAGTTTGCGCAAAATACATTGGAGTTAAATTAAATATTAACAAAAATCATTTAGTTTAACCTAGAAAGAATAATTTAATTAAAACTTCTTAATTGTTCATTAATTCATAACTTATTAAGAATAATTATGTACTCAAAAATATTTATTCAAACATGTGATAATTAATTTTGAAGCTTCCCGCTCTGTCTTGGACAGAAAATGGATGACATGTCACGACTTTATTTATTATAGGGACTCTATTTATTGATAATTTGTAATGTCATCTCTTGATAATTTGCAATACCACTCTTACAACAGATCTAAAATATCTACCTTTCAACAGCTATTTCGCAATTTAATAAATTACTTAAGAAGGCTCACCAATCAAGAAATTTCAAAAAAATAGATTTTTTCTTTGCATTTTCTTATAACTATACTTATCAGGAATCATTGTGCCAAAGGATTTTTTAATATCTCATTTCCTTTTCGAGATGTGAGCCTCTAAAGTTGGTATCGTAAAATGTAGGGTTTCGCATTTTTAGGACGCAATCGATCACAGCGCAATAGTGTCTTTTTCATGAGGCTATATAATGTTTGTTTTGAGTATCATATATATTTTTCTTCAGGGTTACTGTATGATCCGGAAATGGCTGATCAGCTGTAAGTATAAAAATTTCAGTTTTATTAAGTAAAAAAACGTAACTAAAACTTTAAACGTTTTTTTCTGGAAATGACTTTTTTCGACACCTGTGTCAAGATTACTCTAAATCTATTCATCCAAATTATCTCAAATTTGCACAGAATATTGACAACACATTTCTCTATTGGCTAAACCACAACATTGGGATAAAATATGGCCACTTTATGACCATTTTAATCCCAAAAAATGTTAAAATTCCAGAATTTTTTTTTAAACTGCCGCCATTTTGTTTCTATACATGCAAAATTGCTAATTTTGGTTCCGCCAATAACCATACTCATATAGATTAAGAATTCTTTTTCCTTTTTTTTTCAGATGTTCCTGAGCTTCAAAATCCAGTCACAAGTGGAAGCGGCTTTTTTTTTAGATACTTGGTGCCGATGCACACATGCGTGTTTTTACCACTGCGTGCACGCTGCGGCGCCGCACGGCACCACAAGTATGTTTGCATCACACAATATAACTCAATGTACTTTATAACCGTTGCGGCACCGCAGCGTGCACGCAAGGTGCAAAAACTCTATGTGTGCATCACATTTTGCGGCGCCGTTGCGTGCACGCAGCGGTAAAAAAACGCATGTGTACATCGGCACTTAACTATATACATACCGGAGCTATTTAGCTTCGGTCAAACGGAGCTATTTGAAATCGGTGGGGCTATTTGAAAAAAAAAAGATTTAAATTCTTATATCTGTGTGTCTTTAACAGGGAATGTTCTTTAAGAGTTTAAATCTTTTTTAAAACTCTTCTTTAGGAGTTTAAATCTTTTTTTTTTTGTTTTTTTAAATAGCCCCACTGATTTCAAATAGCTCCGTTTGACGGTGTGTATATTGATCAATGTATGTGAAAAAAAAAATTGTAATCTTGAATAGTTAATAAAAGAACTGATATCATTTGTTATTTATTTTCATTCTCTAATCTATCTAAAAAAAAAAATTGTGAAAAAAGGTGTTCTTTTCGATCTCTGGATTGCTGAGCCTCCTTAGCAGTCAGCAGATTGACAGGAAGACACCAAAAAAGAATAGGCGCAAAAGAAAGAGATCTCTTTTTCTCCGGAAAAGAACGTACTGTGGCTACTGTGACTGTTAAATCGCACTCGGCATCGTTTAGGTCGCGTGTACGTGTAGTTTAATAAAAATAAATTATTATTATTATATTTCGCATCATCTCGTTATTATCTGATTTTTAATTTAACAAAAACGGAACAAGGTTTTCTTAAAGCCGATAGCACAAATTTACCGAAAGTAGATTCTATTATGGTAGCAAACTTCTTTGCTTCAAACTCGGATTTTTGTTCAACAGAATTTAGAAATTTAAAAACTAAAATGTAAGTATAAAAAACATTTTTTTTAAATATTAAACTTTTAATTTTATGAAAATGTAAGTAGATACATTCTTATAATTTAAATATTATGTAGGTTATGTCACGCATAAACACATGGTAAACACAAAATCCCATAATTAATACTAGACAGGTTTACTTTGTGAAAATCCATATTAAATATGGTGTCGTTGCTTTGTCACTTTTCACAGCAAAATAACAGAAAAACACGAGTCGACTTTCGGCTTTTACACCATCATCAGGTGAAAAACTTAACTAAAAATTGCTCTTTTTGGCGAAAACTATTTATAATATAGATCGGAGCAAATAATGCATTGGTGGGGGATGCTAGAGACAGAGACAGAGACAGATACAATCACAGTATACAATAAAATTAAAAATTTTTGTATTGTTTGCAAAGGTAGTTTACAGCGAAATTTATTTTTAAAAACTGGTTAGGTCCAATATTATTAAATTGACCGGAGCACACTGGGGAAAACCAGACACGTGAAAACAGCGGCGAACGACAATTACCAGAAACAAAGGAAATCATACAGACATCTGTCTGTTGATATGCACGAGGGGTTACACCCAGCAGGTAGCTGCTTTTGTTAAACTAAAAGGTTTGTTAAATGAAGTAAAATCAAAAATATTGTAAAAAGACTATTTAAATATCAATTACCAGGAATGGATAAAATTTTTAAAATGGGTCCTATCAACTAAACTATTCGAAAACAAAACGTGAGATGCATCGTGTTATAGATTTAATAAAGGCGATTTGTTTAAATCAATTTGGTCATTCAAGATGACATGGTTTGGATCTTTGTTCAATTTGTTGATTTCCAGGGCTTCCAAAATGTTGAGTTTGCGGCCTTTTTTACAAATATGTAATATTTTGGGTTGTTGATCGGGTTTTACCGAATGACCTGTTTCTAGTAGATGTAAACCAAAGTTGGAAATGTGTTTCTGGGTAGTGATATGTTCCTTATATCTGGTTTCGAACGTTCGACCAGTCTGACCTATGTAAGACGCGTTACACTCCGAACAATCTAGACGATAAATCGTCTAGATTTATCGTCTAGATTGTTCGGAGTGTAACGCGTCTTACATAGGTCAGACTGGTCGAACGTTCGAAACCAGATATAAGGAACATATCACTACCCAGAAACACATTTCCAACTTTGGTTTACATCTACTAGAAACAGGTCATTCGGTAAAACCCGATCAACAACCCAAAATATTACATATTTGTAAAAAAGGCCGCAAACTCAACATTTTGGAAGCCCTGGAAATCAACAAATTGAACAAAGATCCAAACCATGTCATCTTGAATGACCAAATTGATTTAAACAAATCGCCTTTATTAAATCTATAACACGATGCATCTCACGTTTTGTTTTCGAATAGTTTAGTTGATAGGACCCATTTTAAAAATTTTATCCATTCCTGGTAATTGATATTTAAATAGTCTTTTTACAATATTTTTGATTTTACTTCATTTAACAAACCTTTTAGTTTAACAAAAGCAGCTACCTGCTGGGTGTAACCCCTCGTGCATATCAACAGACAGATGTCTGTATGATTTCCTTTGTTTCTGGTAATTGTCGTTCGCCGCTGTTTTCACGTGTCTGGTTTTCCCCAGTGTGCTCCGGTCAATTTAATAATATTGGACCTAACCAGTTTTTAAAAATAAATTTCGCTGTAAACTACCTTTGCAAACAATACAAAATTTTTAATTTTATTGTATACTGTGATTGTATCTGTCTCTGTCTCTGTCTCTAGCATCCCCCACCAATGCATTATTTGCTCCGATCTATATTATAAATAGTTTTCGCCAAAAAGAGCAATTTTTAGTTAAGTTTTTCACCTGATGATGGTGTAAAAGCCGAAAGTCGACTCGTGTTTTTCTGTTATTTTGCTGTGAAAAGTGACAAAGCAACGACACCATATTTACAAAATCCCATCTCCGTGCATGTAACCAATAAATTAATTAATTGAATAAATAATTCCATTTTTTACACCTGCAAACTGCTTGATTACATATTCGTGTCAAATTTTGGAATTTAAGTTAATCTAGTACATCATTGTTTGATTTTTTGCATTTTTAGTCGACGTAAAAATATTATTGCATAATACATGATATACGTAGTTTTGTTATGAATATAGTTCCATTTGCTTATTCTAAAATTAATGTTGATATTTCCCAAATTTATAAATATATTTGTTTTCAGATCCCCCAGAGAGTCCTATGATGATGACGCCATAGATTACGTCCAACTATGCCGAAACACAACGTTGTGCACTATAATATGCAAAATATGTCCGAAGCACAAAGGTAAATATGGTTGTTAACGAGAAAGAACGCTTAATACAAACTGTTAAAACCGTGATTGTCCGACTTCAGAAGGCGTGTATAAATATGCTATAGCCGTTATTATGTGGGCACACCGAAGAAGTGAGGAAGCACCTGCCACCTCCACTTACAATCAGTGCTAGTGGAAGAAACCTAAGCTGACACAAGTTGGTGGTAATATAAAATTTATGAAAGTAAAGGATATGGGAAAGAAAAGCAGTAAATCTAATACAAGTAATAATCAGTTAGCTGAAGCTGTATTACAGCAGTTCTTAGAAAAAGGAAGAAAGAAAAATTTAAGTACTCCACTTTTGAAACAACAACCTGGTTATCAACCAACCGGCATTGAGTTGCTTTTAATGCACTATTTAAGTGCTAAATTTAATAAAGAAAATAATTGTGACACATTTTTGAATGAAATTAGTCATATTTTCACTATCGAAAATTTAAATGCCGTAGAAAGGTAGACCCGTGACCAACATGAAAGTAATGTATGGGACGAGTTAAGATATGACAGAATCACGACTTTCCAAGCGTTTGAAGTGAGTAGGTGTAAAACTTATGATGGTTCGTTAATTGTCATAATAATGGGAGCAAGAATGCTGGACTTTTTGGCGATGAGAAGAGGCAGGAAACTAGAAAAGTTAGTTCGTAATTCCCGAAATTGGAAAACAGTTTGGAAAAATTGCCAAATGTGGGTCGGTTATTTTGAAAAAACATCCAATGTTGGCTGCATCATCGGATGGTATACTTAATGAAGATACGGTGGCAGAGATCAAGTACCTAATATTCGAAAAAAGTTACAAATATTACATAAAAAATAACTCTGAATTTATTGCAAGTACAAATGCAAATGCGTTTAAAAATGGTTAAAAAAAGTTTATTTTGCGTTGCAACGACAAATTTAAAAAAAAAAATAAAAAAATAGAAATATTGCAAATAGAATACGACGAACTGTATGTCAGTAGTATAATGAATGAGTTATTAGAATTTTGGAAAAACATTCATACTTAAAGCGCGGATCTTTAGTGTATTATAAATCATTCTGTCAAAAAATTGAAGAATTTTCGTACCACCATTTGGTAGAAGCGGCGTATAATCTATCTATTTTTGATGAATGCACGACAAAATGTACCAGCGAAAAAACGTATCACTTGGGTTAGTATTTACCTGCTAAGGGTTTTATTGTTTAGTAGCACCCCGACAAAACGTACCACTTGATATTCCTTTAGTTATCTAACTATGAAAAGTATTCTCATAGAAGATCTTTTTATCATGTACATGATACGAAATCGTTTTCGTGAGTATAAAACTATATATATATATATATATATATATATATATATATATATATATATATATATATATATATATATATATATATATATATATATATGTGTGTATATGTAGTAGAAGGAAAAACCACTAAAGTATTGCAAAAATTTACAAAAGTGAAGAAACAGGGTTAAATTTTATAAAAACAGCTATATATGTATGTATTATGTATACAAATTCAAGAAATTTTTAAAAGGAAAATATAAAATATTCAGTAAAGCATAATGACAATTTTGAAAATACAAAAAATTATTAAACCGTTATAAAAGATACATCAAAATAATGTATTCGGCGTTATTAATGTTACTGAAGAAACCGGTCTAAAAAGTAAATTACATTGTAGGGTCTTATATTAATTAAATGCAATAAAAATAACCACTAAATTATCGAAAAATCTGAAAATAAAAATAATGTAACGGAAATAAATTTAATACAATGGAGACAACCATTAAGTTAAGGAAAAACCCGAAAACAATAAAATTGTGTATTCGTCCCAAAACGACTGTGGGTGGAGATCGTAAAGGGAAGAATATATATAAATACATATCACCACTTGATAATATTTATTCTCATTAGCAACGTGGTATTCTTACTGTGCTGATATAAAAATTTTCAATATGGAGCTGAGTGCGACAAATAAGGGCGGACTATGTTTACATTTTGAGGGGTATAGTTATCGGAAGAAACGACAGGGTACGGACGGGATAACCACTTGGATATGTCAAAAACAACAAAATAAAAATTGTTGCGCATTTATTAAATTAAAAGGAGATGAGGTTGTCACTGGATCATCAGATAAGCATGTGTGTGGACCTCCGAACGATGTTCAATTAGAAGTGATAAGACGCACGCAAACCGCCAAAAAAAGAGTGCGGGAAGAAGAATTAACGTTAAATAAAATTTATACGGTTACTTTGAGCCATCTTCACGATAAAGGTAAATGTCTCCATTTATGGAAGATAAAATTTATTTCTGTTTGTGTAAGAAAAAGGAAACATGTATTGCAATAAAAAATTATTGCAATGAAATCCCGTAAATGCAATAAAATTATAATTTAACTTTTACTTTAATCCTATGTTTTTAATAGGCTATGATTTTGTTGCTGAAATGCCAAGGGGACAGGCCCTCAAAAGAACGTTATAGCGGCAACGATGTAAGCTGCAGGGGGATACTAAAGAACCGAGCACTTACACAGAAGTGGTTCTCGATGAAGAAACTTTGACAATGCATGATGGAACTTCTTTTCTATTAGCCGACGACGGAGAAGAGAGAATTATGGTTTTTACCAGTGAAAAAGGCAAAGAAAGTTTAAAGTGTTTCAAAACCTTCTTCTGCGATGGCACGTTTAAGTGCTGCAGTAAACAATTTACACAAATATAGAGCATTCATGCGGATTTTGGCAGTAGGGAAAACGAAACTAATATCAACCCCGTTGTTTTTGCTTTGTTGCCCAACAAAAAAAAGGAAACCTACATTCGATTGTTCCAACTGATTACTGAAGCTGTTCCAGAGTGGAATCCGGAAATTATAAACACTGATTTTGAAGTGGCAGCTATGTCTGCTATCCAAGAAGTATTTCCTTCGACGCAATTAAAAGGATGCTTTTCCCATATGAAAAAATGTCTTTGGCGGAAGGTACAAGAACTAGGCCTCTCTACTGAATACCGGAATAACGAGGAAATCAGGCTCCATATCCGCATGTGTGCAGCGCTGGCATTCTTAAGACCAGACAAAGTGCAGGATAGCTGGATCGAGATCCACTCTCAGGCCCCGGAATCTTCCAAACTAAGTTTGTTTTTTGATTACTTTGTAGAAAATTGGCTAGAGAACCCGGAGATTCCGATAGAAATATGGAATTGTTACCAACGACGTCATCGAACGACAAATTCAGTCGAAGGGTGGAACAACAAGGGTCATGAAGATGGTCATGAAAAGTCAATGGGTTTCATTAATTGGTCAGCAATAGAAAATTTTTTATTAAGGGCTAAAATATTTCAAGGTCATTCAGAAATGCTAGCACCCCAATTGTGAAATTTCGAAAAAACAATTACATCATTCAAAGGTCAAAAGGTCAGAAAATGGTCATAAAAGGTCAACTGGTTTGATTAATTGGCCAGCAGTAGAAAATTTTTTATTAAGGTTTGAAGTTTTTTCAAGGTCACTCAAAAAATTTTAGCACTCCAAATGTGAAATTTCGAAAAAACAATTACATCATTCAAAATGTCAGAAAATGGTCATAAAAGGTCAACTGGTTTGATTAATTGGTCAGCAATAGAAAATTTTTTATTAAGGTTTGAAGTTTTTCAAGGTCATTCAAAAAATTTTTGCACCCCAAATGTGAAATTTCGAAAAAACAATTACATCATTCAAAAGGTCAGAAAATGATCATAAAAGGTCAACTGGTTTGATTAATTATTCAGCAATAGAAAATTTTTTATTAAGGTTTGAAGTTTTTTCAAGGTCATTCAAAAAATTTTAGCACCCCAAATGTGAAATTTCGAAAAAACAATTATATCATTCAAAATGTCAGTAAATGGTCATAAAAGGTCAACTGGTTTGATTAATTGGTCAACAATAGAAAATTTTTTATTAAGGTTTGAAGTTTTTCAAGGTCATTCAAAAAATTTTAGCACCCCAAATGTGAAATTTCGAAAAAACAATTACGTCATTCAAAAGGTCATAAAAGGTCAACCGGTTTGATTGATTGGTCAGCAATAGAAAATTTTTTTATTAAGGTTTGAAATTTTTTCAAGGTCGTTAAAAAAATTTTAGCACCCCAAATGTGAAATTTCGAAAAAACAATTACATCATTCAAAATGTCAGAAAATGGTCATAAAAGGGCAACTGGTTTGATTAATTGATCAGCAATAGAAAATTTTTTATTAAGGTTTGAAGTTTTTTCAAGGTCATTCAAAAAATTTTAGCACCCCAAATGTGAAATTTCGAAAAAACAATTACATCATTCAAAAGGTCATAAAAGGTCAACCGTTTTGATTAATTGGTCAGAAATAGAAAATTTTTTATTAAGGTTTGAAGTTTTTTGAAGGTCATTCAAAAATTTTTAGCACCCCAAATGTGAAATTTTGAATGACAAATTGTATCATTTAAAAGCTCAGAAAATGGTCATAAAAGGTCAATTGGTTTCATTAATTGGTCAACGATAGAAAATTTTTTTATTAAGGTTGAAAGTTTTTCAAGGCCATTCAAAAATTTAACACCTCATCATTAATAAAATAAAAAAATTTCGATAGAAAATCATCTGATGATATTAGCATCATGACGCTGGTCTGACTATTTAAATTTACCACATGCAAGTTTTATTGCATCAAATTTAGTAGTTTGTGTTTATGATTACAGTAAAATTTGGTCTACAACACTTTTATGTTTAATTAACCTTAATTGGTCTACTGGGGTACAATTTTATTTTATTTTTTTTAAATAATTTTTTTATAATCGCTATTACTGAACTGTAAGCACCATGTATTCCCAAATGAGATTAAGTACTTCCATTTGATGTGTGGATTACCTTCTCTTTACAAACTTTTAATTTCGGTTATTAACGATTGAGTTTTTTTTGTACCCCATTAAACTGATAATCTTATTTAAAATAGTTAACCAAATTAAATGTAATTAATCAATTAATTAAATTTAATTTATGTGTAAACAGATCTAGGTGACTTAATTTTCTGAAATATTTAAAAATAGAATTTTATTTTTATGTTAATGTTTTAATTCTAATTTTTTTTTACTTTATTACTATTTAAGTTCTAATTTCCTATGCCTAGATATTTCCACGAAAACTATTTGTGAAAACGATTAAATAAAATATATTATGATCTCAGGAAAATATTTTAGTATATTTTGAATAATATTTTTCTATTTTTAAAGCAGATTAACTAATAATTTAAGGAAATAACTTTTGTACCCCAGTAGACTACTTATGTTTCAAAAAGTAAGTAGACCAGTTAAAGGTTAATTGTGAAAGATGATAATAATACACTAAAATTTGGTATTTTGTATCAGGTAGACAGGCTTTGTGAAAATGAATTAACAATAAACATTTAAATTATGGGGAAAACCTATGCAAACTTTAAAATACTGTATCAGGATTAGATATTAATAGAAGAGGTACATAGGGGCGTTACTTTCTAATAGTAAATAAATTAACACACTTTTCACACTTCAAAAATTTTACCTACATACGCCCGTTCCTTCAATTAATATTTAATATATTATACAATAGTCTTTATTTTGTATAAATTTCTTGGTTTTTATTCATAAATATTTCTTTCTTTTCTTTTATTTTTATTTACTATTACTAGAAGAAAATAACGCCCCTATTGTTTGATATACCTCTTTTATTAATATCTAATCCTGATACAGTATTTTAAAATTTGTCGGTTATTCCCATAATTTTAATGTTTATTAATTTATTTTCACAACATCTGTGAACAAAATTAACACAAAACCTACTTGATACAAAATACTAGATTTTATATTGACAAAAATTTCTTTGGGTTTTCACGTCCTGACTCTAATATAACTAAATCATGGAAGAAGGAAAGGAATATAATATTGAAAAGGAAGGAGCATTTTCCAAAATATTGATCAACATATTATGAATCTTAACGTGCTTGTTATGAATAACGTTATTTTGTAAATAAACAGTAAGGGTTTTAATGTAATTAGGTAAAACAATGTCATTGCTCTTAAAACAATATATTTAGTATATTTTATTTGATTCAATTAATAATTCTCTAAGAATGTTTTTCTAGTATTTTGTCAGTTAATTTTTCGAATTCTTAATTGTCTACTAAATTATTGTATTTTTTAACAGTGCTTAAAAATTGTTATAAATGACTATAAACTGAAAACAAAAACTGCTCAAATTAATCGGTTATTTACAATTTATAATTATTTCTGTAAAAAGATTACCTTTTGGTTTATAATTTTCCATCACTAATAATAAGACATAGGTATGTTTTTGATAAAAGTAGACATAAAGATAAATAAAACTATACATTCATTAAATTGTTATTTTATTAGTAGATAAATAAATAAATAAATAAATAAATAAATACAAACAAAATACATAATCTTGAAGTTATAATTTTCCATCGCTAAAAAAACTATACACATTTATTATCATTTTATAAATAAATAAATAAATACAAACAAATACATAATTTCCAAGTTAAATTTTTATATGAACATTAATTTTACATAAACGACGCCACTGGAATTAAGTGTCAATTTAACATATATACGTATTTTTATTTTAACATAATTTTTTTTTACAATATTTTTAAAATTTTTGTCATTATTATCACATATTTTAAATAAAAAACGAATCCCTTATTTACGTAGAGTAATTCCCTTTTCGGTATTTCCTTTACTTTGTGTAATACCAAAATTGGTATTTCTTCGCTTATTACTTATAAACCAGTTTGTTGAACAATTTAGAAAAATTAACAAATTTTCGCTAGAAATGGTTGCATTTAGTGATAAATACAATATTTACGGTTATATGTTATATATATATATATATATATATATATATATATATATATATATATATATATATATATATATATATATATATATATATATTATATTACAAATTATATAAATTAACAAATTTATTTAAAATTCATTGTTCAACACTTTCATTTCACAATCAACAGAGTTAATAACTATTAAATAAATTTTTCACTCAATTTTCTTTACTCGATTTTCTATTTTCTTCTTTTTCGTCTTTTAATTTTTGTGGCCAACGTCATCTTTTATATAAATTACTGCACTTGGGGTAATTATTGGATCGTACGTGATCGTAAATGGTTTGTCGGAAAGATCATCCTGGAGCTCCCATTGCCCATTCCTTTTCCTGCAGTAGGCTCCAAAGTGTCCTGGAGTATGAGCAACTAGTCCCCTCAAGCTACAAAAAACAAACTTTCGATTGTAACATACATGAAATTTTTTAATCTTATAGTCATAGTTTTTTTTTTTTTTAAATTTATTTTAAGTGGATGCGCAACAGTTTATGATCATATGCATCCACTGAAAATAATTTGTAAGTTATTAATTAACATACATAGTTGTTTTAATAGTATATTGTTCAGAAGCTGGTATTGATAGCTATTACTCACGAAAATGAAATTGCGACACGAGCCGAGCTTGCGAGGCGAGTGTCGTAATGCATCTGAGTGAGTAATAGCCATTACAAGCGAGTAGAATACTATATATTTTCTACGACTTTTTTTTTTTTTTTGATTTAAATAAAATTCTATATTTGTAAATCAAAAGAATACAATTTTTAATCTATCTCTAATTTCATTAAATGTTTATATAGTATGTACAAACGATGAAAACAAAATACAAGCTACTTTGTTTACTTAGATGTTACTACGCAACATGTTTGAAATTAATAATTGATACGGATACCTATTATACACAAAACAAAAGCCAGCCCATTGAATAATGGTTAATACGGTGATTTCATTGGTCAAAAAGGTAGTGAGTAATGAAAATTCCTCCATACCTTTGAATAATGCCTACTCTCTCAACAATTAACGGATATGTAATGAATGTGTTCTTCAACAGGAGTAGAAAAAAGTGATTTTTTTTAAAAATATATAATTACCTGAATTGATTATTATTAGCTGAAAATCTAGCGCTCTTTTCCAATTCAGACAGCTTGCATGTTTGCAACTCCGATTCTAAATCTTTCCTCAATTCCAACTCCACATACAAATGTCGTTATAAACTCTGCTGACGTTACAAATTTTATGACATTTGGAACATGGTGATTGAAAATTGATTGACATACTCTGTAAGTGGCTTCCTAGTGCTTCATAGCTGTCTTCACACAATTTTCTTTGCTCTTTTATCCACAATGTTAACACGTTATTGGTGTATGATCCTCAATCTCTACAATCATACGTGTCGAATCCACTGGGACATTCTTCAAAACATTTCGACCAAACTGCCACTGACGTAGAGTACATATTTAACTCGCCAATTCCCATGCCAAGATCTATTGAGAGAAGATCCTAATTTTGTGCTTGTTTTTATATTCAGGTATTCAGTGTATGTAAAAATTTTTTTTTTTAAAAAAATACCCTTTCATTTTTTTTAAAATGAAGTGTCACTGGGCGTTATTTATTGCATGAACTTCAAAATAAAAAGGATATTTATTATATATTCTTGACAATTGAAATTTTGAGTTTTTTTTTTTTACTCGGGTTTTTTTTTTTACTATTTTTCTTTTTTACTCAGGCATGGATAAGATAGATGATTGAGATTGATGGTAGTCCAAAAAAACCTCAGCCTTCATTTATTTGAAAATTATTGTATTAGGAAAACATGATACTGTATCACGACGCATCTTGTCTTACAACACATATATATAACTACTAAGTTTATAAGTAACTACTTAATTAACTAATAAATATGTATTATGGTATTATGTTGTCCTAATACAATAGTGTTTATATGAATTCGCTTCCAATCCAGCCTTAAAAAAGTGGCTTCTTTTTTTGGTAAATTCTCAAATACGCTTAACGATTAACACAATTAATCAAAATAACGATTCTTTTTTTAATCGCGATTAATTTTATCGATTAAAAAATTAATCAAATTAATTAATCGATTAAAAATTCAGTCGATTAATGCCAACACTGGTTAAAATATTGCCCAGTGTCACCTACAGGTGACACTTAATAAATTCAACGTTATTTTAGATATATAATAAAGTTTTTCTTGCAAAAAAATCTCTTTCATTATAAGCTGGATTCTCAGATAATAATTTGTAATAACAATAATAACAGTACTTACCCTTTAGACATTTTTATAGCAGCGAAAATACGACAAGATGCACGCAGAAAAACAGAACACCATTTGAAATAACGGAATTAATTTGACCGTTGAAATAACGTCAGTGTTGCCAAATTAAAACCATGAATACTACTAAGTGTTAATATTTTAGTAGTACCACATTTATTTTAAAATATGTTATGTTGTCTTTAAAAAAAAATTGCAAATCACTGTCACCTAGAGGTGACACTGGGAATTCCCGAGTTAATACTTGTGGAAACAACGGACAGATGTCCTTTGATGAACTTGGCTTAATTTTGTCTTTGAAGAAAGATGTTAGTAATCTAGCCCTTTCTTTGTAGATAGGATCCATCGTTGAAGTTTTAATGAAATTCATCATGAATTTCATCGTTTTCGATGCACTCAAATCGGCAAAAGAGTAATAAGATGGATCGTCCACAGCCGCTGTAGCAATTATTTGAATTATTGAATCGAAAGGGCAAATATTTTCGATGTAGTAATGTATTCCATTTATCAGCACTGCCCTTAGTGAACTTCCATTTATTAAAACGTTCATTCTTTTTGTCGTGATTTTTGGATCTGCATTATCATTAACGAAAGTAATACTAGGCTGATTTTGGAAGTAAAAGCCAATTTTTTTTTCTTTTGATGAATTTTCTGAAACATTCTCTTCGATCGGTTTCTCGAAATCATTGTTCGTTTTTTTAAATTTATTCCTCCAATTGTCATAAGAATTTGCGTCTTCATTGATGATTTCGTTTCTCAGATTCATTGAATTTTCTCCTGGTTTTCTTTCATTTAAATCTTCTTCAATTTTTTGAAAATCATTAAGTAGATGAGTGTTCATTATTGTGGACCCTCCTTGATGATCTTTGTATTCTATTTTTAAAAATTTATCAACTCGAATCAGATTTTGGTAATTTGCCAAGACACGGTTTTTTTTATCGTTAAAATATGCTTCGACGTAACTAGTTGTGGCGTGATCTTGTTTACCGGGTAAACATGCTGCAAACCACAGAGGAAATTCTGGTGCGATGCTTTTAAAAAAATCATCTATAAAGCTTTTGTTATAAAATCCATTGACCTCTGTGCCTTCTTGATCAACTTCTTCTGCCGATTCTCGGTAAATGTTGATCCATGTTTTAATGGCTGGACTGGATGCATTATTTGAAATTTCTTGAAATTTTTGTCTAATTTTTTCTGACTTAGTTGATGATATCTCATCGTTTAAATTGTATGAGCGATCGCCAATAATTTTTTCGAGGTTTTTTCTAACCTCAGTCACAGTCTTCCCGTTCCTTAAAACTGTATCACTATATTGATTCAAACACACAACAGATATATTTTTGAGAATTATCTCAAATTCTTTTACTGTCTGTGCATCAATCAGTAGTGCTACGCAGAACAGATAAAATTTTCTAATTTGATTATTTTGGACAGTCTTAATACATCGCCAGTTTGCGATTATCTTAATAAAATGAGCAACATCCAGTCTTACATAGGTTGAGATTGGTGGACGCATTTTACTTAATGGATCGCTAATTGCGATCAAGAAAAGCGTTTCTACATACGTTTTGATATTTTGCTCATTAAAAGCTAACGAAAGTGGATTAATCAAAGCCCTGGAATAATCACAGCTTACTTCGTCTGGTTTTGGAGCACCCATCCGAATCCAGTTTTTTAGCCACAATTCAATTAAAATTGTGCTCTGGTCATCCGTTAATAGTTGGTGCACGGACAATGTATAGTATGTCTACTTAAACTTGGCATTTTTCAGATGGGAAGTACGGGGTAAGGAATAGGAAACGCTATTTCGTCATCAATAACAAAATATATTTTTAATCTATCTCTATTCACCATAACAAATTATATGGCTTTTCTACATTTTCTACATCTCCTCAGAAAAATAAGAAAGAACTGTAAAACTAAATAAGAATAACAGTGGCAGAAAATGGCAAATTATTTGTCTTTTTTACCTTTAGCTTCGCGTCATCATGTTATCTTTATCCTCCTTTTTCATATTGACCAATTACAATGAAGATTTCTTGGTACTCAGACTCACATACAATTGTATGAATATTTACTAAGTAAATGTCTCTATCCTTTGTCCCTCTACTGCTTTATATATTCATATTAGCATTCGATCTTTCTCCAAACATTCATAGCATCTGTTTGAAGTGAGTAGACGCATGTAAATAATAATTGTTTAACGTTTTAGATAAAAATCGTATTTTGTGAAATTATTTAGTTTATTTTTTTAATACTTAAAAATAAATATTTCTTTGTGTATCATAACTTTGTGTATCAATTAATGTCGTTTTTTAGTATTAGTTTAAAATCCTGCTCTTCAGGCTCTTTTGGTTAGAAATCCTCAAATAACGCAACAAGAGCTTGCAACAGCTTTAAACTGTTCGCAAAAAACTATTTGCAATCAATTGCGGTCTTTTAGTAAGGTCCAGAAGTTTGGAAAGTGGGTTCCACATGAATTAACCGAAAACAACCGCAATCAAAGAGTTACAATCTGCAGTTCACTCCTCTCTCGTCAAAACCGATCGCCGTTTTTAGAGCAAATTGTTATCGGAGATGAAAAATGGGTGCTTTATGTTAATCTGAAGAGACGGCCACAATGGTTGGACAAAGGCGAAGCGCCGCAGCCCACGCTAAAGCCTGACTTGCATGCGAAAAAGGTGATGTTGTGTGTTTGGTGGAATTTTAAAGGAATTCTTCATTATGAACTCTTATCAACCAACCAAACCATTACAAGTGAAGTGTATAGTGCACAATTGGAAAGGTTAGACCGAGTTTTGAGAGAAAAGGAACCCGCGCTGATTAATCGGAAGGGCGTAATTCTTCATCACGATAACGCACGACCGCATACTGCAAGAATCACGGCAGAAAAACTACGCCAGTTGGGATGGGAAGTTCTCCCACAAGCTGCATATTCTCCAGATATTGCCCCATCCGATTATCATTTATTTCGTTCATTGCAAAATTTTCTTCTTGGAAAACATTTCAATAATGAAGACTGCCTTAAAAACGCCTTGACCGAATTTTTTAAATCAAAATCATAAGAATTTTACAATAGAGGGATTAAAATGCTACCTGAGCGTTGGGCACAAGTAGTTGAAAACAACGGCGACTATATCGTTGATTAAATTGTTTTGTTTTCTTTAAATAAATTTGTTTTAAAAATGTGTTGGAAAACGACATTAATTATTACTAGACCTAATATATTTTGGTAAGTAGGTAGTTTAGAAACATTTATTAAATATATAATGTATTTTACAAATTATTGTATTATGTCTTAGGTTATTTTTGAACATGGCTTCAACCAGTGGCTCACAAAATAGCGAATCAATTAAAAAAAAAGACAACCTATTAATGGTCAAAGCCGCAATGTAAGTAATCATTATTTTGTCAGTATTTATGGACTATTATTTTTTCCCTTATTTTTAAAATTATTCCGATTTCTTTATTTTTAGATCATTTTAAACGTTTACAAAATTTGCAAAGAAGAGGCAAAAAACAAACTGTTGGTTGCCACTCTGGCAAATGTAATCGAAAGAGTATCGATATATACCGAAGTGTCAAAACGAAGGGTAAGCCGAATAATTAAAGAAGAAAAAATTTCTCAAAAACCACTTCGTTCGCCTCCGAAAAAAATCAAAGACGCTAGAAAAGCCGAAATTGATAATTTCGATCGGGACGTCATCCGACAAGTTATCAACGATTTTTATTTAAATAAAAAATAGGTGCCGACCTTAAGGAATATGTTGCCCGTAATCAAAGACAGAATTGATTTTCCGTGGCAAAAAGACATCCTAAATAAATTTCTTCATGATATGGGATATAAGTGGCAAAAATCGCAGAATCAGCGGCGTATTTTAACTGAAAGGCCAGCAAATATTAACTGGCGCGCCAAATATCTGAGACAAATAAAAAATTACAGATCACAGAACAGACCAATTTTCTATTTAGATGAGACTTGGATCGACAGCAATCTGGCTTTCGGTAAATGCTGGCAAGCGAAAGGTACGACAGGAATCGTTATCACGGTTAGTCCAACTAACAGGTTAATTGTTGTACATATTGGAGGTGAAAATGGCTTACTATCGGAGGCCGGTTTAGTTTTTAGAGCCGGTACGACTTCTGGCGATTACCATGGGCAAATGAACGGTGAAAATTTTGAAAAATGGATATGTTATAAACGTTATAAACGTATAATTTTTAATATTTTATACTATAAAATATATATGTAAATATTAATATAAATATATATATATACATATATATATATATATATATATATATATATATATATATATATATATATATATATATATATATATATATATATAAATATATAAATATTGCAAATAATAAAATGGTCTACACTTTCTCTTCTAAAGTCTGTACTTTTCAGTGGTTAATTAAATGAAATGTATTCAATTTTATTGAACTACCTGATACAGTCATAAAACCTGCATAAGCAAACTATTTCAAAATCGATTACTTTTTTTTTACGCGCGGGCGTAATTTCGGCCGGTAATCCCTTGGCCTACCTGCATAAATCAAGGGGTACCATTTATGACAGGGGTAATTTCGGCCGAGGGGTTGATGTTTACGATGAGATTAAAATATTGGTAATTACGCTTAATAGTTTCTGTAAAATATTAATTGTGTATTTATTTGGAAATACCTAATCCTGTGTACCTGTCGGAAATACCTTTAATTTACTTATCTCTTTTTTCTAATAACTATGTTGTACCTACTTAAGATTATTCCTTTAAATGTATAAAATTCACAAATAACAGGTATAAAATTATTATAGCTAGTCAGTATTATAACTTATCTTGAAGCTACTAGTCGATAGAAAGCATAAAATATATTATTTGTATACGATGGCATCTGTTTCAGTAATTAAGAGTTCACGCGGTTGTGACTTACTAGTTGTAGAAAAGTTTCAGTTTTGTAAACAGGACGTATTAAAAAGTGGTGAAGTACGTTGGAGGTGTATAAAGAAAAATTTAAGATGTTTAGCCAAACTGTACACTGTTGGTGCGGAATACACAGTTACTAGAAGTGAATTAATCCACAACCACGAGTCCGATGAAACTACGTTGGAGAGAAAAATAGTGACGACTTCATGCAAGCGCAAAGCTGAGGAAGACATATCGGAGAAACCTTTAAAAATTATTAAAAGCGTTCTTTCAAATCATTTGCCAGAGAATTTGTCATCGATAGATGTCAGTCTAATAAGAAGAAATTTGTACAACAGCCGCCGTAAGCTCTTACCAGCCCTGCCTAAGGATATTCACGATGTACATTCTGTACTCGATAGTTATGGACCGAAAACCACAACAGGTGAAAATTTTTTGTTTATTAACAGCACAGCTGATAATATCATTGTTTTTTCTTGCCATACAAATATAATAAGTTTATGTAAAATGAAAGATTTTTACATGGATGGCACATTTTCTTATTGTACAAAATATTTTTATCAGTTATTTACCATCCATGGACTGGAAAATGGGCATTATGTTCCTCTTTTGTATTGTCTGTTGCCCAATAAGACCAGTGACACATATATGAGACTTTTTCTGTTGGTAAAATCTAAAATTTTTGAACTTTATAATATTGTTTTTCAACCGAAGGAGGTATTTGTGGATTTTGAAATCGCAATTCATAACGCATTAAAAGTTGTCTTTCCCAAAACCAAACTAAATGGTTGTAGATTCCACTTGCACCAGGCGTGGTATAGGAAAATACAATCATTAGGGTTAACCCAAATGTATAAAGATAAAAACTGCGAGGAAAGCAAATGGCTTACTCATACTTTTGGGCTAACTTATTTAGACCCCTCTGAAGTTGAAGATTGTTTCATATTTGATCTCATGTCATACAAACCGGACCATAAACTTATAGATAAATACGCAGACTATTTATTAGAAAACTACATAGCGCCAGAATCTCATTTTCCACCAAATATATGGGCATATGAAAACCCATCAATTAAAAGAACCACAAATGCCTGCGAATCATTTCATTCGCACTTTAATTCTAGTTTTTATTCAAGTCACCCTTCTATATTTATTTTTATAGAAAAATTAAAAGATTGTCAGATCGATACATATTTAAAAATAAAAAATTTAAATATTCCAGCAAAAATTAAAGACAAACAAGTAAAAAACAAACTAAAATTTATCGAAAACATGGTAAATATGCTTCGATCTGACAATATTTCTAGAATTTTTTTTTTTTTTTTTTTTGTTTACTATTATACTGCGTTTTTAACAGTAAAGTCATATACGCAGTATGAAATAAAAATCTTACATAGTATTCTTATATTAACATGTATGGTAGGGCTTATATAAATAAGCTGAGTTGAGACATCAGATTTTGTCTATTAGTTTAGAGCATGTAATGAATTTTAGTAGCTTTTCTATATTTTCTGGGTTGTTGCCGAGGATTTCTGGAGCTGTTCTAGGTAGATTGCTGTAAATTCTGGCTTGAGAATATTGCGGACATTCGATTAGAATGTGTTTTACAGTAAGTGGCTGCTGACACATGTGACAGGTAGGTCGATTTTCTTTTTTCATGAGGAAGTGGTGAGTGAGATGTGTGTGTCCAATTCGGAGACGGGTGAGTGCTATCTCGAATTTTCGATTTGGGTGGTAAGAAGTTTCCCATTCATCGATATTTTCTTTTATACTTCTTAGTTTGTTGGTTAGCGGAGTTTCAGATCAAATCTGAATTCTTAGTTTGGAAAATTGTTGCTTTGATTTTTGGAGTATGTCATGTGAGCTAATTTTGTTTATTGGTGACCCTAAGTTGTGAGCGACATTTGCTGCTATGTCCGCTTGTTCGTTTCCGCTTATTCCCAGATGGCTTGGGACCCACAAGAATTCAATTATCGTGTTTTGTTCCATGATTTGGTAAACTGTGCGAAGAATATTTTGTACTATTGCTAATTGGTTGTTGTGGTTGTGGATTGCTTTTAAGACGCTCATTGAATCGGATACTATTAGATAGTTTGATGTATGATTTTGTTCTTGAATGTACTTTAAGGATTCAAGAATAGCACTAGCTTCTGCTGTGAAGCTTGAACTAAGAGGATTAAGCTGGTGCATAATTGTTATTTCATCTGTTACTATGGCACAAGCACAAGAGTTACGTTTACGAGAACCATCGGTATACACTTTCTTATAGTTATTAAATTCTGTATTTATAATTTCAAGGTATGTTTGTTTTAATTCGGTCGCGTTTAGGTCACTTTTATTTTTTTTATTTAATGAAAAATTAATTTTAATTTTGTTAGACTTCCACGGTGGGGGATATTCTACAGGAAGTTTTGTGTATAAGTCTAGTTGGAAAAGCGCTGGGATAGAAAGTTGAGAGGTAATTTTTTCAAAAGTCATCGTAAGAGGTATAGGTATGCTTTTTTTTCTTTCGAATAGATGCTTGAGGGGGGATACTGCAATCTTTGGGAGACCTGGAATTTCTCTTTCTAAGTTCCTCAAACAGTATTTTAGTACCAGTTGGTTTCTTCGCTCATTTAAAGTTGTATCGTTTACTTCGTTGATGATGCTTATTATCGGCGAAGTTCTGAATGCTCCAGTTATAAGACGTAAACAAGTATTATGTATCGGGTTTAGTGTGTTTAAAGTTTGTTTTTTAGCTGAACTGTATATTGTACATCCATAGTCCAATTTACTTCTTATAAGCGCGTAATAGATTTTTCTCAGCGTTTTTCTATCGGAGCCATAAGTTTTATTGGATAATATTTTAAATATATCTATCTTTTTAATACAATCGGATTTTAGTTTATTTATGTGAGGTTTCCATGTAAACTTTTCATCAAATAGCATGCCTAAGAATTTCTGTTGCGTTGTTGTGTCTATAGGATGATTTTCTATTTGTAACTGCAGGTTGTGTTTATTCCTTTTATGGAAGGACATACTTTTTGTTTTTGTCTTAGATATTTTTAATCCCGTTTCTTTGGACCAGTTGCTTATTTTGTTGATAGCTTTCTGTAGGTATGTTTGAGCATAAGTTTCATTTCTTGTATTGATGTATATTACTAAGTCATCCGCGAATAATTTTGTTTGAACTGGGTAGGGAATTTGCTTTGTTATGTCGCTGACAGCAATGTTGAATAAAATTGGTGATAAAACCGCTCCTTGTGGAGTCCCGTTATTTTGTTTGTAAATAGTCGAAATTGTATTGTTTACTTTTACTGCCATGGTGCGGTTTGTAAGAAAATTCTGTATGAAAGTTGGGAGATTTCCTCTGAAACCCCATTTTTCCAAAGTAATTAGGATTTTTTCTTTCCAAATTGTGTCAAAAGCCTTTTCTAGATCGATGAATACCACATCTAAGTTTTGACATCTAACGAGAGCATCTTTAATTTCAGTGTCAATTAGGGTTAAACAGTCAAGAGTTGATCGATTTTTTCGGAAACCGAATTGTTCCGGACACAACAGATTGTTTCGTTCTAATTCGTAATGTAATCTTCTAGCTATCATTTTCTCTAGGATTTTACATAAGTGGCTTGTTAGAGCAATCGGCCAATAACTGGCAGGATCTAATTTATCTTTACCCTGCTTGTGGATAGGGATTATTAGGGATAGTTTCCAGTTTTCGGGAATATTTCCCGAATTCCATATTTGGTTGTAAACTACCAATAAGAAAGTTATTGCTGTGGGATGCAAGTTTCTTATCATTTGAACATGGATCCTATCTAATCCCGGTGCTGAAACTTTCATGCTCTGTAGGGCCGCATGTAGTTCCGTTTCTAGAAAGCAAGCGTTATATTGCTCCTCTGAATTTGGTTTGAAAGTCGGAGTTCTACTCCTTAATTGCACTTTACAGTTCAGATGTTCTATAGAGTAATTGCTGTCGCTTGTTACTCCTGAGTAAAATTTTGCTAATTCCTCTGATATTTTTTCTGGGTTTGTTATTAGGGAATTACTGATTTTAATTGCGTTAAGAGGTGTTGAGGATTTGGTACCGTGGGATAATCTTTTAATACTATTCCAGATCTCGTGGTCTGTAGATGAGGAATTTATCGATTGCAGGAATGTTTGCCACGATTCTTTTTTTTGTGTTGATATTTCCCTTCGAACTTTCGCCCTAGCCATTTTGTATTTCTCAAAATCCTCTTGTGAGTTAGTTTTCTTGTATTTTCGGAGGTGTTTTTTTCTATCTGTTATTAACTGTTGAATTTTTTTGGTCCACCAGGGTACTTGCTTTGGTTTATTCGTTGTGATTTTTTCCGGAATACATTTAGAACATGCGCCATGGATAGTTTCGTATAACACGTTTAGGTTTGTGTCTATGTTTTTTGTAGGTTTTATCTCAATTTTTGTCAATTCATAGTATTTGGTCCAATCTGCTTTATTTATTTGTAGTATCTTATCCTGTTGTATGTGGTGATTTGTTCTATGATCTTGAAATTTTATAATGATTGGGAAGTGGTCGCTTGATCCAAGGTCAGAATGTGTTTCCCATTCCAGTTTCGTTGCTATATTTATCGTAGATATGGTGATATCGATACAAGAGAAATTTCCAGTGGCTGGCGATAGATATGTGGGGCTTCCATTGTTCAGTAAAGTTATGTTATCATTACTTAGAAGAATGTTTTCTATGTTTGTTCCTCTTTGATTTGTGTTTTGGCTTCCAATGGCTTGAATGTGTGTGTTCAGGTCCCCAAGAAATATGAATGGCTCTTGCAACTGATCTATTAAATTTTGGATATTATTTGTGGTGAACGGTTGGTTAGGTGGGATATAGATATTGCATACGGTTATAGACTGCGAATGTGTGATTTGGATTTTTACTGCAGTTACTTGAAACGGGCTGTTTATATTGATTTGTTGAGAGTAAAGTTGCTGTTGCACGCATATTGCAACTCCTCCGGAAGCGATAAGTCCCTCTGTATGATCGTGTCTGTAAATTGTGTAGTGTTTTAAGTGTAGGTTTTGGTCTTCCTTTAAATGTGTTTCCTGCAAGCAAATAATCTTCGGGTTATATTCTGAGATGATTAATTGTATTTCTGACAATCTCTTGTGGAAACCATTTACATTCCACTGGACTATATAGTCGTTGTGCATTATTTGTATGTTTCTTCTTCGGAATCGGTAGATGTGTTGCTCACGCTATATATTTTATTTATTAGTTTAGTGAGTCCAGCTTTTGCTGAAGGTTCTTTTAGAATTTCATATAGCAATTTTAAGTTTTCAATTAAATGCATAGGATCATCAGTGTATGTTTTTATTATTGGTGAAATGTCCCTCCGTCCTTGAGTTTCCATGATTATTTGTTTTAATTCTTCAAAAGTGATAATGTATTTGTGAGGTTCTTCTTTCATTGGTTTTTCTAGGACCGTTATTTGATTGATAAGGGTTCTTTTTTGATCAGCTTTTTCTAAAGATGATTTTGCTTTTTTCCTTGTTTTTAATGTTTCTGTATTTATGTTGGTTTCTGTTTCTTGAGTAGCGAGGTTCACAGATATATTTTCGTCCGATTCTTGTGTATTGTTTGAATGTGTATGTGCTCTTTTTTGAGTTTGTTTCGTAATTATTTGGGATTTGGTTTCGTTTGTATTTAATGTATTTGTGGTTGTTATTTTGTTTTCCAGTGTGTCTCTTGTTGCGTTGGATGTCGATTGTGCTACAGTGTCTTGATTACATTGGTTTTGTGTGAAGATATATGCGTTTTGTTTGATTTCATTGTCTGCGATTTTTTTGCTGCTTGCTGGTTGGGAGCTTAGGGATGTTGTATTGTTTTCTGAAGTTTGTGCTGTGTTTGCAAGAGGTTTAGTTGTGTTTGATGTGACTTGGCTATTAGTTGGGGTGCTAGGTGGTTGTGATTGAGATGGTGAATGGTGTTTGGGTGGTTCTGAGGATGTATTTTCATTTGTCTGAAGTTGAGATTCTAATTGCTTACACTGGTTGTATGTATGGCCGAATTTTTGACAATACGTGCATTTGGTTTCATCTACTGTGATGAATGCCCTATATAGTTCATTATTGTAGTTTATTGTTATTGTGTCAGGAAGTGTTGGATGATCTGCATCAATAAATCCATATCTTCTGAATCCTTTTATGTGAGCTAGTTTTTCATTTTTGAATCCAGCAGATAAGAACTGTAAATTGGATTGTAGGTTTGCGCCAATTTTTTTCAATTCTTCAACAATTAGCTCATGAGGAATGATTGGAAATATCCATATTAAAAGTCGGTGGGCTGGGGTTATGTAGCTTCTTAATGGGACGTCATGGTTTTGAACTCGAATGGATTTATGATTTCTGACTAAATGCAAAACATCATCTTTGGAGTTTAGGAATATTAATATGCGATTATTTGAAATAGTTGAATAATATAATATTTTTTCTGGAGCAATAATTTCGCTAAGTGCTAATGCGTACTGTTCATGTTCAATTCCTTCGATTGGTTGTAAGATAATAGCTTGATCCTTGTTTACGTGTATATAATCTCTAGCCATTGTTTGGGTTCTTGTTGATGGAGTGCGATTTTTGTTTTTGGTTGCGATTGCGTATGTTTTGGAGAGAGGATTTTGTGGATTGATAGTATTATTTGTTAAAGATTCTGAGTTTAATTGGTAATTAATGAAAGTATTTGTAAGGTTTGAAGCCATTTTTCTTGAGATAGATAGGTTAAATATTTTTTCTTTTAGTGAAAAGGAAATATATAGTTTTATATATTTAAATTTAGTAACTGTTATTATGTTTTAAAGATAGTACTCGAAAATACAAGTTTTGAAATAATTATTCTGTTTGTGTTACTCACCTTTCGGTGAAATAACATATTGTTGAAAAACACTATTTGTTAATGAATTTTATTAATGATAGTTACACAACAATTAATTGATGTATTAAATTTATTTTATTTAGGATTAGTTTATATAACTTTTAATTAACAATTAAGAACTTCACTCATTGACAAATATTTTCCGAATCATTTCTAGAATTAATTTCGTTAAATCTGTATCACATCAAAACGTTTTTTAAAAATTTATAGTTTACTTAAGTTATAGAAATAAGTTGATGTAATAATTTTATTGAAATAAAGAAATATTTTAATATAAAGCATTCTGTTATTTTATTTGATTTGCGGCCGAAAATACCTATGAGATAAGGAGGCAACTTAAAACCTCCGGCCGAATTTACCTACCGGCTTTTAGTACCTGCGCTTTTTCCGGCCGAAATTACATCCGTCCTTTTTTACAACGTAAGGTAAAAGACCCGGTAATTGACCCTGGCCCAGTTTCTGAACTTTTCAACTTTGTTATAAATTAATAAAAAAACTATATTTTAAATAAGAAAAAAAATAAATTCTTAATTTAAAGTAATCTATTCTGTGTCTAATGAACAGCAATTTAAAAAGTTTAGAATATATTAACTAAATAAAAAAAAATTTTTAAGTTTAAAATGTGTGTAAAAACTATTTTTTTGGTAGTTTCCTAACAGTTTATGTTACAAAGTACTCATTTTGATCTGTGCAATATTCATCATGTAAGTATGAAAACTTAATTAAAAATATATGAGCAGGTTAATATTTGTTTAAAATTTATTTTAAAATATTTATAAAATACCTTAGAATGATTTTTATTATTGAAATATGAGGGTCAATTACTAGGCTCACTTCTAAATGGTATGGCCCAGTTAAATTCTAACCAGTTTTTGTTAGTTATTTTGTTATTTATAGTTATCTTCGATTAGTTTTTGTTATTTTTCATAACGTATATAACATTAAACATTCATTTTTATCAATAAAAAATTATTTATAAATTAAATTTTAAAAAACTGTATTTTTAAATTTAAGAATCAGAAACTAGGCCACTGTCAGGGTCAGAAACTGTCACATGAGAAATTTTGAAGGTCAGAAACAGGGTCCTTTTTGTCAATTTTTAAAACATTAATTTAAATTATTAATTCAATTCAAATAATTATTTTACTTGTATGACTTTATTTTGAAAGCCATAAACTAGTTGATAAAATTATTAATTGTCTCTTAAGTTGAAACTTATATTTATTACTGTCATTTAACCTCAGCCATCACTCTTAAAAGGTCAGAAACTAGGCCCGTTACCTTAGTGTATTTTTATACATTATATATATCGTCCAATATTACCTGAGTGAGAGATATAACAACTAATAGGGGGAGTTTAGACATAATTAGTCTATATCCATCTTTATTGCAAAAATATTTTATCTTCTTAATATAATAAAATATGTATATCTCTTACTAAAAATACATCTTTCCTTTTTGTTGGACTTTGATACCTCAAAAACTCTGCATCTAGTTTTATATATATATATATATATATATATATATATATATATATATATATATATATATATATATATATATATATATATATATATATATATATATATATTCATTGAAACAATTTCAATGTTTCAAATTTAAACGTATCGTTCCGCAATATGTGTTAAACCATCACTATTGTCGGAAATAATGCGATACGAATATTTATATTTAAAATGCATATTTAATTATATTTCAATTTCAATTATATTTAATATATAGTTTTCTTCCTTTTATTGTACTTGTCTTCGTCATTTCAACTTCATTTTGTATTATGCACATGTCTAAAATTATCAAATTTGAAGTATTACGTAAAAAGGTTTGTTATCTTGCATCCTAAATTCATGTTTAGTATTTTATGTTAAATAATTTACAATACTGTTAAACCTTATGTGATATTTATAATATTCTTTAAATTGTTAGATATTTGTTTCTTAGTAACAAAAAATTAATTCAAATTTAAATAAATTTACTTTATACATATTGGTTACTTGTTTTCTGCATACACACCATATATTCAGAATAATCTCGTTATTTTTCAGATTTAAGGCCTTTTGCTAAAGGTACCTTGGATTCTTTCAAAATCATATTTCAATTTATATCGGCCTTAACTCTTTGGTGTATCATGAGCCCACACCAATGCTGCTTGCTACTACTGTAGTTATTAAAATTTGTAACTGAGATTGAGATGAGTAAACTTATTAATTGTCACGGGCCATCGACATTAGTACAGGAGCTGAGTACCCTTGTAGTCAAAGAGCCCCTACCTTTTAAAGATTAATTTCTATTTACTTTAATTTTCCAATGTCACACCACATTAATTTATTTTTCTAACATTTAGTAACACTTATTTTTTATTTTTTTATTTTTTATTTTGTGACAATTTATAATACATCAAATAAATATCCCAATACTGCTACTTCAAAATTTTAGCGACTTTCCAGAATGGAATTCATCTATTACAGCCACTGTCATAACGCGACTTGAGTCCGGGACTATGGCAGAAATTTGTTTTGAGGATCCTAGAAACCGAAATTAATATTCACTAAAATTTATATATATGTATATATATATATATATATATATATATATATATATATATATATATATATATATATATATATATATATATATATATATATATTTCCAAATAATAATAATAATAATAATTCTGTATTTGAAGTAAAAAGTTTTACATTACAGGAGAGAGGTTGGTATTATAGTACATAAGTATTCACAATTAAATTTTTAAACTATTTAAATTATTACTTGCTGCCCATAATTGCAGCGTGTGTAAATATTTTGTTTTAATTAATAAAAGTTTTGAACTATCATGTATACGTTTTGCATACAACTGCGTTTCATATTCACAAACTCTGCAAAATACATCAAGGAGAATCAAATTTCATAATATTCAGTGGTGTATAAACATCAATTGTATAACGTATGTAATTTCACTTCATTAATTAAATTACAATATTAATAATAAACTATAGGTGATTAAACATAAAAGAAGAAAAAGAGAATTAAAATTATACAGATGTTAAAAATACTATAACTAGTTGCAGAGTTTTTGAGGTATCAAAGTCCAACAAAAAGGAAAGATGTATTTTTAGTAAGAGATATACATATTTTATTATATTAAGAAGATAAAATACTTTTGCAATAAAGATAGATATAGAGTAATTATGTCTAAACTCCCCCTATTAGTTGTTATATCTCTTACTCACGTAATACTGAACGATACATACAATGTATAAAAATACACTACGTTGTAAAAAAAAGTAATCGATTTTGAAATAGTTTGCTTATTTATATAGTAATGCAATGATGTACCTACTTAAGTAAGTAATTTTAAATTAAATAAATTTCCTATGAATGTTTTTCAATATGGGAACAATTTTTTCCGTCGTAAAAATATTTTGTATAATATTGTTAAGTACTCCCTTATCGAAGCTGTCCAGATCTGTTTTATGTTTTACATGTTTTTTTCTTTCTTTTTCAGCAAAAATAGCTTCCGATCCATCATTTTTTTTTTTTTGCTTCACTAGCTATTCTAGTTAAAGTTGCCAGCGATATACCCGTAGCTGCAGTAACACGATTTTTAGCTTGAGTTAATGGGATTTTCACACCATCACTTTCACTTTTCATAAACACTAACACATTTAAAATGATAAGTTTTGCTTGTGGATTTTATTTTTAATACTCGTATTCATTTCCATATTTAAATTAATTAAATATCAATAGATAAAAACCCGATTAAAATAGAGGGTATAAAAAGTGTAATAATAATCAAGAATACGATAAGTTAAAAAAAAATTGTTAAAATATCGAAAATTGTATCTCGCAGGTAAAGCACTTGACTAGCCAAAGCTAAGTAAAAGTACTGATTCTAAAAATTACAAATCTATTTGTAAACATACAAATTTTGTAAAACTAATAAACAGATTTTATTGAAAAATTCATAATAATAGCAATATTTACAAAGGTAGGTTTTATGCAGGTTTTATGACTGTATCAGGTAGTTCAATAAAATTGAATACATTTCAATTAATTAACCACTGAAAAGTACAGACTTTAAAAGAAAAAATTGTAGACCGTTTTATTATTTGCAATATTTAGTAAATTGTTCAGAAAGTATAAAATATTAAAAATTAAACGTTTCTTAAACTACAAGAAATATGTAATATAATTAAAACTAGAAATACCTATGATAAGAAATTTAATGTTTCAAAACGACTTAACGCTACCAATTTTAAAATATTAAATACTAACAGGAAAATCTTTTATGAAAAATACCCTTACATAGTAATAATAACATATTTTGGTATTTATAAATACGATTTTTTTAATGGTGTAGACCCTTACTTTCATTTATTTAACGGAGTACTGTAGTAAAACTGGAAGTGGACTTTAGTCGCTCAGAAACTTTGCAACTACCTATAAGTTTGTTCATTGTTTACTTCAGGATGCCCATGTAATATATGTCTGACATTACTAATAGTAGATATTATAAGTGCAATGTTTTTTTTTTCTTTTTTTAAAATCATAAATATACTGCCATTATATATGCATATAATTTATGCATATATCTTCGTTTCACATTACACGTATTACGTATACGACACAATCACAATATCAGTCATGATCTAAAATGTACGTACGTATATGAAAGGCGGCTGCCGCAAATTTGTACAAGCTTACACATTTATTTTTAAAATTTGCTGACAATAAATTACAGGTGCTTGTTAAATTATTTGTCTCTGCTAAAATATTTTTCAAATATTGATTACGTACATTTTTGTACAGTGGACATTCTACTAAAATATGTTCCAAAGTTTCTAACTCATTTAAGTTACAAAGAGTACAAACCTCATCTTGTTTAAATCTATATATGCTATTGTTAATTATAATTCTACATTTGCTACCTCCCACTGTTTGCAACTGTGCGATTGTTCGAATTATTGACAGTGACATTTTAAATTTTAAATATAATTGCGCTTTTTGCTCCAGATGTAAAGTTTTATAATACTGACAAAAATTGGATTTTTCTAATCTTAGATCGTCTTGTCTCATTTTGTCCTGAAAATTATTTACTATATTTTGTACGGTACGATCATCAAATTCGTTCATTTCCAAAAAACTTTCAGCGTTCTCTTGATGAAGAAGGAGCTCTCGAATTTGAGTAACCCAGTTATATTTTTTTGCGGGCTTAGTGAATCCAGATATAATAGTCTTTGGAAACACAGATTAGGCAATCTATTTGGTTGCATCTGCTTGACTTATTGTTGAAATAATTTAAATTTCTTTCTACTTAATCCTTTTAAGATTTTCAGCAAAAAATTGTGAATTTAAAAAATCAAAATAATAACTCATTAAAATTTAATTTTACCATACACAATTATTTTTTTTTATTGTTATATTATTAGGTATTTTAAAAATTTTAATTTAAAATTAGATATCTGAAAAATAAAAATGTTTAGGGAATTGAAAATCAAAAAGTATAAAATCGTGTTAACAAATTTTATTTAACAAATATTTTAAATTTTTAAAAATTGGTAATTAGTTGAATATAAAAAAAATGATTTTATATTCTTGATGTTGCGACTAGCTCAAATGGAAACAATTTGTAAATTTTATTTGATCTTAAGGTCGATTTTTGAAGAAAATTTTCAGACAGTGTTACATAAGCGAAATTTTACAAGAAGAAAAGAGAAAGCGAATTACAAAAGCAATAAAAATTAAATTAACCTTGTGCGACAGTCAGTAAATTTAAGATAAAATTACGTAAGGTGAATTAAACAGAAGGTAGTGAAAGATAATAAAACGAATATTTAATGACTGTCACAAAAGGAAAATCAGCATTCGAAGTTAGATAAATAGATAGTAGCCAGAAGCCTTTCGCACAACATTAAAGATAAGTGAAGTTAAATTTAAACGTAAAAGAAAATTAAACAAGAGCGTAATGAATGACTTCTGCAAGAAAATTCATTAAATTAAATAAATTGATACATTTAGGTCGTTACATAAGTAAAAAAAAATTAACTACGTTTACTACACATGAATATAATCACTAGACTAAATGTGCTGAGAAAATTTAGAAAAATCGAGAAAAGATAGTTTCTAAATCACTAAATACAAAGTTAATGATTTGGACTACAAAGTTCAACAAACACTAATAGATTTTGAATTAGAAATACACATGGCGAAAATGAGGTTAGGTCTTCTTACTCAATTATTTTTGGAGAAAATTCGGTGCATAACAAACCGCACTCAACAGGTGATGGAGCCAGTAGCGAAACCAATGAATAATAAAGCCGGAACAATCGAATAGCGGTTACAGGACAATCCAGACCTAAAAATCAGCCGTTGAAACGGAGTGTAGTGCGGTCACAAATCATCTTAGGTGTAGAACGGGGCTTTACAATGTTTCGTTCAAAATCCAATCAATTTCTAACACGTGCATATAACTGTACAGCACATTACAGTCCAGAAAATAGCAAAATAGAAAAGCAAAGCAGTGATATAAAACCTGTACGAAAAATTAATAATTCGAATATACAAAGAAAAAAAAATTAATGAATAAAATTTATTTGAAGGTCATGTAATTAAAATTGTTCGACAATTAAACCAAATTACAGAACCAACAGAATATTTTTTTTAAAAGTGCAACAATAAAAAAAATTAATAACACTTACCTGTACGCCAAATTGAACTGGATTAATTAAAGGTGAAAATTGAAAAGAAAGAATTGTCCGCCTAGAGATGTCGTTTTTTAATCGATAAATCGAGAAATCGATTAATCGGAAGTATGAAAACCGATTTTTAATCGATTATTGATTTTGAGATCGATTTACACATCGATTTTTTTTTTTACGGAAATCGCGAAACGATTTTTTTTTTAAAACATAAATTGCTTTTTATATATACGTTGCTACTTATTTATTAATTTAAATTTAAATCTATTATCGGTACTACGATTATTAAATTTTAAGCATCAAACGCATTAAATGCATATATTCAAATCTCTATGCATCAAATCGAATTGTCAAAACTGACAAATTGGCAACTGTACCACGTACAAAACAATAAAGTTTAAGCGGGAAATTTAAAAAAAAGAAATTATAATTCTTTTTTTATCCCTTAATCTTTGTATGCAATTAAATAAAAAAAACTTCTCAACATTTAGTACAATTTAGATAATATTTATACAATTAGCATTTTTATATATGAAAATAAAAATTGTCAACTTTGCTGTGATTTTGTGATTCATCTCTACACCATAGAATAAAATTCTAAAAAAAATGTTGGTAATTAAGTATACACAGTTGTACACGCTTAATATTTTTCTTCTTAAAAGACTTCGAAAGTTCATCTTTCTGAATTATAAATTTTTACTTAAAAATTACCGCCACTTTTGCAACAGCAAATTTGAATCGATTTCTTAGAATCGATTTTGAATACAATCGATAATTTAAGTATCGATTCTTTTGTTGGCAATTACGAATCGATTCAAAAATCGATTTTTTTTTTAAAAAACGATATCCCTATGTCCGCCCTACACCGGAATATATACGCCCGAATTGGCGCGAAAAGTATATTGACAATTAATGTAACGAAGAAAAAAATTAAATAAAAATTTGGGTTGTTGTTGTTGGGGTATTGGTATTATTTCGGGGTCGTAATTTGGTGGAAGGGAATTAGGGTACGTGATTGGAAAGCTGACCCGCAGAGTTGACTCAAGGTGTTGGGGAGTCGGTGAAGGTTGAGTGGAAGCGGTGAAAGGTCTGTGGATCTTTTTTTCCAACCGAAAGACCAGATTGACCCTGAAATAAACTTCGTTACATTTTATAAAATAAGACCTTTTTCAAAGAAATAACAATTTTATTGCATATTTTAAAACATATGATTAATGAGTACAGAAAAATGGAACATTTTTCAAAATAACAATTTATAATAATAAACAACGTTTTACAAAATGGTAATTGCATCTTTAACACTATCAAGGAAGTTTCGAGAAAAATATAATTAGGGCTACAAAATATTAATTTAATAAAATAAAAAAAATAATGAAATTCGCCCCTGGAAACTTATTTAAAGAAGAAATAACTTTAACATTTCTAAATCAACTTAAAACTAAATTATATAAAACTTTCAAATTTAGCCGTGGACTTGCTATTCAGAGGTTGCCAGGTTAAGCTGGGAACTCAACATGATAGCTTTTTAGTCTCAACGACGTTTGAACATTTGAAAATAATTAAATATTTTGTTTCTTATTATTAAATAAATTTCCTTAAAGCAAATATATATATATATATATATATATATATATATATATATATATATATATATATATATATATATATATATATATATATATATATGTGGTGCCATGCACAACACATAAAATTTGCAAATTTCAACAAAATCTATCACCGTGAGATCAACGCAACATAACTACACACAGGATGTGAAAATGCAGAAAACAGCATAATCCACGAGCCAACTACCGGATGTTCCCTAGACATATTAAAATAAAATATATTTTCTATTTCATACAATGTATTTGAATATAAAAATAAATTCTATCTTTGTTAAATAAGTTTTGCTAACTAAACATAAAAATTATTATAAATTCGATGTAAATTCATTATTTTCAGTTTTTGGCCATTTTAATAAATTTTGATAGTCTTTTCGTCGTTATGTTCAGATCTCTTTATTTAATTATTTTAATTGTTGTAATAATAATTTTACTTTAATAAAATTAATTTAATTTAAACTTCGTTTTATTAATCAATACCAAATCACATCAAACAAGACAATTATAAGTTAACGAAAAAATAAATAAATAAAATCTTTGAAGTAAATAAAACTTAATAAAAATAAATAAAATTTAAATAAAGTGAACAAGTAAATCAATAAAGACTTTAATTCAAGCCAAAGCTCCGTTTCTTTCGTTTTCGATAAAACAAAGTGGCGATTCTCAACATTCCAAACGGGATCTCCGGTGTCGTCCGGGTTTAATAAGTTTCATTAAAGTTTCGGTCACGACAAATCTGGCGATCCTGCCAGGATAGTTATCCTTCGGTCGACAAAAAGGACAATAAGTGAAAAACGGGACATTGTGAATACAGACTGTGAATTTACTGTGCACTACCAGCTTGTGGAACCAGCCCAGGTCAAGACGGTGTACAAAAGGAAAATAGCGAGCAACCAAACATTGTGCGCTACCAGCTTGGAATCGAACCAGGTCACGACGGTGTACAACAATTGGAAAAACAACAAGAAAATCCGACTACAGAGACAGGTCAAGACGCTGCAACAAAATAGCCGAGCTTGTACAAAGGTAGGTGGATTGTTGATTTTTCTCTCTGCTTTTAAGTTATTTTTCCAATCATGAATCCTGATTCACAAAATCCATCCCGATCACAATCCCCAGAAGTCTCCGAAGATAACGATGTTCCAATGGAACACATTCCTATTTCATTCCTTGCGCAAATGGTAACCCCATTCAACGGAAACCCTTCCGAACTACATAATTTCATACAAAACGCCGAAAATGCCCTCAACCTAGCAAATGATTCACAACAAAGAGCGCTAACGGCACTTATATTTTCAAAAGTCTCTTCAGACGTTAAAAATAAATTAAATGCTACAAATATTTTATCATTCTATGATTTAAAAATAAAATTAAAACAAATTTATCAAATAACAGAAAGTCTCACATATTTGCAAGAACAATTAGAAACGTGTAGGCAAAAACCAAATGAATCTATAAAAGAATTTTATTTAAGAATTGAAAGTTTAAATTCAAAAATTATTCAAAAAGTAAAAGAAAATAATATTTCAGAATCATTATTATTAGGAAAGCTAGCACTCATCGAAGAGATGGCATTACGACGGTTTACACACCATTGTAAAACCGAAATATCAAATATTTTACGCCATAAAACTTATTCTTCGATGAATGAAGCTTTATGCATAGCAAGCGAAGAAGAAGCATTTCTAAACGTTCAAAATCAATTTAAAAATCTTAACGTTAGTAATTCTCAACCTCGTAAATATTGCAAAATATGTAAACGTTCAAATCATAATACAAAGGATTGTAGGAGTAAATCAAATTACCCATCGTATAACAATCCTCCAAATCGATCGGATAATAATCGATCAGTAATTAAACAATGCACATATTGCAATTTTAAGGGTCATACTATTGAAGAGTGTAGAAAAAAACAATATAACGAAAGATTAAATAACCCTAATCCAAAAGTAGCACATGCAAATGATCATTTAAACTTAAAAACGCTCGGGTTGACAGAAGCCGCAACAACGAGCAAACAAGTAGAATCGGCTTCACAAAAATTCCAAATGGCTTAATTGATAAAAAATTAATTTTTAATTCCCCACATTCAAAAACTAACGAATTTATTTTCTTGATCGATACTGGTGCAAGTGTCAGTCTGATAAAATTGGACAACATAAATCCAAATTATAGTACTGAAATAGATACAAGTATTAAACCAAATATTAGCGGTATAACAGACGGCGTAATACAACCTTACGGACTTGTTTCAATCTTTTTGACTAAAAATAATTTTAACTTTCATCATTATTTTTATTTAGTAGATAGCGATAAAGTTCCATTTCATGGAATAATTGGTTCTGATTTTTTGGCAAAATATAACGCAGTTATTGATTATAAAAATAATTTAATTTCTCTCGATCCAATACTTAATGTTTTCCAAATTAATATTGATCCTGTACGAAAACAAGAAATTATTAAAATTTTAAGGACAGACGGACTTACAGAAATTGAAAAACAAAAATTAGAAAACACTATTTTACAATTTCATACTATTGTGAAATTAGATGACGACCCACCAGGTTGTACACAAAAAATCGAGCACGAAATTAAATTAATTGACAATGTACCAATTAAAAACAAAATTTACCCTCTTCCAAAAAAATTAAGGGACGAAGCACAACGACAAGTAGATGAATTATTAAAAAATGGTATTATTCGTAAAAGTAAAAGTCCTTATAATTCACCCGTCTGGATAGTCGATAAAAAATTAGATTCTTCAGGTATCCAAAAGTATCGAATGGTTATTGATTATAGGAAGTTAAATGAAAAAACCATCCCCAATAGCTACCCTATTCCACGTATCGATGATATTTTAACAAACTTAGGCGGAAACAAATATTTCAGTGCACTTGATTTGGCAAGTGGTTTCCACCAAATTCCTGTAAAAGAAGAAGACATTCCCAAGACAGGTTTCACTGTAGGAAACGGCCATTTCGAATTCCTAAAAATGCCATTCGGATTAATCAACAGTCCTGCTACTTTTCAAACCCTTATGAACGAAATATTTCATAAACAAATCTTAGAAAATAAATGCATGTGTTACCTGGATGATGTAATTGTATTAGGTAAAAATTTAGATGAACACATACAATATCTCTCTGAAATATTTAGTATATTAAAAGAAAACAATCTAAAAATTAATATGGATAAATGCGAATTCCTTAAACAGGAATTAAAATACCTAGGCCATGTAATTTCCTTAGAAGGAATCAAGCCGCAGGTTGAAAAAATAGATAAAATATTAAAATTAAACGAACCAAAAAACATTAAACAATTACAAAGCTTTTTAGGTATCACCGGGTACTATAGAAAATTTATTAAAAATTATGGACAAATAGCCAAACCATTAACTAATTTATTAAAGAAAGATCAAAAGTTCAATTTTGATAATAATTGCAAACAAGCATTCGAAACTTTAAAAAATAAAATAACTTCAACACCAATCTTAAAATATCCTGATGAAAATAAAATGTTTTCAATTACTACGGATGCATCGAACGATTGCGTAGGAGGCGTCCTTACACAGGAATATGACGGGATTGATATGCCAATTGCATATTACTCCAGTACATTAAATCAGGCTGAGAGGAACTACCCTGTAATTGAACGCGAGTGTCTTGCGATTATTAAAACAATTAAAAATTTTCACCATTTCTTATACGGTCGTGAATTTTTAATAAAGACTGATCATCGTCCTTTGGTATGGCTAAATTCCGTAAAGGATCCGACGAGTAGATTGGTACGCTGGAGGCTAAAGTTTCTTAATTATCAATATAAAATTCAATACATCCCAGGCAAAACCAACTACACCGCGGATACTTTAAGTCGTCCAATATTAGTAGCTATGTTAGATAAAGAAAAATCATTTGAAAATTTCCAAAGATTTAATAAAACATGTAACCCCAATATAAAAATTAATCGAGGTAATGACATAAATAATATTAAATCACTAATAATACCTATTACAAAAGATCTTCAAATAAAAGAAGAATTAAAAACATTTATCCTAAATAATTTTAATAAAAATGATATTACAAATGCTAATATAGGTCAAATAATACGAAAAGATAAAAATAATCAAAGCATAATTTTATTAATATTAAAACAAAAAATAAAAGATAAATTAAATCTTAAAATATTATATCAAGCGTTAGAAGAAATATCTTTAACATCCGAAAATAATACAATTATTAATTTAAAACATATCGATAAAACAATAAGTGAAAAATACATAAATAATTTACTATCGTATCATTTCAACGATGACATCGAAATAATCGATATAAATAATATTGGTTTTTCCTCACTATTAACTGAAGAGGAAATCCAAGAAGCATTAGAAAAAGAATTAGGTGTAAGCAGTAATACAATTGAAGAAGATTTAACAGAAGAAGAAATACAAGAAATATTAGAAAAAGAATTAAACGAAATTCAACAAGAAAATATGGACAGCGAAACTAACAATCATCAAATTAACGAAGAACCAATACCAAGCACTTCAGGTATGAATAACGCCATCGAAACGATACCGATAGATGAAGAAACAAGTGATGAAGAAATTGTTAATGAAGAAATTATAAATGAAGAAACAACTAACGAAGAAATAAATAATCAAGAAACAAATAATGAAGAAACAGTGGAAACTATCATCGTCAGAACAGAAGCGGAAAAACAACAGTTACTGCGCGAATACCATGATTCATCATTAAGAGGTCACCCAGGCATTGCCCGCACATACAGCGAACTTCGACAAAAATACTTTTGGAAAGGTATGAAAACATACGTCGAAAAATACATCAAGAATTGTCCCATATGTCAAAAAACAAAAACAACTCGTATTGGAAAAGCACCAATGGTGATAACCACAACAGCAAAGAACTTCAATGACGAAATCTCAATGGATTTTATAGGCCCACTTCCGGTAACAAGGAATCAAAATAAGTTCATCCTTACAATCCAGGATAATCTGACAAAGCACCTTCAAGTTTATCCACTTCAGGATAGAAAAGCAGAAACAACAGCAATCTATTTCCTGAAATATGCAAGCACATTTGGTTTTCCGAAGTCCATTCTAACGGATCAAGATCCTGTTTTTACCAGCTCCGTCATCAAGGAAGTCAATAAATTATTCAACATCAAGCAGAAGACCACATCTCCATATCATCCTCAAACAAATGGTTCGCTAGAAAGAACACATTCGTACATTGAAAATTATTTAAGATCATATATCAACACTGAAATGAACGACTGGGATGAAATGCTGTATTTAGCTACATTTTCATTCAACACCCACAAAAATCGCTCCACTGACGAAACACCATACAAACTTGTATTTGGAATCGATCCGAATATTCCAACATCGTTTGAAAGAAATACAAATGCAAAAACATATCAAGAATTATCACAAGAAGTGCAAGAAAAAATCAAGAAATTACGATTAGCTGCAAGAGAAAATTTAAAACAAAGCAAAATCAAAAATAAAGCTCAATACGACAAGCAAACAAAAGTAAGAAACTTCCAAGTAGGAGAATACGTCCTAGTAAAAGAAGGCCAATCCGCTCCAGGGAAATTATCCTGTCGCTACAAAGGTCCATTTAAAATCATATCTGTCCATCCTGATACCCACACAGTTAAAGTTAGATATAGAAATACAAATAAAACATTCCACGAAAATAACCTGAAACCTTACGTTTCAGATGGCGAAGTTATCAACGTTGTTACCAATACTACTGCTTATACACCAAACGACGGCAGAAATACAGGTGGAACAAATTAACACCTCGCCGGGAATTTTATTCAAGAAACTAGGGGACGCGAAAATATGTAACCAAAAATTCACACTAATGCACTACATCAATACAACTACATTCGAAGAAAATTTAGAAAAGGCTCAAGAATACTACCACAAATCATACATTTTCTGCAAAATGATACCAAGTAATCACTCCAACGCCGGGACTTGTAAATTACAACAAAAATTATTAGTACAGCAAATGGAAGAAATAAAAACTTTAATCAAAACTATTCAAGCTCATCACGTACGTAGACGAAGAGGACTTTTAAATGTAGGTTCTAAAATATTAAAATGGCTTATCGGATCACCGGATTCTGACGACGCAACATTCTATACAAATTCGATAAATTCTATTATTAATGATAGGAAAACAACACATCTATTAATGAAAGATCAAATAAAAATTCTATCAGAAACAATGAATACTTTAAATAAAACGTTAAATACTATTCAAGACGCGGAACAAGAATTAAATATTAATATTAAAACTTTTAATCAATACATATCTAATTCTTCTAGCATAATTAATCGCAATTCACTTGAAATCGAGCTTTTAGACCATTTATTGCTAATAAAACAAATAAATGATTTAAATCTAAAACAATTACAATCTTATAGTATGACATTAACATTAATAAGACACGGGATAATTGATTACAACATAATTACTCCTACAAATCTTATGAATGAATTAAGTCAAATTTCTTCTCTTGAATTACCAATTAAAGTTAACACAGAGACTATTGAAAATTATTATAAATTAATGGAAGTCAAAGCTTTTATGACTGATAACATTTTAGTAATTTTATTAAAAGTCCCAATAGCGCAAATTACTGAATACAGTTTATATCAAGCATTTCCACTTCCAACACCATTACAAAATTCCTCACAAGTATCCTATATTACCATAGATTTTCCCTACATAATATCCAGCAGAGGAAAGTCACAATTCGCTACTCTAAAACAGCTCGATCCATGTACACTAGTCAATGATGTGTACATCTGTAAAAATATCGACACACTACAAAGAAGAACCGACAACATTTGCGAGTTAGAAATGTTCGATCTTCAAGAAGCATCCATTCCCAGGTCATGCAAGAAAACCACCATATACGCACAGTCCGAAGTCTGGAAACAAATATCCCAAAATCAATGGTTGTTCATCTTATCAAAACCGACAAAGGGAACCGTACTCTGCACACAGTATCCAGATGAAGAAAGAAGCCTACATGGAATCGGACTTCTCAAAATTCCAAACAACTGCCGCTTCATGACACACAACGTCGTACTACAGCCCGAAATGTCAATCAAAAACCTATCCGTCTACATACACATTCCAGCAGTCGACATCCTGGAAGATGATTGCTGCAAATATTTACATAAAGAAGAGGCCCTAAAACCACAATACTTAAAGCCCATAAAATTAACAAATTTGGACCTCAACGAAGTCAAATACACTCAACATCAATTGGAGAAGATGGACGAAAATCTTCAAAGCCAGTTAAACAAACCATTTATAATCAAGTACGAAAACGTCATTTACAACTGGTTATGCTACATTGGTACGGGAATCATAGCTGTACTACTACTTTACTACTTTTATAAATATGGAATATTCAAAGTAATAGCGACGTTACTAGCAAGATTATTCAAATGCCTATGCCCATGCACCAAATCGGGAGGCAACACATTTAATTTTTACAATTGTCTATTCGGGGAGAACCGGAGGAATCAAGTCCAGCCGTACAATCACGAAGTGGTCTTCGAGCCCAGCAGCCAAACAGTACTTTTGAAGGACCGAAGAATCCAAACTTCAGCATCATGTGTATCTGGACGCCGTCCCATTCGCCCAGTCAAATTCTAAGGTCCCGCAGGAACCTTTCTAATGGGGGAGGAGTGTGGTGCCATGCACAACACATAAAATTTGCAAATTTCAACAAAATCTATCACCGTGAGATCAACGCAACATAACTACACACAGGATGTGAAAATGCAGAAAACAGCATAATCCACGAGCCAACTACCGGATGTTCCCTAGACATATTAAAATAAAATATATTTTCTATTTCATACAATGTATTTGAATATAAAAATAAATTCTATCTTTGTTAAATAAGTTTTGCTAACTAAACATAAAAATTATTATAAATTCGATGTAAATTCATTATTTTCAGTTTTTGGCCATTTTAATAAATTTTGATAGTCTTTTCGTCGTTATGTTCAGATCTCTTTATTTAATTATTTTAATTGTTGTAATAATAATTTTACTTTAATAAAATTAATTTAATTTAAACTTCGTTTTATTAATCAATACCAAATCACATCAAACAAGACAATTATAAGTTAACGAAAAAATAAATAAATAAAATCTTTGAAGTAAATAAAACTTAATAAAAATAAATAAAATTTAAATAAAGTGAACAAGTAAATCAATAAAGACTTTAATTCAAGCCAAAGCTCCGTTTCTTTCGTTTTCGATAAAACAAAGTGGCGATCCTCAACATTCCAAACGGGATCTCCGGTGTCGTCCGGGTTTAATAAGTTTCATTAAAGTTTCGGTCACGACATTATATATATATATATATATATATATATATATATATATATATATATATATATATATATATATATATATATATATATATATATATTAGATTATCCTATATGTTATAAATTTTAAATTACCTCAGACATTTTAGACGAAAGCTAAATTATTACTAAACAATAATAAATTACAATTATTTAAATAGAACTGCTCAAACAAACATCTTAACAATTCCTACATGTTATAAATTTTAGATTACCTAAATTTAGATGAATGCACATGTTACAAATTTAAATTACTTAAATCAAATTTCTATAACTTATAAAACCCAAAATTCGCTTAACCAACGTTATACTAACATGGAAAGGAGAGCATTTTACCTCAAAAGAAAAACATTTTGTGGTTTGAAAACCCGAAAAGATATTTATTTCAAAGCCTAAATTATAATTTTTTTCTAAAACTTAAGATAATTAATAATGTGATTACACGTCCTAAACAATAAAAATAAATCTAGGTACTTATCTTAATCCATTTTCCAATTCGATTTTTAGAGATTTCCCTTTAATAAAATTTTATAAATATAAATAACAGTAATACTATCTTAAACAAAATTATCACTTAATAAATTACTATATTGGGCCGAGTCCGGCGGAGGATCCGCTCGATGAAATAGCGAGCGTCCGCCCCGGGACCCATTCTAAATCATTCCCTAATTTTCTACATCACTTAAAACGTAATAATTCTCCCCTTTTGTTGTAACGGAACGTCTTATATATATTCTTTCCCCCACTCTATTTTGGTACCTAACAAAAATAAATTATGTAACTGTATAACTTTTTTATTTTTACATATTAAATTTGAATTTGAAATTAATGTAGAAACAAACCAGACTGTAATATTGAACTAATTTTTATGCAGTAACGGATGTCGCTGCATGATTGATCGATTATATAGTGATAATACATTTTAGTTTAATTTCATATGTAAAATGATACCTTTACTTAAAACTAGGTGTCGTTACATTAGAGTAGCGACGTAAAGTCGTTACATTAATACCAACCGCAACAAATTAAATAAACAAGCTGTTTGTATTTATGGACAAGGCGTATACAGTGTGTTCCATCTACACAACGTAACAAATGCATTTGCATTATGTAATATTTATATTATGTAATTTTTACTTAAAGTTCGCTCAAGAATATATATATATATATATATATATATATATATATATATATATATATATATATATTATATATATATATATATATATATATATATATATATATATATATATATATATTATATATATATATATATATATATATATATATATATATATATATATTATATATATATATATATATATATATATATATATATATATATATATATATATATATATACTACCGACAAACAGTTTCCCCACAAATTTATAATTCATATTTAAAAGAAACAAAAATTTACATATATGAGTATAAAGCAACTGTTAATACACACAATTCTTATGCGGCCCATACACGGCTAAACTTGTTATACAATTGTATCGTGTGTGGAGCAGTTGAAGAACGATTTTGACGGTTGCAAAATCAAAATATTTTGATTTTATGTGAGTGGAGCGAATCACTGGCAAACATGTTGAACTGTGTGTGGCGTTGTTATAGGACAAAACCAGTATTTACAGTTACTTTGGTTAGTTTGTTTCGTTTGATCGTAATTTTAATAATTGTTTACAAACAGTAACAACAATCACATAATTTTATTTATTTACTTATTTTATTTGTTATAAAGGTTAGTAAACTATTTTAAAATGGTCGCACAATTATAAATTCTCAATTATAATATTATCTTACAATTTTATTTTGATATTTTGAATAACAATTTTTGTTTATGTATGATTTTGCTGATCAAAACATTTATGTATGATAATAACTGGAAGTCATTGCAAAAGAAAATTAGCTATTGTTCTGATTGTTACCTAATTACATTTTCTTATAGAAAAAATGGCTGGACCAAGATACCGAAGAATGGCGAAATTTTTTTGACCGTTTTAAAGAACTGCCATTATTATGGCGAACTACAAATGAACAGTACAAAAATAAACTAGCAAGGGCAGCATGGAAAAATTTGCTCGAAGTCTATAAAATCATTGACAAAGAAGCGACAGTCGAGCAGATGAAACGAAAATTAAATAATATAAAAACCTGCTATACAAGAAATTAAAAAGGGTGTTAAAGAAGTGAAGGCAGGAGCTGATGATATGTATGTTTCGAGTCTATGGTATTTTGAGTGCCTCGATTTCCTAAGAGATCAAGAGTCACCAGAGCCAGGAAGGTCGACTGCTGATGAGTCGGATAATGAGTCCGCTGGTTTTTCAGTAAGTTAGTAATTGTAATTATAAAATGTATAAACTATAAAAATAATGACGTGGATGGCGTCTTTTATGGATAAAATATTCGAAAAACGGACGCTAAACCCCATTACTACTGTCATTACTATTAAAAACGACCTTCAAAGGATCATAATAACCCGTAGTGCATTTTTCAATTGAGAATTCTCTGCAAGTATATATTGGCTATAAATTTAGCGGTCCTCAGTACTCAACAGTTTGCCGATCGCTGGTGTAGATAAATATTATACTAATAAAATAAAGAACATTTCTTCTTATAACGGACAACGATAACAAACATAACAAAATCTAAATTTTCTTCTTTTTGTTTGTTAGAACCAAATGTTGAAAACAAAAAAAAACCACGTCCGCCAAAGAAAGAGGCCGAAAAATATTCATGTAAATTTATTATTCATTTCAAAAAATAATAGTTTTCATTTTGTTTTAATTTGTGGTTTATCACGGCTATGTTCTGCTCAATTTTCTAGAGACGAACACAGAAAACATATATGTAGTAGATATAAACAAAATAAACAAAAATTGAATGAATATTTGGAACTTTGTAATTATATAGAAGCTATAAAAACTGTATTTCCATCACAAATTTAAAAATTTTTAAAATGTTCAAATGAGACCCCTGGTTACATATTGCGATTTTGAAACGATAATAACCCCCCCCCCCTTCCAGAAAATTTAAATAATAATTTAGAGAATAGTTCTTTCACCCACCGTTTTAAACACATGAAATGCATATGATAATAATTTAAATTATTTTTGGTCTTATCGTCGTGAAAATGCTGCAAGATGTTTTATAAATGAATTAAGATTGTTAGCAGCTAGATTTTTTGAATACATTAAAGAAAATTATCCTATTCATATGACAGAGAAAGATTTAATGCAACAGAGTGTTATATTTGTGAAAAACCTTTTTAATTAAATGAGAACAAAATGAGAGATCACAATTGTTTAAAAAGACAATAATTTTCGCGGAGCAGCTCATTCAGACAGTAATTTGGAATGTACAATATCGAATGATGTAGTAATATTTTCCAACGTTAAACCAAATGCAACGTTAGACTAATTCGTGGGGCTGTGCTTTAAATAGTTGATAAAAATGGCGAATAACGAGTTTGAAGAATATAAGAGTTCAGTTAAATAGCAAATAAGGATAGAAAATCTCTAAGAACCTGGCACCCCACTTTTCCAAAATAAAATTTTTATATATAAAATGATAGTATTGCGTTTGTAGTTGTTTACAGTAACATTATTTTCGTTCGTAATTCAACCCATTATAGTATAAAAATTTCTTTTTGACAAATGACTGACTGACTTTTTTTGAAAAATGACTGCACCCCACTTTAAGATAAACATTTTTTTTTAAATTTATACTGACTCGGAATCGCTTGTAGTTGCATTAAGTAACTTTCCTTTCGTTTGTAACTGAACAGGTTAAAAGTTACAATATCTTCTGCAAAAATTAAATAACAGTTTCCTTGTCCGATTGTTATCATTTACAGAGATTTTGGAAATTTTCTTTCTCAATCCATTTTAACATCGTTTGCAGTTGTTTGTAGTAACTTTCCTTTCGTTTGTAGTTGAACAGTTTCAAAATTATAACAACAAATAACTACTGCAACAATTAAGTAACGGTTATTTGTCATTTATAAAGATATTAGTCAATTATAAGTTAACTGTCGATAATGCCCCAGCATATACGTATATTAGCAATGTATTGAGTTGTTACATATGAAATGTCCGTTTTCAGGTCAGTTTTAAATCAATAGTTATTGTGAAAAGACCTATTGAGCTAATGTTAAAATAATTTGTAAAAAGAGGTCTTCACAGAGTGTGTTTATACCTGCTTCATAAACTTAAAACGTTACTATAAATATTTTGTTATCAATTGTAAAAATGTTATCATCAAGAGATGTTCGCGTACTTTACCTTTTTCATTTTAAAAAGAGATTAAATGCCGTCGAAACTGCTCGGGAAATTAACCAAGTATTTGGAGAAGACACGTGTACTGAACAAACAGTACGACGATGGTTTGCCAATTTCAAGAAAAGAAATTTTGATTTGGAAAATCAACCCGACGGACGTCCACCTAGCCGTCTTAATGAAGAAGAATTACACGCAGAAGTTGAACGCGATCCTTCAACAACTGTGCGATGCCTGGCTGCAACATTTCGAGTGTCTATTGCTACCATAAGTCGTCATTTTGCTAGCATTGGCAAAGTGAAAAAACTTGATTGGTGGGTGCCTCACGAAGTGACCGAAGCCAATAAACTTCAACGTCTACAAGATGCCACATCGTTGCTGAATAAGAATAAAATGGATCCATTTTTGGATCGAATTGTTACCTGTAACGAAAAGTGGATCCTATATGACAATCGAAGAAGACCAAGACAGTGGGTGGGACGCGGGGAAGCCGCAAGGGAGCGTTCAAAGGTTATTTCGTCCGAAAAAGATTATGTTAAGTGTATGGTGGACAAATGAAGGTGTTATCCATTATGTGTTCTTGAAACCGGGTGAAACAATCACATCGGAATCTTACTGCCGTGAACTGGAAAATATGCACGAGAAACTGCGTCGTTTATAACCTGCCTCATCCACCTTATTCACCAGATATTTCTCCTACCGATTTCCATTTTTTCCGGGCCCTAGGCAATCATTTGCAGGGAAAATGCTACACTGATCGTAACTCAGTGATGCCCGCATTTGAAGTGAAGAATTTTTAAATGACAAAGATAAAGAATTTTTTAAAAAGGGGAATTTTTTATTGCCACAGCGTACGCAGAAAATAATTGATTTACTTTTTGGAAGAAACATATGTAAATTAAAAATTATGGTGTTTTATTTCGTATTTATAAAATCGGACATTTCATATGTAACAACCCAATAAATAAACTAAACAATGTGCATAAAGATTTTAAAATTATATTTTTACCTCTGAATGTAGCTGCAATAATACAACCGATTAATACAACCGATGAACCAAGGCATTCATCCAGACTTTTAAAAGCTTGCATAGAAAATATATACTGCAAGAGTTAATTAGTCAAGAAGGAGAAAAAGAAGCTAAAGTTGATTCGTTTGAAAAAATTATCACATGCTATTATTTCTACAAATCGCGAGCTTAGTGTTACACTGTTCCATGTCGACTTTTTAAAATCTCGAGAAAAATGAGTTTGAAGTTGACATATTTTAAAATGTAATTTATATAAAATGAATTAATTTTAATTTCCAAAGAAGCAGGTATAGACAAATTACAGTATATCAAAATACTATGTGAAACAATAACAAATTGAATGAAAAAATAATTCAAATTCTTTGTGAAACAGAACTTTTAATGAAAAATTATTTATACTTTTAGGAGATGGAATTTTGATGTTTTGTTGATTTCTACCGTTCTTTAAGGAATTTTGATTAAGGGGTTAGGGGTAGTCAGAATTTTCAAAAAATCGTTTTTTTTTTTGCATTTTCTTAAAGTATAATATCTTAAGCATATTCTCTGAAAATTTTAAGTGAATCCGACAAATACTTTCCAAGTTATTCAGCAATTAACAAAGAGCTCTTGGGCGTTCCGGAACGTTTGAGAGCAGGTAGCTAGCAGCAGCTGCAAGCAACTGGTTTCTCGGGTTCTATTGTTACTATTGACTTACTACTTTGATGTATATAAAGTTATACCTAAATATATATGATCCCTATATATATCCTACTACAGCCCAACCAATATGAGGTTGCCGGTCAGATGCGCAAATGAAAGAGTGCGACAACAAGAATTAAACATATAACATATATACATAAAAGTGTGATAGAAATTGTGCTTGTCTACTGTGCGTACAACCTTAACCGGCAACCTTATGTTAGTAGAGCTGTATATATATATATATATATATATATATATATATATATATATATATATATATATATATATATATATATATATATATATATATATATTTACAATTTTTAGGTAGTATAAGTGCTGAAAATTATTTGTTTGATGCCACGTTGCCAGCATGCCTTTAGTAGTTGCCCTGAGTAGTCGATAAGTTGTGTGTTAAAATATATTATTTTTCAAGTAATTTACCATGGGACGTGATTCTAGAAAAATTTCAAGAGAACTTCGGAGTTCTCAAAATATTCGTAAGTCGCGTTCAGTGAAAAGAAAAAATGTATTTAATCCGAAAAAAGCGGAACGTGATGAAAGTGTTCAGAGTACATCTTCTAAAAAATTGAAACAAAACACTGAAGATGTACCAGAAAATAGCAGTACCGAATTTCGAATAATAAATTTCATTACGGTATTCACTGCAATTTCTACTCTTGTTAAGTGTAAAAAATGTGATGGAAATGTACAGGTTCAAACAGCAAGTACACGTGGGCTGGGATTCAAAATTGTAGTTGAATGTGGTAATTGTGGAAATGAATATATTCCTTCCAGTTCTTTCGTTGGGCACTCTTATGAAATAAATAGACGCTTCATTTTTGGGATGAGAATACTAGGAATAGGATATGAAGGATTGTGCAAGTTTTGTGGCTTGATGGACATGCCGTTCTTTTTAGATAAAGGTACGCATCAAATATTACTGAAGCACATTTTAGATTGTGGTAAAACCGTCGCAGAAGCCTTGATGAAAAAAGCTGTGAATGAAGAGAAACAAGCAATGCCAACAACTGAAAATGAAGATACGAATGATTTAACTGTATCGGAAGATGGAACCTGGCACAAACGGGGATATACATCGTCATTTGGAGTTTCTTCTATAATTTGCTATTTTACTGGAAAGATTCTTGATGTAAACATTAAAAGTGCATATTGTAAGCTATGTGAGTATTGGAAAAAAAAATAAATACAGTTAAGTTAGAGGAATGGTATGAATCGCATGAAGATGAGTGTGCTGCTGATCACATAGGGTCGTCTGGGAAAATGGAGGTGGATGCGATGGTCGAAATGTTTCAGCAGTCTGAAACAAAATATGGAATTAAATATGCACATTATATTGGCGATGGTGATTCGAAGACCTATTTAGGAATTATAAAAGCAGATCCATCCAAAAATACAACCGTAAATAAGAACGAATGTATAAGGCATGTTCAGAAACGAATGGGGACTCGATTACGTACACTGAAAACTAAAAATAAAGGTCTTGGTGGTAGAGATAAGTTTACAGGAAAAGTAATAGACAAATTAACCGTATACTATGGTTTATCAATACGTCGACATTGTGATTCTCTTGAAGATATGAAGTCTGCTATAATGCAACTTTTTATCACTACGGCTCGAGTGATAAAAATCCGAATCATTGTATGTGTCCAAAAGGCGAAGATTCTTGGTGCTCTTACCAGCGCGCTGAAGCAAAAGGAGAGCTTGCTACTTATACTCAAGATTATCCTCCCTTGCCTCCTGATGCTTTAAAAGCTATCAAGTCAATTTATGAAGATCTCAGTAATGACAATTTACTTTCGAGCTGTGTAGGTGGATTCAATCAAAATAATAATGAGAGCTTCAACCAACTAGTGTGGAAAATATGCCCAAAAACGATAAGTACTAGTTATACTATCGTACAAATTGCTGCATACATAGCTACTAGTATATTCAATGAAGGTACGAATTCATTACTGATCATAATGAATACACTGGGACTTAATTGTGGGTCTAATTCTCATCGGTATGCCGAAAAAATGGATGCTGCACGTGTGAAAGAGGCAGATAAGCGCGCTAACGATAACACTCGAGAAGGTAGAATGCTACGTAGACAAAAGCAAATCGATATTTTGGAAGCTTCTACAACGGCTGAAAAACTATTATATGGCCCAGGAATAGATGACTCAGTGTAAGTAATTAAATAATTAGTATTACTCTACATTAATCGATTGTAAAACTTTAAATACGTTTTTCTCAAAACTATGTTTTTTGAACTGGTGACCACTGTAACTCGAAAACCGCTCGATAAGATTTCAATGAAATTTATACAGCTTCTGGAAAACATAAAAAACTAATGCCTGATCGAAGGATTTTTTTTTTAAATTTTGATTTTTTATAAACAATTAACTGTTGGTTTTTCCCGAAAATTTGGAACAAAATTTCCTGAGGCTGCCATTTTGTTAATTTAAAAAAAAAGCTTCGATCAGACACTAGATTATATATTAATTAAACTAATTTTTTTATCCGATTGATTTTAGATGAATCTCCAAGGATTTGTGATGGTCACCGCAAGGGACTTCTGTTGAAACTGGATCAACACAAACAGCCATAACTTATACAATTATTAATTTTTTTTTTCAAATTTTTGTGAATTCAAGTCGAAACATTAAGTAATGATGCTATATTTTTACTTTTGTAAAATAAAATAATTTACTGGCAAAAAAAATTATTTAAAAATATCATTTTTTCATGTTGCTGACTACCTCTAACCCCTTAAATTTAAATTAATATAAATAGACAATGAAATGGAGAGAACTCAAATATGTGAAAAAGTGCAAATCTCAAAAAGTCACATAGAACAGTGTAACACTAGGCTCGCGAAATCACGGCAAGACATAAAAAATAATATACTGAGAAAATGTTGGAAATTTTTATTACATGAAAATGAAGCGTCAACAAATTCTGAACCTGACGTTTTCGTTGGAACCGTTTTCATTCCAACCCGCATTTGTCAGCACTTTACATTCATTGTCGTTGTATAACAGATACGTTTCCATAGTACCAACATTCTTGATTCGATCAATTTCAACACCGCCAAATTCATAACGGATTTCATCGAATAGGAAAGCCACTGCATGAATAGCTAAAAACTTTCAAACCGATTTGAAGACAGAATTCTATAATGTACATTTTAAAAAATTAATGGATAAATACGATATTAATCACTATTCAACGTACAGCACAAAAAAGGCTAGCACAGTTGAACGTTTTAAGAAACATGAAAAAATAATATGTACAAACAGTTCAGTTTGAGGGGATCGTATCGTTGGATAGACATATTACCAATGTTAATTAAAACATAATAATACAGTACACAACAAAATTAAATGCAAACCAGTAGATGTTAATAAGAAAAATGAACAGCGGATATTAAAATACCTATTATAACAACATTAAAATGGTAGGAATAAAAAAATTTAAAAATGGAGATAAAGTGCTTATAAGCAAATGTACTACTTTTTTACGTGGTTTCACACCCAATTGGACTACAGAAATTTTTACTATAGATCAGGTGCAACATACTAATCCTGTAACGTATTTACTTAAAGATGAACAAGGTGAGAAGATAAAAGGCTGTTTTTACGAGCAGGAACTGTAAAAAATGAAAAATCCTAACGTTTACCTGGTCGAGAAAGTGCTTCGAAAAAAAGGAAACCAGGTATTAGTGAAGTGGTTAGGCTTTGATTCCAAATTTAATTCGTGGGTGAATTTGTCGGATATATTGTAATATTTCATTAAAAGCCGTGTCAGAATGCTGGTGGACATTCAAGGATTAAAAGAAATAAAAAAATTATTGTTAAAGAATTAGCTATTGTTAAACTTAACAATAATGACAATTTTGAATTCGAGCACTTTTTATTCAAGCCACCATTCTCTAGTGAATTTACCGAGGCTGATAAGAGACAAACACATTGGCTTACAAAATTCTATCATAAATTACATTTCAACAGCGGGCATATTGAATATGATAAGGTAGCTGAAATAATGTCTACATTAAATGCTGCTGATACTGTATTTGTAAAAGAACGGAGAAAAAAAATCGGATTCAAGAATATGTGACTAGAAATGATGATAGACCAATTTTTTGTTATTTTATCGTGAAAATTTCATGTCTTTGGGAACGAATACATTGTTGAATTCTATACGTATGACAATTCATTATTAAACATTTCATATAGTCATCAAAAGTAAGTTTTTTAATTGTCGACATTTTTAATCCTTTTGATTTTTTAGCTCCGCAATCCAACAAATTTCAAAAGCACTTTGCCAGCACATTCACCTGACATAAGACCTTTTTGTTTTAGGTTTTGCAGCGGGTATTGTACACATTTTGTTTTGGGTAATCAGATGTATCAAATTTGTGAATATCACGTTTCATTACTTCATATACATTCTGATCGGTACGTATATCATAAATTAGGCTGTCTGTATCAGTACATAAAAGTGAGACATTCTCATAACCATATGTAGAATCCATATAGTTATAATGAAAATCATAAACAAAGGTCTTTGAAATGTCCAATATACAAAAACCGACGTAAATTGGTTTGTTAAAAAATATTTTTGTTTGATTCATTTCAATAATTGTGACATCTTTATCCATAACAAGCATACTATAAAAATTTAATTGTGCCACAAAATGTTTAATATCATTTTTTCCATTACAATGATTTTGTATAAAAACATTTCGATATTTTCGTAAATTCTCCATTGTTTTACCAAAAATTGCGTTTATTATTAACTTGTACAAATTTTTTTCGAATTCATTAGCTGCTTGCTTACGTTTCTCCGTATTAACATCAATATATTCACGCAACCATGGCGACTGATTAAATTTTAGAGTGCGATGCACATGTGTAAGTTTTACCCCGAGTTGGTGATATAATTTTAAATTACGGTAATGTACCACATAACGTTCCTTCTTGTATAAAGTTGTAAGTAATCGTTTTTGTTTGCAATTCGGTGGAACTCTGTTTTCCGGACATGGTTGCAAATCGCTAAAGTAATCATGCAAATACTCTGGTATTTCTAATTTAACTTCCAAAATGTAACCGATCGGTGAGTTCTCGGCAACATGGCGTACATCAATTTCTTCTTCCACCCACGAAAAATTACCAGTTGGAAGATATTGTGACATAGTGTGTCCATATAAATTTACCACATCGTAATACATTAAATAGTGCGTCTTATCTTTTGGATTATATCGCGTTTTCATATATTTGTTATTGGCATGTGCGTAACGATTCGAACATTGACTAACCCCTCCCCGAATTCCTTTTTCGATAAATAACAATTGATCAATGTCGGTGAACAATTCAAGCTGTTGCTCCGTATACTTGAACATAGCATCCCATGTATATCCAGGCAATGTTAAATAGTGTGCTGGAAAGTTATGGATGAACTTTTTAAACAGGTATTTCGAAAATTTTCAAAAATATTCGCTAACAACAATACATCAGTTTTCATATACAGACCGGAATATTGTCCCAGTGTATGCAATTTAAATGCCGCACGTTCTGTGCACGTGCATAATCTGCATCAGAAATATCTTCATACTGGATTATACGATCATATAGCATTAGACAAAATTTCGAAATATTAGCCGGTATTTCTTTCATGGTTTTAAATTCAACACGTATATCCATCGAGCCACTTTTCAACGCCTTGTTTTGGTGCGAGCAATCTATGAATAAAATTGGAGCAGTATCTTTATATTATTCTCGATTGAAGGCTTCTTGAAATTTAGAATACATATGATACGCTAACTTGTTAGCAAAATCCAAAGTTCCATGTATGGATATTCTTCCGAATTTAAATACACTTTAATATCGTAGAGCTCACAATGAACAATAGTTATTTATATCAAAAGATTGTTATTACATAAAAATTCTAAACAAAGATGTCCGCAATAAAAATCATAATTTTAGTAAATATTATAATTATACTCGTATCTAATGTTATATCCACGTAGATATCTGACAACTTCAACAGGTGACGGTAAGTTCCCATAGCTATCGAAGTATCCCACATTTTTCTTGTCTTGCACATACCTAACCCAATGACTTCCAGGTTCAGTTGAATTATCCAAATTGACGATTCCACTCTCCTTTCACCGGCTCCATGATGCTGGCACACCATCTAAAAAGTTCAACATTGAAAAAGTTTTGTCCAATAGGTCACAAATTGGTTATAACTGGTCACTTAGTCCCATTAATTGGTCAGCAATAGAAAATTTTTAAATAAATTTTGAAAAATTTGTAAGAATTTCAAGGTTACTCAAAAATTTTGGCACACCATCTAAAGAAAAAAACAAAAATAATAAAAGCAATTGATACGATTTTAAACCTTTATAATTGGTCAGTTAAAATAAAAAATTAGTCAAATTCCCAGAACTTAAAAAAAATTAAAAAGGCTTTTTCATTCTGTGGCGCATGCGTAAAATCTCGACTGGTAAATCTAGTCGATACGTTGAATTTTTCAATAAAGCCACTAGTATTCGATCAACCTATATTTAGCATTATTTTTATACATTAAGGCATTTTAATGAAGAATTAAATTGATAAAGAATTTATTAAGAAAGAATTTTTTATCGCTGTCTAATTAATCAAATCAGTTGACCTTTTATGACCCATTTCTAACCTTTTAAATAATCGAATTGGTCATTCGCAATTTCACATAATATGAGGTGCTTAAATTTTTTGAATGACCTTGAAAGAACTTTAAACCTTAGTAAAAAATTTTCTATCGCTGACCAATTAATCAAACCAGTTGACCTTTTATGACCAATTTCTGACCTTTGGAATGATGTAGGTGGTCATTCAAAATCTCACATTTGGGGTGCTAAGATCGCGGAGCCCTAGCAATGGGTCATAAGGAAATAACGTTTATTTTCAAAGAAATACAGTTGGGCAAATTTGTGTGGACACAAATTCCAATATTTTTAAATTCAAGATCTAATAGTATTTAGGAATGTGTATAATAAAACATAATTGATAATTAAATGGAAAATTAAATTAACTATCAAAAAACCAGAAAATAAAATTTAAATAAAAACAATAAATATAATCAATGTTTGTTGATTATTTCCAATTTTATTGAAAATTTTAATGAAAAGAAATAAATAAATAATTTACGTAAAAAAAAAAATAATACTTTAATTTCAATTTTGATTTAAAATCAAATTTTTTTCTTAATAAATGCTTTAATATACAAAAATAATGCTAATAATATAGGTTAATAGGCTGGTCGAATACTGGTGGCTTCACCCTATTGAAAAATTCAACGTATCGACTAGATTTACTGACAGGTGGATTTACCAGTAGATTTCGCGCATGCGTCATAGTATGAAAAAGCCTTTTTTAATTTTTTTTAAATTCTGGGGTCCTAACCAATTTTTTATTTTAACTGACCAATTATTAGAGTTTAAAATTGTAACGATTCCTCTTATTATTTTTTTTTTTTTTTTAGATGGTGTGCCAAAATTTTTGAGTGACCTTGAAATTTTTGCAAATTTTTCAAAATTTATTTAAAAATTTTCTATTGCTGACCAATTAGTGGGACTAAGTGACCAATTATGACCAATTTGTGACAGACAAAATTTTTTCAATGTTCATCTTTTTAGAGGGTGTGCCAGCATCATGGTGCCCCTTTCACCACAGTTGTCACGGTAGTTTATCTTTCATGAATACACCACAGAAATCTGATAAATCTTCCTTTCCAAACCGATAGATGTCGTGATCAGTTAGCGGTCTGTCATAAACTAGCTTACTCAGTAATCTTTTGATTCGGTAAAAAAGTCCCAAACCTCTCCTATATGGCATTAAATATAATCCAGTTCCGGATTTTTTCGATCTAAAAGCAATTACTTCTATTATTTTGTTATCTCTCTCGTTTTCGTCTAGCTGTTTCTTGGCTGTTTTATAAGAATTTATTGCTTTAGCTACATTAGCAGCGCCACCAGCAAGCGATCCTACAGTAGATAGATCAGCAAAAAGTGGAACTAAAAATGATAAAATTCCACCAGTCCTCAGGATTGGAATAATTTTTGGTGATGTAAACTGATTTTTGTTCTTCTTGAAAACTTAGTGGCTTTCAGGGCCATTCTGAGCGACTCTTTAATAGTTTGTGGTTTGTTTTTCTCCTATATACTGTAACAGTCAGAGGTCATAGCCTTCTAATATAGGCAATTGGTTTTACTTTTGCGCCATGACTTTGCCTAGAAACGAATTACGGTTTGGTTACCGTAAACCATCCGACAACCATTTATGCTTATTAATGTCTTTGATCCCCAATATGTATTGTTACAAGCCGGGTTTATTATTCAAAATTTAAATATTTTTTATATTTTTATGGGAATAGAAATAATTCCAAATTAAAAAGTTTGAATCAAATTTCAAGTTGATATTAAAGTAATGCGTAGCTACATATTCTAATCTAATGAACACTTGCATAAATAAATAATTATTAAATATTTCTATAAACAAAAAGGTCCATTCATCGAAGTAACGGCGTAAGTTAAATAAATTTGTCGAGTATCGGGACATGTAAGAAATTATTTAGACTAAACATCCGGGCGACACAAAAAAACCGTTGGCGATAAATAATAATTAATAAATTAACGAGAAATAATTAATTGCTGATAAGGATTTTTTTGCTATGGAACTTTCTATGTAGAATAAATTTATAGACCAGAGGGGTATGAGGTAAAGGGTATGTAGAAGCCAAGCCAAATTGAAAATCAAAACGGTTGAAAAAAGTCGTTCTCTGGTTTTGATAGTGAAAAGAAGTCGGTTTGTGGGTTTTGATTGTTGAGTAATTTGGGTGATTGTTGATAAGGGCTTTGTTGTATAGTTGAGTGATTGGGGATTTTGTGTGTGAGATTTGTGGATCAGGTTGATCGAGTAGGATTGTTGTTGGGACTATTTAATCGGGATATTTGGGAATTATTGTAAACTGTTGAAGGGTTATAAACTTGGGTGAATTAGCGTTTAAGAAATTTGTACGTTTTAAAAATTTAAGTGTAGTTTTGTAAGAACTTAGTTGTGTAAGTTTTTATTGTTTATTTTATAAGGAGAATTTAGGTGAGTACCTAAAATTTTGTAAAATATTTTATGGTTTATATTCTTTTTAACTAAAACCTCAAACGTCAATTTCTGGGACCGATTGTGAAAATATCAATAACTTACGGGAAAATAGTGGGTACAACGGGTTACATTTTATTATCAAGCGTAACTGAATATTTTGATGGTTGAACATAACAATGGGTCCGCGAATGATGTTTGAAGTTTAGTATATTTTATTGGGTTCTGTATTATTTAAGAAATCAGATTATGATAATTTTATATTAATTTGGGTAAATTGTTTATTTTATTCGTTGATACGAGAGGAGATTATTAATGTAATTTTAGATGGGTTATAATAAATTGGAATAAAAGGAAATTTCGGTTGTTTTATTTCTGTAATTTTAGATCTTTTATTTCAGCCAGAAAATCCACTTTTATCGCCAATTAATCCTTACGGATTAACCTTGGCAGGAGTTCGAACCCCTGCTTCTATATTCGGCACATGAAAATTTACGCTACCCGTGTGTCGAGTAAATAATATAATTCGCCGTTCCCTGGTTTTCCATATATATGATTTCTATTGTTGGGTATATGATATTTTAAAGTAAACTGTAGACATTTTGGTTTAAAATTGTATTTAATATTATTGCATTTATTAACAATTATATTTTATTCAATTATTATATTTTTCTTAATATAAATTTTTGGAGGGTATATTTTGGGTTATTTACAGGTAATTGTTGCAGTATTTAAGGGTTCATTGTTGCGGTTACCATTTATTTATGTGTAATTATTGATTTTATGGGTCATTGTTGATTAAACAGCTGATTTATACAGTATACATATAGGCCAGGGACATATACACACATATATACACATATTGGGTACATACAAGGGCAATAGACTTTACATACACATTGGGCATAAAAATACTTCACAAAGTAAACACACATCTTATCACGTATCAACAACATCATGTAATATATTTTGAAATATTATACCCTGTGTCAAAATATACTGTGGTAAAATGGGAAACAAAATAATTTTATTATAATGTAATTTTTCTTTTATTTTCATATTGCACATGTGGACAATACTACTTTGTTGTACTTTCATTGTGGTGATATTTTGTGTGTTTAGATTGGGGAGGTTTTATAAAATGGAGCAGCCAGTGATAAACATTGAAGCTCCGCGGGTGAGTTTAAACTATCTGGCCAATGCAATGGACAATTTGACGGGGAGGGAAAATGTGCGGGAGTATTTTGATAAACTCGAAAGAAGGGCAAGGATGGACAATTTAACGGAGGACCAAATTTTAATGGTAGTAAAGTGCAAATTAAGTGGGGAGGCGTATAAATATTTTAAAAGTGAGCCGGGGCTAGACGAATTAAGTTATGGGGAGTTTAAAGAAAAGCTAATTTAAATGTTTAGGCCAAAAAGAGTGCCAGGGTCGGGGTATTATAAACTAGCGGGGACAATTCAGCAGAGTAAGGAGTCAGTGCGGGAATTTGTGATTAGATTTAAGTTGGCGGGACAATAAGTGTTAGAGGAGGACTTGGCAGGGGCAGAAGCTACAGAAGTGCCGGGAATTAAAAAGAAGAACGAACGTCTAATGATTGAACAATTTAAGATGGGACTACGACGGGACTTATTGAAAAACATTGGGGTGGCGTTCATGTGGGAGGGGCCGGGATTGACACTAGAAGGGGCGTGTGAGTTGGCGGAGCAGGAAGAGCTCCACCAACAAATATTAAGTAGTGTGGGGCGAGGGGTACAAGCTTTGAAAATTGACTCGGCGGAAGGGGGTGCGCAGGGGGTGTCAACCCCTCGTCAAACGGAAACGCGACCGCGAGTGATCCCACCCAGATTCCAGGCGGCCGCTAGAGAAAGGGAGATGGGAAGGCCAAATGTGACGGGGCGAGATACGGCCGAGCAATCGGGGCGTCGGGATTTGTCGGCGGTGCAGTGCCTAAACTGTTTTGGGTTTGGGCACTTTGCGAAAGAGTGTCGGGCACCAATGGTGTGTCGTTGGTGTCGACGGGCAGGACACATTGGGAGGGAGTGCCCTAACCCAACAGGGCGGGTTGCACAGGCGGGAGTAAGACGGTTGCCTCGGGAAGCGGGACCACCTCCACCAGCAGGAAATTGGCAAGGGGCGGTATCGAAGAGGGGTCGTGGCCGAGGTGTACCGAGGGTGTTGGGACGGGTGAGAGCGGAGGAAGCCGCACCCAGGGAGATAACTGTTGAAACGGCTGATGGGGCAACTGTGGGGGCACGGGAAAATTTAAACCGGGCAGGCGCCTCGAGTGGGCCCCAAACCGAGGACGCCCAATAATTTTAATTCCAAGAATACAGGGTGTTTTCTGGGATATACCTTATATTGTACAAGGAAAATATAATGGACAAATTTTAAATTTTATTGTTGATTCGGGATCAGCAGTGTCAATTTTGAGGTCAGAAATTTTGGGTAATGAATCAATTCGGGATATTGGAAATATTTTTCTAACGGGAATCACAGGAAACACCTTGTTACCGGAAGGGGCGGCAATAGTGAAATTAAATTTTGCGGGTATATTATATTCGGTGGATTTTATTGTATGTACGGGGTTAAAAATAGAGACAGCTGGGCTGTTGGGTCGTGACTTTTTGAGTAAATATGGTGTTATTATTGACTATAAAAATAATTTATTGAATTTGGGGGATAGAACAATTGAGTTGATCGCTGGAACTGGATCTGGGGTGGATCTGGTGCGTCGTAATACGAAATTTTCACAAAATAAGGGGAAAGCTGACTCCAAATTATCTGCATATGGGAAAAATGATCTTAAAATGAGTGAAAGTGGGGGAAAAGTGCGTTTGAATGATTCGGGTAGTGCGGGGAAAGTGCGTTATGAGAAACCGGACCGAATGGAAACATCAGTGGGGGAAACTCGGAGCATTCAGCATACATCGGGGGATACAAATGGATGTGCGAAGCAATCGGTAGTAGTACAGCGTGGAAGCAGAGGCTCACACCAACATCAGGAACATCATGCTGAGGCGTCTACTAGTTCGGGAAGTAACAACAACATGTCGTTTCAGAATGGAGATGCAGGGAAATCACACCAACATTCGGAAAATAGTGGAAAAACATCAAGAAAACAGATACACACCAAAATTAACAGAAATAAAATTTTTGGAGGTGCGAGGAAATTCCCAAAAAATTCAAATGGGATGCCGAAAAGCACAGAAAAAGGAACCTTAGCAAAATCGAAACCAAAACAAGACGTTCAACCGGATGTTCAGCATAAAGTGGGTTCGAAAAACACCGAGACTATTGTACTACTCGATGAGGAATTGGAGATACCATCACGATCTGAATGTACAACACGGGCAAAACTTAAAAATAAATTTCCAAATGGGACCTGTGTACTAGTGAAATTCTAATTCATGGTGTCATGGCCGCTAGGATATTATCCAGAGTAAACAATGGGAATCAAGTTTTGGTTCGACTTATCAATACGGGTAATAAGTCAGTTACTATCGGAGCTAAAACACCAATAGGAGTAGCACAAGAATATACTGAGGAAACATACAATTTAATAACGGGTCACGAACAACGGGAGGTACATGTACTACATGTACAGTCGGGGTCATGATTAAGTGAACAGGTCGACTTAAAACATTTACAACCTGAAGATCGGGATAAAGTTTTAAATCTTTTAATGGAGTATTGGGATATTTTATACACAGAGGGCACTAAACTGGGAACTGCGAAGGGAATAAAACATCGGATTATTACTGAGAATGTACATCCAATTGCGAGGCGACTATACAGGGTACCTCAGGCACAACGGGAATTATTACGTCAACAGATCAATGAGATGTTGGAAGATGGAATTATTACGCCATCAACTTCACCATGGTCTGCACCTGTTGTCATTGTACCAAAGAAATCCGATGATGGGCAACCAAAAATTAGGGTTTGTGTCGACTACAGAGAACTAAATTCTGTGACAAAAAGGGATTTTTATCCGCTTCCAAGCATGCAGGAAACATTTGATATGTTGTCCAATGATAACTTGTTCACTACTTTGGACTTAGCTTCTGGGTACTGGCAAGTAGCTGTTGCGGAGGAAGACCAAGAGAAGACCGGGTTCAGCACTTTCGAGGGGCATTATCATTTCCGAAAAATGCCGTTTGGATTAAAAAATGCGCCGAGTACGTTTCAGCGGCTTATGGATACAATCTTGGCAGGGCTCGTGGGACACAAATGTTACGTATATTTGGATGATGTGATCATATTCAGCACCAAGGGGATCGATGAACATCTTTCACGGTTACGGGAAGTCTTCGATTGCTTACGGGAAGCAAATTTGAAGCTAAAACCAGAAAAGTGCAAATTCCTACGGGAACAAACGAAGTACCTAGGACATATTATTTCAGGGAGTGGGGTACAGCCGGATACACAGAAATTGTCAGCTGTTAGGGACTATCAGAGACCTCAGAGTGTTAGAGACGTTCGTGCATTTCTTGGACTGACAGGCTTCTACAGAAAGTTCATTCCAGATTTCGCTCGAATTGCCAAACCACTTACTACCTTGACGAAAAAAGATACTAGCTTTACATGGACAGAAGAAGCCGAGGGAGCATTCAATACATTAAAGGAAATTCTGTGTAAAGAACCGGTTTTAGCGTACCCAGATTTTAACAAGCAGTTTATATTGACAACGGATGCTTCGGGATATGCTATCGGGGCTATTTTGAGTCAAGAGTACGAGAGACATGAACGACCAATTGCGTATGCTAGTCGGCAGCTAAATAAGGCTGAACGCAATTATTCAACCACTGAGCGCGAGTGCTTATCTGTGGTCTGGGGTGTCAGACATTTTCGCTGTTATCTGTACGGGCGGCCTTTTAAGATCATAACGGATCATCGACCACTTAGGTGGCTACTTTCAATCAAAGATCCAAGTTCTAGACTGGCAAGATGGGCATTAACACTGGCTGAGTATGAATTCGAAATTATTCACAGACCTGGGAGGAAAAATAGGAATGCAGATGCACTGTCGAGAGTACCAGCACCTAATATAAGCGTCAATCAAGCGGAAATACAATACGAGCCATTTTGGGATAGAGAAACATTGAAGAGGGGGCAACAACGGGATCCACTTATACAAGAAATTATCCGAAAATTGGGAGAAAATAAAGAAAATGAGTTTTACTACTTAGATGAGGATAGAATTTTGTACAAGAAAAGGGTTATCACCGAACGACATGATAGATTAGTCGTTCCGGCAAATATGGTACGAGAAGTTATACGGGCATATCATGCAGCACCTTATTCGGGACATCAGGGCTATGAACGGACACTAAGTTTTATAAGGGATAAATTTTATTGGGTAAATATGACTAAAGATGTAAAGAGAATGTGTTTCGTGTGCTCAAAGGAAGACAAAACCTACAAAACCAGCACCACTTTTAAAACTACCAGCAGTAGAGGCACCATTTAAGCGGATCGCAATGGATATTGTGGGACCACTTGTAACTTCTATGCGGGGAAATAATTACTCGATATCTGGAAGCGATACCACTACCGGATCAGAGGGCTGATACCGTAGCGAGGGCTTTCATCGAAAACATCATTACGAGACACGGGGTACCAAGGGCATTAATTACGGACCAAGGGACCAATTTTACATCAAAGTTAATGAAGGAAATTTGTCAAATTCTCGGGATTGAAAAGATTCAAACAACACCGTACCATCCGCAGTCAAATGGTATGATTGAACGCAGTCACCGGGTTATCAAAGATATGCTATCGCACTATATTAGTGACACTCAACGAGACTGGGACGAGTAGTTACCATTCGTGGTTATGGCATATCGTAGTCACGTACACAGTGCAACGGGTGAAACTCCATTCTTTTTACTACACGGGAGGGATATAGAACTGCCTTATGACGAAATCATTAAACCACGTCGAGTAACGGCAGATTGTAGTGAAAATTATGCGGCGGAGTTAATCCAAAGGCTTAATCAAGCATACACTCAGGTGACGGAACATCTAAAACAAGCGACAGAAAAACAAGTAGTTCGGTATAATCAAAAAGCAAAGGAAGCTACATATCAACTGGGTGAGAGGGTATATCTACATGATCCATCTGCTTGTATTAAAGGGTCCAAAAAGTTAGCGAAACCATGGGTTGGGCCATTCAGAATTGTTGGGATAAAGGGAGCGGTCACATACAAGATAAAAGAGATCTATGGGCGTAGACAATTCATCGTACACGTAAACAGATTGAAACCGTGCAAATATATGGATGACGATGGGCCAGCAAATATTCGTGAACAACCTGAAGTTGAAGAACCGGGAAATAATCAGGGTAATCAATTGGACGCAAATCGGGTAAATGATAGGGTTCAATTGGATGAAGATTGGCCATTACAATTTCGAGTCACCTTACAACCAAACATAGCTCCGGGTCAAGACGATCAAGTAGAACCAGAAGAACGGGAAGAAGATATAGTAAACGAACAAGTAGAACCAGAAGAACGGGAACAAGAAATAGTAAATGAGCCAGAACCAGAAGATGTACGACATTACCATACACGTAGCCGTGGTCCAGTCGAGGATCAACCGTGGGTTCTAGATCGGGCAATATAAAATCAATTAATTACCGCATACACTGTGAAAAACTATTTTTCAAAATTTTAAAGTCTTAAGTGCGCGTAAGAGGGTCCACTGTACTGTTTAAAAATTTCAAAAAAAAAAATTTAAACTATCTTAAAAAAAAAAAAATTTTAAAATTTTTTTTTAAATTAAATAAATTGGCAATGACTTACACGGGCGTACTGTACTAAAAGTCTATTAACAACATTGATAAATAAATAATTTTAATACATCATATAAAAATATTATCGGGTATCTCAAAATTGTGTTATCATCTTTACAGGACATCAAAATGGGACAGTGGTTGCAACTAATCGTTGTGTTACTGGTAATCAGGTACAGTGCGGCAATTATAGTGTATGACTGTCGGGGACCCAATACTAATATATCAGTGATATCGGTTAAAGACATTGCTCAGTGTCCGGATCCAAAAAATGACTATACGGAGGTGCGAAAAGACATTCAAATAATACAAAAAAATGACTTTACTGGTGTGCATGTACAGACATGTTTGGTGGAAGTGACGCGCATTATACAACGTTGCGGGATGTTTAGTCATGTATCAGCGGTATCACAAGGACTTTTGAGTTATGTACATCGGGTCGAGCCAGAAGAATGTAAAAATATTCACCGAACACGTTCGTTTTATGGGTTCAAAGGACATATAATTGGGAATATTCAAGCAAATGCTACTACAGTCACGGGTATAACATTAGCGGGTAGTATTACGGTTGATGGGCAATGCAAGGGTACAACCTACACTGAAACCTCATTTACCTGGGAAGACGTCATTGTACTAACTACAGTCAAAATTAGTACATTTGATTATCGGGCTACTGTGAAATTGGCAACCGACGAAATTGTATTAAAGGGTGGTGTCACATGTTCCTATGTTGCGGGTTACTGTATGGACACCGAAATTGGGGAAACTGTATGGGAAGTTGGTATGCGTGGACAATGCGACAACAGGGCCTATCACATTTTGTACGAAGGGAGTGCAAGTTTAATCACGACGAATAAATCACACGTATTTTTGGACACACAGTACATTGTAGTGGAACAACAGAATCGGGTATTCGCAATTACATTAAGGGAAAAATCATTCGTTTGTGATCAAGAAGCATGGGGAACCGAGCATCCAAAATTAATGGTGATTGAGCGTAAAACTTATGGGTATAAATTTCGAATGAATGACCAGCTGGGATCAGAGAACGTCGATTTGCTCACATATATAAATACTAAGTTTATGTATGTTGAGCAGAGCATCAAAAGAACGCTACACAATTTTCACGTCCAAACTATTCATCGACGCTGTCTATTAAATAGAGAGGTATTGAAGAATAGACTTTTAGTAGCGCCATTATCAACCAATACAGTCGGCGTTCTGCTGAAAAATCAATTAGGCTTTACGGGTCGGGTACTGGGTGAAGTAATATACCTCATGCAGTGTGTTCCAAAAGCAGCGGAAGTTCGACGGGACAAGTATTGTTACAACGAACTACCAGTTTCAGTAAATAATGAGTCGTTATTTATGGCACCTGTTACACACATTTTACAAGAACGGGCAGAACAAATAGAATGTTCATCATTAACACCGCCATTGTATCACATTGGGAATAAATGGGTAGGATTTAGTCCATTACCAAATACGGGAATTCAACCAGAAATAATCAAAGTCGATAGCGAACCATATCCGGAATTTCAACCACTACAACAGCTAAGTACTGGGGGTATCTATTCAAATGAGGAAATCAGGGCAGTTCAACATTCTTTAACTTTTGGGGCTGAACGACAAGCGGTATCAACAATCATAACAAGGAAAATAATTGGGCTTGATACGGAAAATCAGGGGTATTCAACAGTGAACTTATTCGATGCAAACGAAATTCAAGGGTTAGCCAAGAAGACATTCAGTGCTGTATGGGGATGGTTTACTGATATTGGACTTTTCCAGTATATTGGGTATTTACGTAATTTTCCGATTTTGTAAATACTTAATTGGGGCTGTATTAAATGGGTTATCATTATATGAAATATTGGGATGGAGTTTCGGGTTGCTGGCATGTTTATGGAATACCTTAACCGTTTGGATCATACACCGATACCATAAACAAAACACGGGCATATCACGGGAAGAACAACCAAAAGTGGAAAATCAGGAAGCACGGGAAGACACAATGCGGGATTCGACCATAATCGATATGGATGGGACTACAGAAAAGCACAAGCAGGGAAAAACCACCACCAGCGACGTGAAGACATTGTATCCGGGAGTGAAGATTCACGTTGCAGGAGTGCCCATTGAGTGAGTGATACAGTGAAAAAAAAAAATCTTAAATTTGTGTATGTTAAATCTTAAGTTGTGGTATGTGTTGTTTAAATAAACAAACAAAATTGTAGATATTAAAACTGAGTGTAGTGACCTAGTGAAGAATGCATATGTATGCAAGGACGTTATGTAAAGACAATAAGGGGATTAGACCAAGTAATTAGTTAAGGTAGTTGGTCCAAGTTAATAACAGTATAAATTTAATAAGTACTAAATATTAAAATGGGTTTAATTAAATTAGCTGAATAATTAATTAAGGGGTACTCACCAACAAAACTTATCCGTCTATTCGGGGAATGGGACACCTAAATCAAGTAGCAAAATTCGAAAAGGCTGGTCGATCCGGGAGAGCGACCATCTTTTTCAAAGGGGGGAGTGCTGTTACAAGCCGGGTTTATTATTCAAAATTTAAATATTTTTTATATTTTTATGGGAATAGAAATAATTCCAAATTAAAAAGTTTGAATCAAATTTCAAGTTGATATTAAAGTAATGCGTAGCTACATATTCTAATCTAATGAACACTTGCATAAATAAATAATTATTAAATATTTCTATAAACAAAAAGGTCCATTCATCGAAGTAACGGCGTAAGTTAAATAAATTTGTCGAGTATCGGGACATGTAAGAAATTATTTAGACTAAACATCCGGGCGACACAAAAAAACCGTTGGCGATAAATAATAATTAATAAATTAACGAGAAATAATTAATTGCTGATAAGGATTTTTTTGCTATGGAACTTTCTAGAATAAATTTATAGACCAGAGGGGTATGAGGTAAAGGGTATGTAGAAGCCAAGCCAAATTGAAAATCAAAACGGTTGAAAAAAGTCGTTCTCTGGTTTTGATAGTGAAAAGAAGTCGGTTTGTGGGTTTTGATTGTTGAGTAATTTGGGTGATTGTTGATAAGGGCTTTGTTGTATAGTTGAGTGATTGGGGATTTTGTGTGTGAGATTTGTGGATCAGGTTGATCGAGTAGGATTGTTGTTGGGACTATTTAATCGGGATATTTGGGAATTATTGTAAACTGTTGAAGGGTTATAAACTTGGGTGAATTAGCGTTTAAGAAATTTGTACGTTTTAAAAATTTAAGTGTAGTTTTGTAAGAACTTAGTTGTGTAAGTTTTTATTGTTTATTTTATAAGGAGAATTTAGGTGAGTACCTAAAATTTTGTAAAATATTTTATGGTTTATATTCTTTTTAACTAAAACCTCAAACGTCAATTTCTGGGACCGATTGTGAAAATATCAATAACTTACGGGAAAATAGTGGGTACAACGGGTTACATTTTATTATCAAGCGTAACTGAATATTTTGATGGTTGAACATAACAATGGGTCCGCGAATGATGTTTGAAGTTTAGTATATTTTATTGGGTTCTGTATTATTTAAGGAATCAGATTATGATAATTTTATATTAATTTGGGTAAAGTGTTTATTTTATTCATTGATACGAGAGGAGATTATTAATGTAATTTTAGATGGGTTATAATAAATTGGAATAAAAGGAAATTTCGGTTGTTTTATTTCTGTAATTTTAGATCTTTTATTTCATCCAGAAAATCCACTTTTATCGCCAATTAATCCTTACGGATTAACCTTGGCAGGAGTTCGAACCCCTGCTTCTATATTCGGCACATGAAAATTTACGCTACCCGTGTGTCGAGTAAATAATATAATTCGCCGTTCCCTGGTTTTCCATATACATATGGTTAACTAACGGGGCACGGTTACAGTATGAAATACAGGTATGTGTACGGTGGTAACGATGACACGTTTCGCGTACAGGCGATATGCGTGGTTTGAGTGGGGGTTGAGAGAGAGGGTCGTCGGTCAACGACGGGCGGAATAATGGCAAGGTCTGGCAATCGGGAATTAATAGTGACATGAACAAGACGTTCTTTTTGTTGTTCTGTCAACAATAAGCCGTGGGTTCTCGGTTCATTTTATCAGTTTTAACTTTTGTTTATACTTCATGTTTTCAATTATAAAATATTAAATATTATCTACTATTACACGGCAGATTTTAATATTATAAACATTTAACAATATGTGTTTATTATCGGCAAAAAATTGTGGATCGTTTGTTCAATGAACTCTACTATATTTTATCATCCAATAAATATACATCGGAAAAGTACATTCTGTTTTATTTACGACTCACGAACCTTTTCCCTCAGCGCAATTATATTTATACATTGGAGTTTTCACGGGGACAACATTGGCATCTGTAATATCCAACTTCGTAACTGTACACGCGGTATTTTAGGGTTCCGTAACCCAACTATATCAACATTACAAATAACGTTTTATGGATTCGACACTCTAATTATACCATGTACACCGGTTTTACACCATCTGGTCGAGGCACAGCGTTACACCGCGATACAATACTTCTAATATCACGAACACTGGCACCAAATATAACCTTCTTCTTTGATTGCCCCATTCCTAATTTTACTTTTGATTTCACAGCGTTCGTTACAGCCCAACAGTCTCTTTTTTTTATTTGGGTTAATATTTTTTTTACTATGTTTGTTGTAATTGATTTGTTTACTGGCAACAAAGTTAATTCTGATTTAAAAACTTTTTCTTCAAAATACACTTTATAGTCGTTTTATGTGATGTTTAAATAAAACTGTTTTTTGATGAGATATTTTTCACTATTTTCAGACACCAGACATCATAAACAAAAAAAGAATGATTCATTCGCAGGAAAGGGAGATAATTTATAATGTATATAAATTCTTCAAAAAGGAAGCGAAAAGGGGGCAATTAATTCCACGTAATCAGCTTTTACAAAAAACTGCAAAATCTGTTGGTATTATTTCGCGAACTGTCTCTGGAATTACTAGTGAGGGCAAAAAAACTAAAAAGTGTTCGTCTTCACAGAAAGCAATAAGCCTTCACCTATTACAGGGACAGATGAATTCGCCCAAGGTGTAATAAGGCGTACAATCTATAATTTTGCCTTTACTGATGGTGCGAGACCAACAATGAATACGGTGCACCGAAAAATAAAGGACGACATAAATTTTATTGGTTGTTTAAGTTCGTTCACCAAGGTAGTTAGGCGATTAGGTTTTAAGTGGAAAAAACAAGCAATAATCGTAAATTGTCGATTGTAACAACAGATATACGATTAAAACGTGTTAACTGTCTAAGAGCGGTAAGAAGTTACAGAAAAGAAGGACCGCCAATTGTATATTTAGATGAATCCTATATATGATACATGCGACTCATACAACACTTTTTGAATGGATTGATGAAACTGTTTTAGGAATAAAGAATCCTATTTCAAAAGGTAATAGATTAATCATGTTACACGCAGGAGGTGAAAATGGCTTCGTGCGAGATGTGCTTCTCTTATTAAAACCAGAACGAAAAACAGGCGATTATCGTAAGAGATAAATCCATGGAGAGATGAATCGTGATAATTTTTCTCAATGAATGGGAACACAACTAATCCCAAATCTTCCTCCAAATAGCGTTATTGTGGTAGATAATGCATCTTACCATAATACACCAATAGAAAGCTACCCGACATTAAATTCAAAAAAATGTGAATTAAAAAAATGGTTAAATGAAAGAGGAATTCCATTCGAAATGTCAACGACGAAAACAGAATTCCAAAAGATATTTAATTAATGAAATAGCTGCTGAACATGGTCATACTGTATTAAGGCTGCCATCATATTATCACCCGGAACTAAACCCCATTGAAAAAATATGGGTTATAATAAAAAACTGGGTAGCTAAAAACAATGTTACATACATTTATGTTGAATGATGTAGAGGGATTAGCTCGACAAAAATTTTCTAGCATTAGTAAGGAAGATTGGAAAAAAGTATGTGAACATTCTAAAAAACGTGAGGAAGAATATGTTACAAGTGAACACATACTGGAAGACGTTACCGAAAAGTTCATCATAACAATGGACAGTGATGACGATGACGATGATTATTCTGATGAGAGCTAAATACTTATGAGTAATGTATAAATTCGTAATTTTCTACTTTCAGTTTTGAAGATTTAAACTAAGATTATTTTATTTCTTAAAAAGCTGGACACCTAAAGTGATTGATTCTATTTTGAGAAAACCGTAACGTATCCATAAGTGATCGCATGTATGTAAATGATTAAGGAAATTAATAATCAGCTATATCAACATTTTTTCTACATCTTCATAAAAATGACCTGATTAAAAATTGTAAATAATAAACAAATATTTTACTTCGCAAAAATACCACTTTTATTTTGAAACTGTGACAATATTGTTTGAAAATGAACTGACGGTTCGAAACAATATTGTCACAGTTTTAAAATAAAAGTGGTATTTTTGCGAAGTAAAATATTTGTTTATTATTTACAAATATGGAATACTATAAAGTAACGCTCAAATCTATTAATATGATTAAAAATTTTTAATATTATATTAATTATTATTAATTGATCAAGCTAAGAAGTTCGAATTTGGGTTAAAATTTGTACAAGTTTTCACTATTTGTGTATTAATAACATAAACAAAAATTTTATTCATTTTACAAGAGTCTAATTAGTTATTATTTTTTCAATCAACCTAAAAATTTTTTTTATAATTATTTATAAACGTTGTGATATGCCACTGTCTGTTTTTATTATGCTTGATTGTTCTATTCACTAATCTACATTACATTTCCCCTCTAAAATACTTTATCTTTTGTAACACAAACATTGTAGTTATTTACACCTCACTCTTGTTATAGCTTTCTTGTGTGTTTTTTTTTTCTTACGCTTTAATTTTAGATACATTCATCTAATTTATCCATTCTATCTATTAGTTTTTTCCCCTCTTGCGTTTCTCTGAGGCATAAGAAAATACTTTTGCTTTACCTCTCATTGTTTCAGCAAAATAGTAAAAGTGCCTGGAAGGGGTTCCACGTAATTTTAATTTTCTTCACTATTGAATAAATATGGAACATATCCCTTTTCTGAAGTTGGTGGTAAGTTGAAAGCCTTGGGGAGTGCTGCCAACGCCATCGGAAAATAATTAAGAGAATCAATAAAACGCACATTATCGATCTCCAACATTAAAATTTTCGACCACTTCATTATAATATCTGATTGTAACTGTGTTTTTTCGATGATATACTTTAAAATTAATTGATAGTCAAATGCTTGCCCGTTATGAGCGATACACATAACTTCTAAATTTTCTTCGAGTGTCCAGTATTTGTTTCATAAATGTCTCGATAACGTTGTTTTTTAACACGCGCTGTCTTAATCCACCTTTTGCACAATATCCACTACCGTCTTCTTCTTCTTTATTGATACACACACTGCAACACTGCATATATGCACATAGGTATGCTTCGTGTACAACAGCGTCGCTACTCTAATTTATCGGCTTCTTTTGTTTCGTCTCTAATTCGAAAAATACAAATAATATATTGTCCAATTTCGGCCGGCCTGTATCTTTATCGATGTAACAGAAATGATTGGCTGGAGCGTAGCGATCACATACCTTGCAAAATATTTCACCACACACATTCTTTTTGTTGTCGCATTTTCATTTAATTAATGCTTTTGGAACACTTTCTTTGTATATACATTATTTCGATTATTTTTGTTTGTATCATTTAATGAATTATTGTATTATAAGTAGAAAAATAAATGTCGTTTTGGTTGATATATAATTGTTTCATACTAATTCATTCACATTTTAAATAATCCAATCCCATACTTGTAATCTTTTTTAGTTGTTAAATAAATTGTTATTTTGGACAAGAATTATCTTTTGATATCAAAATATTTAATTGTTACAAAGAAAGCAATTTTATTTCAGGAGTTGATCTACCAATATTTCTAAATTGAAAACAACTTATGCGGTTAACTGACCTTAGGCTAGAGATGCTCGTATCAACCCATCATCACATAGAGACACACACATACACATTCATACAATACTTTAATTACAAAAAGCTGATTACACATTCACACTATAACACTAATAATAATAATAAAAGGATAATATAATAATAGAATAATAATAATAAAATACAAATAAAATAACTATATGACTACAAATAACTATATACAAATTAGAAAATAAATATTATGTTTCTTATTCACTAAAATTAAACAAATTTTTTTTTTATCTTTACGATTGTACATATAATATATTGTTATTACTAACATTGTATACACATATTTATGAAAAAAAATCTTATATTAAAACTTTCACATTACTCGTTAACACTGAATATTCAACTAATCTTTCGTGAAAAATAAGACAGTATGCGGTAGTTTTTTCTGCCGGCGCTTCTTTAAATGTGAATTCTAATCGCAAATCAACTGGACCAGTTTTTAATGAATCATTTTGTCGACTAGCGTCAAATACCACAATGGGGGCTTTTGTACGAAATTCGTTGTATGTTAGCATCGGCTCCGAACGTCGTTGATAATATGCGTTTTGGAAATTTGTATACATATCATATAATTGTGCATATTTCATTCGATCAAAATCGGTTGAAATGTCATCATATGGATATCCTTCAGAATTTAAAAACAGTTTTGCTTTAATTAATTTACAGTGGTCAAAATGACTAACCACACCAGTTGCAATATCTCTACGATTTGTCTGAAAAGCTAGTATTACAAATCTAGGCTTTTCTAATTGGCTCGATGTCTTTACTGTCCATGAGTGATCTGTTGCTTTTGGCAAAGATGGATATTCATGTAGTTCCCAACAACGAAAAGGTACCGTAATCATTTTATTAGTATTAATAATCTTCATGAGATGTAATCTTTGTTTATCAGAAACTAAAATGTGAGGCACTCTCCATTGAATTTTTAAAATTTTTACTTTAACATCTCTTCCATCTTTTTTTTGGTATAACAATTTGTATCATCTCTTGAACGAATTAAAACTAGTTCATGTCTTGAATTTATCATAATTTTTTTATAATCTTCACAAAATCCAAAAATCATTTTTAGTGGTATACGTATCTCGTCTCCGTACGAATAGGAATTTACATAAGGATTGTAAGAGTGTATTTCATTACGTGTTACACTGTCATCAAACAGTGGTTTTTCATCGATATTAAGAATATCCATAATTATGTTTCTTTAATTTTGAATCCTAATGATTTTAAAAATTCTCTATTTTCTTTGCTAAGCACACTTCTCTTCTTATTTACTTTCTTAGAAACACTGAGCGACTGTTGTTTTGGTTGTTTCTTTTTATACAACAGTTTTGCATCTGAACTTAAAATTAACATTTTCAACCTCTCTTATTGATGTGAATTCTTAATGTAATCTCTTCACCATTAAAATTTACTAAATTATCGTCTTGATCAGTGATAGTCACAATTATTTCATCAATGTATTTTCTATTCATAGGAAAATAAATTATGTTTTTTGGTGTTTCAACAATTTTATAACCAATTTTCACATCAGGGTAGAAAGAATATAAATGATGTGTTGTATTATTGTTTAAATAAGCTCCTTTTACCAAATTACAATTCACAAAAATAGCATTAATTGCTTGTATGCGAACAATTTCATCAGATGTATACTTTTTATTTGCTTCTAAGACGTTTGTTTTTGTAAAACCGAGTAATTTTCCAAACGATTCCTTTTCCGTAAACGTAATTTTCTCTGAACAATGAATTTCACTCTTTAAAGTCCATGTATTCACTTTTAAACTGAAGAATGGTTTTGGTTTTTGTGGCTTTTTATCTCCCTTTTTAGGTGCAGGTGGTGGAGGAAAAAGTTTGTTGAACTGTTTTAAAATTTCATCTTCAATTTCAACAACTTCGTAACATCCAGTTGGTAATGTAATTGTTTTATTACCTATGGTTATCTTATTACGATGCGTATCAATATTCGGTATTGAGTTGTATGAGAAAAATTCAATAAGCCCAATTTCATAGTCTCCATTTGAACAATCTATCGGTGGGAAAAAATGTGCTTCCAATTTTGATGTTTTACCGCTTAGTGCTATGCTATATGACATTTTTGATTTAAATATTTTTCGTAACAATAACACAGAAATATTAAACACAAATGCCCACAAATAACTTCATTAATTTTTTGATGAGTGTAATCGTTGTATAGAATGTTTTTACCAAGATATTTTATAAGTTCTTTCGGAGGGGGTAGTCCAAAAGAATCGTAATACAACTTTTTTCTCCCTTTTTAAAATACGACACCCAATGAGATCCAGGCAAATTAGATGTTTGTAGGTTAATGATACCACTTTCAATTTTCCATGGTTTATGTGGTAGTTCATCTCTCATAAATACCCCCCTGAAGTATGGGATATTCCTCGCATAATAAATCAAATCTCTATTTGTTAAAGCCTTTTTAGGTAAAATATTTAAAAAACGATTTTTATGATTTTTTATAAATGTATCAAAATACTGTTGTTGTCAATACACATTTCTTTTATTATTTCCTAGTGTGTGTGGATTTAAGTATAACCCATATCTCTTTTTATATGGCTTAAAAACAATTGCTTTTCCTTGTTTCAAATTTAATTCAACTTCTTTGTTATGACGTTTATTTTCTTCTAAAAATTCACGAGCTTTTTTAGCATCACTAATCGTTTTGGCGATACTGCTAACACCACCTGCTAAACTACCAACAGCGGAAAGCCCAGCAAGAAGAGGTACTAAAAATGGTAACGCTCCACCAATTTTTTTAGGAACCGGTAACACTCTTGGTATTGAAATATTTCTTTTTCCATATTTATGTACACTTCTTTTAGCTGCCAACAACTTTTTTTTTTATAATTTGATTAATATTTTTTGCATTTTTTCTCTTAATGCTTTGCGAGACGATTGTATTATTTTACTTAGCGGAATTTTCTTTTTTGTTTTCACTTTCAGTTTCCCACCCATCTTTCTTTTAGCCTTCATAATGTTTGTCACAAACCGAGCTGCTGATTTTTCACCCAAGCTGGCATCTTTTGATTTAACGCGTTTCCAAGTTTTTTCAATTAAACGTTTGTCGACTTCCCTCCTTTCAAGTGAATCAGATGTTTTAGAATAAGCAATGTCGTGTTCGAGACAAGCTTTGTCTAGTTGATTTATTGGAATATCACCTTGATTTAAACGTTTCTGTAATTTTGTTCCTGGTCCACAAAACTTGTAAAATGGTAAATGAATCTCCACTGGTAATTTATCAATTAATGTATCGAGTAAACCTTTTCCTTGAATATCTTTTAATCGACTGATTGTTTTTTTTGTTTGCTTGTTCATTTTTTACAAAAAAACTTAAATTTTTTAGTTTTACATATATGACAATTTTTTTTCAATGGTAAAGGTCCGTCACAATGATCCGACCACGTTGGTAAATTGTAGTGTTCGAAACAGTGTTGTTCTTCAATTCGTTGTTTCTTCGCAAATAAATAGTAAAACACTCGTAGACACATTCTTAAAAGTAAATAAATGAATAAATACTCGAGTAGACTTGTTCTGTCTCAGTATATTGTAAAAATGAAATTTGTAAAATAACCCGTGAGTTTAAAAGTAAATGAGCGTATAAATACTCGTGTAGACTTGTTCTGTCTCAGTGTATTGTAAAAATGAAATTTGTAAAACAGCCCGTCAGTTTAAAAGTGAATAACAACGACAATAAACTTTCTACAATTAATAATAAAAATTACCAACGACATAGTAAACTTTTTCCTAATACAGTAAGATGTATTATTGCTGCTCCATCTGGGGGTGGTAAAACGAATTTGATTTTATCATTGTTGGAAAGCAAGAATGGTTTATCATTTGAAAATTTATACATATATTCAAAAACTTTACACCAACCAAAATATATGTGGTTAGCCGAGGTTTTGAAAAATATAGATGGTATTGGATTTTACACGTTTACGGAAAATGATGAAGTGATTAAGCCGAATCAAGTTAAACCTAATTCAATTGTTATATTTGACGATATTTCATGTTCTGATCAAAGTAATGTAAAATTATTTTTTTTCTAATTCCCGACATTTTTTAACAGATGTCATATATGCATGTCAAAGTTATTCAGCAGCCAGTAAACATCTATTACGAGACAATGCAAATGTTGTAATATTATTCAAATCAGATTATCGAAATACTTTTAATGCATATAGAGATCACGCGTTTTCGGATATGCCCTTTGAAAAATTTTCAGAAATGGGCAACAAGATTTGGGAAAATAATCCATATGGTTTTTTGTCAATATTCAAAGAATGTGGACTTAATGATGGACGTTATCGTGGAGGAATCGATGAATATATAATATTGTAAAATTTGTAATATTAGAGTTCATTTCAAATAGCTTGACCCTTTTTCTTATGTAAATTCAATAGTAACAGGGTTCAACCGATTTAAAATGAACTCTACTTCAAACAGAGATCAGATCTTTAAGAATACACTTAAAAAATTTTCAATCTACTCCAGAATTATGGATAAAGAATCAGTAAAAATTAAAAGAAAAATTATTGAAACCAGTAATGCTATTCGAAATAAATATTTAAACATAAAACGAGGTCGTTTAAAAATGGACAAAAATCTTAAAGATTTGTACAAACCGCTTACAGAAGATTTACAAAAGATTGGTGTTAGGAAAGTGGATATTGAAGATGATAGTGAAAAAAGCAAGAATGGAAAACTTAAATTAGAAAAAAGTGAAGATGAAGCAGAAAGTAGTTTTAATGAGTCTTTTGTAACACCCAGAAAAGATCTAGATGATAAAGATACATTATTATCACCACAAAGTTCGAACAAAGCTATTGAATCACCTCAGAATGTCAGTTATGGTAAACTTTCTAGAAAGTACATGAAGAGTGTGTTATCAAGGAAAGATCACGACAAAAGAGATTTGGGAATAAGATTTAATCAAAATGAATGGAAAATTGGTAAAGAAAAAGTATTTTTTGATTCAGATGATAATTTAACTAGTAAAGATAATGTATATAAAGGAACACCCGGTTTATACGAACTATTATTTAAAGAAGTACCAAAAAGATACACTCAAAATGATTTAATAACTTACAAACAAATTCTTGAAGATGCAAAAGCAACAGATGATTTGAATATGAATACTTTTAAATACAAAAATATTTTTCGCAAGTTGTTTGCCAGTCAAAAAGGAAGTGGGATGTCTGATTTAGCTTTTAAGCAGCTGCATAAAACCAATTTTATTTATTACGATAATGTTAACGATCTTGTAAGGCGCCTAAAATTACTTTTTTTCGCTAGAGAAGCGGGAAATTCATTTTCGGAAAATCAATTAGAAATGATTTGAATGAAATAGTCCAACAATTACGTGAGTTAGATATAACTGAATAAAAAAAGTAAATAATATGGACCCGAGAGAAGTTTTATTTAAGAAAGGAAAAGTGCTTATTATTGTTGTAATCAGCGTGTGTGTATTGATTGGAATAAGTACATGTTTAATAAACTGGGAGTGTCAAGACACGTTGACCCAAATTGATGATGAGTTTAATAAAAATCTTTCAAGAAAAATTGACGAAAATTTCAACAGAACTGTTTTATTTTTATTACAAAGTTTTCAAAATGATAATGTTGATTACGTAATTACAAAAACGTCAGAAATGGCTGCAAAAATTCAAAAAATAACAAATTTAACTAGTGTATTAATTAACCAAAAAACAGAAAATCTAATAAAACTAATGAACAATATTTCTAAAAGTATAAAGTTGAAAATTGACAATGAAAAAGAGTATATAATAAAGTTGCTTCAGTCTAATGTAAATTATCTACGTGGAGAAATTAAAAAGAACACACATCAAAGTAATCATGAGCAAAATAGACATCGTGAATGAATTACATAAACCAGCTAGAAGAAAATTTAAACGTCGTAGAGTAAGAATGGTTGGAATAGATGAACAATGGCAAGCTGATCTTTGTGATATGACAAAATTTGCAAAATATAATAAATAATATAAATATATACTCACAGTAATTTATAATTTTTCGAAACGAAGTTTTTGTGTACCATTAAAGACCAAAAGAGGAGAAGAAGTAGCGAAAGCTATGGAATCAATTTTTAAGCTTAATCGAAGACCGGCCCTAATGCAAACAGACAAAGGCTCAGAATTTCTAAATCCTCATTTTAAACGCTTAATGGAAAAATATGCTATTAAACACTTTACAACTTACTCAAATTTAAAAGCAAGTATAGTCGAAAGATTTAACAAAACTTTAAAAAACATGATTTGGAAACAATTCAGCATCCGCTCTTCTTACAAATGGATTGATATACTCGATGAATTGGTGAAACAATATAATAATACTTACCATAACACTATTAAGATGAAACCAGCTGAAGTCAATTCAAAGAAAATCGAAGAGCAGTTACGACATACCGTTTATAATTACAATCAGTATCAAAATAAAAAACAACCAAGATTCAAAAAAAATGATCATGTTCGTATTAGTAAATTTAAAACTACCTTTGAAAAAGGATATACATTCAACTGGACTCCTGAAATTTTTAAAATTTCTCAAGTACACAAAACTGATCCAGTCACATATTCGTTAATAGACTATGAAAATAAACCTATAGAAGGCAAATTCTACGATTTCGAGTTGCAAAAAACCAAGAACCCGTCTTTATATCTAATTTCCAAAATTATTAAAAGAAAGGGTGATTCAGCACTGGTGAAATGGTTGGGTTTCAAAAATCCTACTTGGATTAAACAAGATGACATACTATAGTTAAATGTAATAAAAAATTATATGTATTTTTTTTTTAATAAAGAAAGTAAAAATAAAACAAGACTTTTTTTTTATTTTCCAGTTTTATTAAATTAAATATTTACAATAAAATTACAAATAAATGTTACAAGTGTTTCTTAAAATCGACTGAAGAAAAACGTTCATTTTTTTCTTCAGTCTCACAATAGTGTTTTATAAAATTACAACTTAAAGTAATTAAAATTAGTACTTAAAGTAATGCTTCAACATAGACAATGTTTTGTTCCTGAATATACACAATTTCATTGCGTTGACAAGTGGCCTCCCATATTATAATAGGATTTTTTAGGGGTAATGAACCACCCTTTATCAAACCCTTAAATTTTACACCACATTTTTATGTATGTATATATGTACAAGTACTTATCTAACATAGTTACAAACAATGACCTGTGATTTTACAAGAGTGTAGTATTGCAATATTAAATAGTAATTATTATTGTAATGTGTCTTTATGAAACCATGCTAAAGTAGTCATTTGTCCGTTTATCAATACACGTTTATCATCTTCGGCAGACAAAACTTTTTTATTAACTTTTATTGTAAAAATATTATGATACTTTGATCGTATTAAAGTCATTTCTCTGTACAATATATTATTGTAAAATAAAGTATTTAAATAACCATCAAACGTAATTTTCGATAAACAAGATTTTGAAACACCTTTAGCACGCTTATCTACAATATCATCTAACGTAATATATGAATACATTTTTGGTCTCAAACCACAATAACAAGTTATTATTTTTCCACTTAATTCATCTTTTAATAAACCAAATTTCTTTTTATTGACTTTCGGAATTCCAAATATATTATTATCATCATAACCTGATGTATCAAAATAATTCAAATTGTTTTTCATAACTTGATATGGATTTATATTTTCCAATCCAATTAATAGGGAATCTGTGTCACTATAAAGGAGTTTAACTTTATTTTCAAAAATTTTCTTAAAAACATCATAATATAAATAGTACATATGATACTTTGATAACTCTAAAATTGTCCATCCCACGTATATTGGTCTATTATAAAATATTTCATCTCGAGTTTGTTCAATTAATACTAAATTTTCTGCTAAAATAGTGAATTTTTTACACCGTGGACTACAAATCATTTGCCTAGCACCATATCTTCCATCCCATTTACAACAAAGTTTATTATTACACCGTTTTCGTAATGATTGTATAGATTTTCCAAATATAGCATTTAAAATAAATTTAAAAAATTTGATTCAAATTTTGTTTTAGATTGTCCTCTCAACTTTGCATTTAATTCAATATAAGCTCTGAGTCAAAAGGAGTGTTTGAATCTTAAAACCCTATTTATTCGTTCTAAAACTAAACCGTGCCTTAAACAATGCTTTAAATTTCTTATGTGTGTTATATAATTTTGTTTACGTCTAAAGGAACCGATAAGTTTACGTATATGTGACTTTGATGAAGGAGGTACAAACTTTTCCGGACAAAATGGAAAGTCGTTATGCTCGTCGTGTAAATATTCCGGGTAAAGCAAATCAACTTCGAGAACATACCCAAAATTCGGATCTAGTTCATCAAAGTAGTTGGGCCGCGCCGATTTTGGCTCAAGTACCGTTATGTGTGACGTCACACCGAAGGTCATGGACCTACCTCAACACACCTCTCCACCCGAACCTACCCCAACCTGTCTGGACACACCCCCAAGGTCATCGACCTACCTCAACCTGTCTGGACACACCCCAAGGTCATCGACTTACCTCATCCTGTCTAGACACACATCCATTTAATTGACCTTGTCCCATCACAACAACTGTCTAACTACAACATAACTTATTATATCATCAGCCTACTACGCAATAGATATATCTTGAGCCTATAAAAAATTTTGTTCAATATGTATGTTGTAGTTAATGAATATAATTATATATCCAAATTTTTGTGTGTTGCAATAGATATAGTTTTTGTCATTGACACATTTCAAAATTTATTTAGATTATAAAAACTTTTCAAGATGTGCGATGTATTTAATAAATATAAATATATATTCAAATTCTTTGTGTTTTTTGTGTATTGTTTTTATTTAACATTGAATATATAATTTTTAAAGGTTTTCGCCAAGGATAAAAATATTTTTTGTAAGCGATTTAAAGATTGTGTAGTGCGCACTTAATTGCGTTTTATTAAATTTTGATCTCGTGCTATATATATAGAAATCATAAAATCTAATAAAATCAAATACAAGTTTTGCTTAAAACATTAACATAATGGATTTTAAGAGGTAAGTGAAAAAATTACATGGTTTTATAGGATAATTTTTAAATGATTTTTTATTTTTTTTTTAGTTTTTGGGAAAGAATCGATAAATTTATAATTTATGAAAATGCGTTTAAAAAATTATTGAGAGATATTAGAAGTTATAAAAATTTATACCATTACGTAACAATAAATTATCCGTATTTATTCTTCTACCCAGAAATGACATTTGAACAATATTTTAAATTATTAAAGAAATATATAACCGACTTTGATGGGATTGATGAATTTGATATAAAATTTTTGTTGTCGATATACAAGTTTTGTTATCCTAAAAACGGATATGAAGATTGTGATGGATTGGAAAATGAAGAATTGCGATTCGAGTGTCCAAAAAAATATTTTTTGGAGTGGAAATATAAAACGTCTGCTTTATTTACTAGTAAAATTGATAGAAGAAGAATAAGAGAATCAAGGTGGATGGGAACAGCGCACTTGGACGAAGGCTATGTTAGTAATGATGATGATTAAATATGGTAAAATTATAAAACAATAGTTTGTAAATTAAAAAATGTTATTATTCTTGATTTGTTTTTACGTTACAATTATGTGTTATATATTTTAATAAAATGATAAAAAAATTTATTAATTGTATTTTTTTACATCAAAACCTTAACATTATTTGTGAAAGCTGTATATTCAACAATATGTTCATGAATAATAAGACAATAAGCAATTGTTTTTTCTTTTGGTGCTTCTTTAAACGAAAATTCTAATCGTAAATCTACCGGTCCCATTTTTAATGAATCATTTTGTCTGCTAGCATCAAATATTATAATAGGAGCTTTTATGCGGAATTCGTTGTACGTCAACATTGGTTCGGGACGCCGTTGATAATATGCGCTTTGGAAATATGTATACATATCATATAATTGTGCATATTTCATTCGATCAAAATCGGTCGAAATGTCGTCATACGGGTATACTTCTGAGTTTAAAAAAAGTCGTGCTTTAGTTAATTTGCAGTGATCAAATTGATGAATCACACCCGTTGCCACATCTTTGCGATTTGTTTGAAACGCCAGTATAACAAAACGTGGTTTTTCTAATTGACTCGATGTCTTAACTGTCCATGAATGGTCTGTGCTATTTGATAATGAGGGATATTCATGAAGTTCCCAGCTACGAAAAGGGATTGTAATCACTTTATCGCTGTTAATCATTTTCATAATATGTAATTTTTCTTTATCGGATACTGTAATATGAGGCACTTTCCACTGAATTTTTAAAATTTTGACTTTAACATCCCTCCCTCCTTCTTTTTTTATAATACTATTTGTATCATCTCTCGAACGAATTAAAACTAATTCGTGTCTGGAATTAATTAAAATTTTTTTGTAATCTTCACAAAAACCAAATATCATTTTTAAAGGAATAGATATTTGATAAGTATAACTCCAATCTATAATTTGAACTGGTGATTCACCACCAGTCCATCCAGCAACAGCTAAAGCTTTACTTTCATTTCTATTGTAAGAGATGTAATTTTTAATAGTTGTGGTAATAACTGGAAATCTACATCTATCTATTTCTATAGAATTCATTTCATAACGTATTTCATCAAAAAGGCTAACACCAAAATTTCCACTAAGCACACAATCTTTGGCTTCAGCTGCTTTAGTTTCATCTTCCTTCAATACAACTTGTGCTTCAATTTGAATAAAGCTCTCAGACGGCAAAATATTCACGTCCATCTGGTGAACGGAAATACGTGCTTCGTCACCGTAATTATACGAGCTTACATAAGGGTTGTAAGAATGAATTTCATTTCGAATTATGCTGGTATCAAAAATCGGTTTTTCATCGACGTTTAGAATATCCATTGTTATTGTTTTTTAACTTTGTAGCCCAAAGATTTTAGAAATTCTATATTTTTTTTACTAAGCTGCTTACTAACTTGTTTACTTTTTCTTTTTGTTTTCGCAACACTACTAACTGCATGAGGGTTTGAATGATTGTTTTTATAGTGTTTTATATTTGGATTTAAAATTAGCATTTTTTTATTTTTTTCTTCTTAAATGTAAAGTAATTGTAATTTCTTCACCATTAAAATTAATAATTTTATCTTCTTGATCAACAATGCTTACAACAATTTCGTCAATATGATCTTGCATAACTGGATAGTAAATAATCGTTTTAGGAGATTCAACAATCTTATATCCAGTTTCAACTAGGGGGTAAAAACAATGTATATGTTGTGTTCTTTTATTATTTAAATATAATCCTTTAACTATTGAACATTTGATAAATATTGCGTTTAGATTTTGTATGCGCACAGTATTATCAGATACGTGTAGCTTATTTGCACTCAAATCTTTAGTTGTAGTAAACCCGAGCAATTTACCCAACGAATGCGGCGAATGGAAACCTACATATTCGCTGGCTTTTATTTCTGATTTCAAAGTATTAGGATTTATTTTTAAACTAAAATTTGGCGATTTTTGAGACTTATCTTTCTTTTTTTGTGTGTTGTGATTAATTTTTTTTATAATTTCTTTTTCAATATCTGAAATTTCATATCTACCTGACGTCAATTTTATAACATATCCATTAAATGTTATATGATTATTTGTCTCATCAATATTTACTATTGAATTGTAAGAATAAAATCCACTTAATCCACATTCATATTGACCGCCAGTACAATCAAGAGGTGGAAAATATTGAGCTTTTAATTCAGAATTTTTGGCAGTTAATGTTAATGTATATTCCATTTTTTATTTAAGTATTTTTCACAACAATAACACAAAAATATTAAACATAAATGACCACAAATAAAATCGTTTTCCTTTTGGTGAACACTTGAATTATATGTAATATTTCTACCAAGATAGCGAATAACTTCTTTAGGTGGTGGGGAACCAAATGAGTCATAATATAAAATTGTGGATTTTTTCTTAAAATAACATACCCAATGTGTGCCGGAGCGAAATGAAGAATCTAAATTAACAATTCCACATTCAATTTTTGCTGGTTTTGTTTTAGGTAATTCATCTCGCATAAAAACACCCTTGAAATATGGTATTTTTCCACCATAATGTAATAAATCAATATTTGTAAGAGGTCTTTGCGGTAGTTGTTTTATTATTATTTTTTTACGTGTTTTAAGAAAACTTTCAAAATTACTTAGTCATTTGTGATTATTAGATTTTTTATAAGGATTTAAATATAAACCATACCCTTTTTTATATGGTTTTATAACTAGACCACTACCACTTTTTGTTAAATTTAATTCAAGTTGTTTGTTATGGCGTTTATTTTCTTCTAAAAATTCCCTGGCTTTTTTTGCGTCACTAATAGTTTTCGCAATAGAACTAACACCACCCGCTAAACTTCCGACGGCTGATAAACCAGCAAGTAGTGGTATTAAAAACGGCAATCCCATTCCAAATTTAGGAATTGGTAATACTCGAGGCATTAAAATATTCTTTTTACCATAACGTCGACTCGATCGTTTTGCTGCTACTAGAGCCTTTTGAATTAGTTTGTGTATGTTTCTATCGTTTTTTTCTTTTTTAATTGCATTTCGCGCTGAATTTACAATGGTGTGGAACGGTGTTAATTTTCTTTTAGATTTTTTTTTGTTTTTCTGATTTTTAACACTACCACCAATTTTATTTTTAGCTTTCATAATGCCACCAACTAATAAACTCGCTGTTTTTTCACCAAAACTCGAATCTGATGCCTTAAATCGATCAAATGCTTTTTGAGCCAACAATTTATCTGCTTCTCTTCGTTTTTCTGTATCACTATATTGCGCGTAGCTTATGTCGTGTTCGCGGCAAGCTTCATCTAATTTATTAATCGGGATATCGCCACGATTTAAACGTTTTCTTAAATGAGTACCGGGTCCACAAAATTTATAACCAGGAATATGAAGTTCCACGGGTAATTTATCTATAAGTTTATTAATAATACCTTTTCCTTTAACGCACCGACGCTGTCTAATATTAGCATTTTTATTTTTTTTCATATTTATGCTTATTTATACAATTACGACAATTTTTTCGTAATGGTGCCGGACCATCAATCTGTGTTTCCCAATGTGCTAAATTGTAATGATCAAAACAATATTGATTTTCTAATTTATTTGTTTTTATTGACTGAATTAGCTTATTAAAAAAATTATACACTTTATCAAACAGCATTATTTGAAGGAAGCGATAATAATTGAACATTATCCAATTATTTTTTAAGTATAAATACTAAAATTTTTGAAAAAATTAATATATATAGTAAAACACTCACCTACTTTGTTTTAGTTAATATTACGGAATGAAATTTATAAAACAATCAATACGTTTGCCCATTAAAAATATAGACAAAAAATTGTCTATTAATAATGGAAATAGTTGTAAACGACATAGTCAATTATTTCCAAACACAGTGAGAATGGTAATTACTGCAACGAGTGGTGGTGGAAAAACCAATTTAATTATATCCTTGTTGGAAGACCCGAATGGTTTATCATTTGAGAATTTATATATTTATTCAAAAACTCTACACCAACCAAAATATGTTTGGATACAGGATATTATAAAAAATATTGATGGAATAGGATTATTTACAAATACTGAAAACGATGAAGTTTTACCCCCAAACGAAATACGTCCAAATTCTGTGGTGGTTTTTGATGATATTGCTTGCACAAAACAAAATAATGTTAGATTATATTTTTCATATTCGCGTCATTTTTTATGTGATGTTATATATGCGTGTCAAAGTTATCCATCTATCCCTAAACACCTTGTTCGCGATAATGCAAATATAATTGTCGCATTTAAACAAGATTTATTGAATATAAAACATATATACCAGGATCATGTTAATACTGATATGAGCTTTAATACATTTTATAAAATTTGTAAAAGAATTTGGGAAAAGGATCCGTATGGGTTTTTAACAATATGTAAAGAATCAGATTTAAATAATGGTCGTTATAGGTGTGGTTTTGATGAATTTATTCAATTATAAAAGGAGTATAAGATAGTTAAATTTTATTATTTGAATTGTAAACCTAATAGTGTATCGAAGCTTTTTTTTTCCCTTTCAAATAAATATGGATGAACAAGAACAATTAAAAAGGAAAATTAGTAAAACAAGTGAAATTATCAGAAATAAATATTTAAATATGAAACGTGGTCGTTTAGAAGCAGAGAAAAATCTTCAAGAAATTTATAAACCAATAACTGAAAGTATTAAAAATATAGGCGAAATTAAAAAATCGAAGAGCGAAGAAAATGAGATGAAACCTAAAAAAATTGGGGTAGTAAAAGAGGAGAAATTATTATATGATAAAGAGCAGGAGGAGGAGAAAGAACAAGACGATGAAGAAGAAAAATTTTTTAGTGATGAGGAACAAAACCAAGAAAAAGATGAGGGACAAAGTCAAAGAGAAGAAGAAGAGTATGAGGGAGATTCCACACCATCCGAAATTGCTTATACAAAATTTTCAAATTATTTAAATAATCAGTTAGGAATAGAAATTAAAAATAATGTTTGGAAAATTGGAAAAGAAAAAGTTACGTTTGATGTAAATGGAAATTTTATAGTAAAAAATAAAGTTTTTAACGCATCACCGGGTTTATATGAGCTTTTATTTAAAAGAAAACCGCAAGTTTTTAATAAAGATGATTTACAAGAATATAAATCAATGATACTAACTAGTGGTGTATTACGCAATATAACACCGAGTATAAAAAGAAGTTGGAAATATAGAAATATAATTACTAAATTGATTCCGGAAAAAACCGCTAATAGTAGTAGTGGTGGTGGGTTTAAACATTTAAATAAACCGCATTATATATATTGGAACAATCCCAATACACTAGTAGATAATTTGAAAATTTTATATAGTGAACAAAAGGCTGGGAATAATAACGTGGATAATTTAATCGCGTCAATTTTAGAAGAATTGAAAGAGGCAGATATTATTGTATAATCAACGACGACAAAAAAAAATGGCGACAATTGTTGATATTCAGGGATTTAAGATAATCGAAACAAACGAATTCATTTTGAAGGAGATGGCGATATTAAAAAACGGACACCAACTGCAGCATTATATCTTCAAACCACCATTCGAATGGAATCGATTGAGCGAGGCCAGTAAAAAAACGAATTTGTGGTTAACTAAAAATTTTCATGGACTTCAATGGGACCAAGGCGAAACCGATTATGGCAAAATTCAAGCAATTGGATGTACGCTGTTGAAGACAGAAGATGAAATTTTTGCTAAAGGTGTGGAAAAAGTTAAATGGTTACGGAAACTTTTTCATATATCGCCCACAAATATCGAAGACATATGGGAATTCGACAAAAGCATCATTTGTGTCAATGCGCCTAGGTGTTTAATACACAATAAAACATGTGCAGTCGAAAATGTTTTTAAATATTATAAAAAAATTGTAAACAGCACACCTAAAAATTTATAAATTTTTTTAACTACTTTTTTATTATTACAGTATCTAATTTGTATTGTGTGTATTAATTTATAAATTTTAAAAATAAAAAATATTTTTTGGTATTAAAATTAGTTTTTTTTGTTATTTTACCCAATCACCAACAGTGTGGTATATATAATTTGTAGCGCCCGCCGCCGCCCGCCGCGGTATATAATTTGTAGCGCCCGCCGCCGCCCGCCGCGGTATATAATTTGTAGCGCCCGCCGCCGCCCGCCGCGGTATATAATTTGTAGCGACCGCCGCGGTATATAATTTGTAGCGCCCGCCGCGGTATATAATTTGTAGCGGCCGATAGTCGTTGTGGTGGATAAATTTATATATATATATATAATCGTACACTTTAACTTATGCTCATACCATAATAAATTGAAGGCTTAACGAATAAGTTGTACAAAAAAAAAATGAGTAAATTACAAGTTGTTAATGAATTGCATAAACCAGCTCGTAAAAATTTCCCTCGTAGACGTGTTATTGTAAAGGGAATTGATGATTTGTGGCAATGTGATTTGATTGACTTGCGAAATTATGCTTCGCTGAATAAAAATTTTAAATTCATTCTCTGTGTAATCGATGTTTTGTCAAAATTTGCTTGGATGGTGCCCCTTAAAACAAAAACCGCAAAAGAGGTAGCAGATGCATTTGAGTCGATATTAAAACAAGATAGAAGACCAAAAAACTTATTATCAGATTTTGGTGGGGAATTTTATAATAAACCGTTTAAAGCACTAATGGAAAAGTATAATATTAATCACTATTCAACATTTTCGACGAAAAAAGCATCTATAGTGGAAAGATTTATTCGCACCATAAAAACAGAAATGTGGAAAATGTTTGCTTTAAACGGCTCATATCGATGGATTGATATGTTAGATAAATTGACGCATGATTACAATTCGCGTATACATAGAACAATAAAAATGCGACCGCGTGATGTAACACCAACTAAAGAAAAAATTTTATTGTCAACCGTATACAATTACACAGACGTTATTCCTATTCCGAAATATAAAATTGGTGATATTGTACGTATTAGTAAATATAAATCGGTATTTGATAAGGGATACTTACCTTCGTGGTCTACAGAATTATTTAAAATACGTAAAGTACAATTAACAAATCCTGTAACTTATTTATTGGAGGATATGAAAGGTAGAGAAATTAAAGGTGGTTTTTATGAATTTGAAATTAAAAAAACCGAACAAAAAGATGTATATTTAATCGAAAAAGTGTTAAAACGGAGAGGTGATAAAGTATATGTGCGCTGGTTAGGATTTCCCCCCAGCGAAGACAGTTATGTGAATATTAAAGACTTATTATAGTTATTTTTTTTAAAATTCTTTTTTTATTTTTTTTACTTAATCAATTTTACATGTATACAAAACTTATTAATAAAACAATTTTATATTTACAAAAATATTTTTTTTTATCTATACAAAGTTTTTTAACAAATTAACTGTGATTAAAAATGTCGACACTTGGTGATTGATAATATTTACAGTTTAAATATACACAAAGAAAAACAAAAATATATATGTATATTAATAGGGAGCGTCTTTATGCCCAAATGTTAGTGTATGTATATTATCCTCAAGTATGATACGTTTATCGTCTTTACATGAAAGAATTTGTTTATTTTGTTCAAAAGTAAACACTTCAAAATGCTCGCCTCAAATATTATACATTTTTTTATATTCAATTTTATCATTAAATAATGTGTCATAATAATCATTAAAAGTAATTTCTTTTACGCATGGTTTAGATATTCCTTTAGCTCTTTTGAAACAAAGTGTATCACCATTTTCACCCTCATTTTCATTATCATATTTATAACAATACATTTTTGGTCGAAGACCAACATATTCGCTAATACATTTTCCACCCGCCTCGTCTTTAACCACACCAAGTTTTTTCTTATTCGCTAAAGGCATATTAAAAACATTATTTTCGCCATAATTTGATGTATCAAATTTATCTAAATTTAATTTCATTATTTCATATACGTTTAATTCATTTTCTAATTTAGTTATTTCGACGAGAACAGAATCGGTGTCGGTATACGCTAAATAGATATTCGAAAAATTTTTTTTTAAAAAACCATAATAAAACTCATAAAGAATAGTTTTAGCTATTTCCAATATACATACACCAACATATATCGGTTTATTATATGCAATTTTTTCTTTTTTCATTTCAACTATTGCTAAATCTGCTCCCTCAATTAGTGTTATATTTTTACATAAAGGATTAACAATCATTTTTCGTAAACCGTATCGCCCATCCCACCTACAAACTAATTTAATTTCGCGTCTTTTGCGCATATTTTCTAAAAATTTTCCAAAACACCCATTTACTACAAATTTAAAAAAATCTTTTTCAAAGTTGTTTGTTGATTTAGCTCTCAATTCAGCATTGATTTCCACATACGATTTCAACCAAAATGATTGCTTAAAACGTAACACCCTGTGAATTTGTACTAAAGTTAAACCGTATTTAAGACATTGTTTTAAATTTCTTAAATGAAGAATGTACTTTTCTTTTCTATAAAATGTTGTTACCAATTTTTTAACTTTATTAATTTTTTTATGTTCCGGCAAAAATGGAAAACAATTTTGATAATTATGTAATTCTGGATTAATATCTATCGTAACTTCTAATATATATCCCCATTCATCATTTTCATCAATTTCGTCTATATTCATTCTTTCAATTTCTTCTTGGGTTAAAAATGAAAATTCTCCATGGGGCATCGGATAACACATAGCGGTTGCGTATTGAGAATTTATATCATAATACATAATATATTTCTCTGGTAAAGATGGATTAAATTGTTTCATATAAGGATTATTTGCCTTAACATATCGTTTACTAACCTGACTAAGCCCCCCCCTCACTGCACTTTCTAACATGTTTAAAATATTTGGGTCTTTTATTACGTCTAATTCTATTTTTGTTTTTTTTAGCATACAGTCAAACGAGAGCGATGGAATTGTGTAGTAAAATGTACAGTCGAGAAAATAATTATTCAAACAGACTTTTCTAAATTTTTCAAAAACATCAGTTAATAAAATTACATCACATTTTAAATATAAATCACTATATTCACCCAAATTTTGTATATCAAATTTTTGCCATATTTCCTTTGCGCGTTGGTAGTCCTCCTCAGATACTGTGCCATTACTCAAATGACTATAAAAATATTCCCTTGGTGGTAATTCTGCTTCTTCAAAAACTCTCCAATTATCTACATACTCATAAGGAAATATACCTTTTTGTTTTAAAAGATTATAGTGAGGATGATCACCAAATGCATCTCTCAAAAATACAAAATCCTCTGGTTGTAAAGTCTCAACTAAACTTTCTAATGAAGCCGACAAAAATTTCAAAGAATCTAAAAATTTTAAATAAACATCCCCAATTTTCTTTTTAATCGAAATATATCTTTCAGCAGTATTTGGTATTACTGTAATCGGTTGGTTATCAAATAATAATTCTTTAATAATGAAATTAAAATCAAATTTGCTCCCATTATGAAAAAATATTACTATCTCATTTGATACTGTACACTCCAAATTACAGTCTGAATGAGCTGCCCCACGAAAATTATTATATCTTATTAAGCGATTATGATCCCTCACTTTTCTTTCGTTTAATTGAAATGGTTTTCCACAGATATAACACTCTGTTGCATTTTCAAATAATTGTAGATCCCCTTCTGCCATATGAATTGGATAATCTTGTTTAATATATTCAGAAAATCTAGCTGCTAACAACCTTAATTCGTTCATAAAATGTGTTGAAGCGTTTTCACCACGATAGGACCAAAAATAATTTAAATTAGTATTATATGCATAAACAACCTGTATTGCAACAGAGTATGGAATATGTTTTTGAAAACGATGTGTATAAGAACTATTTTCTAAATTATTTAAATTTTCTGGGAGGGGGGTTATTAAGGTCTCAAAATCTGCGTAAACTACCAGGGCACTCTTTTGAACATTTTTAAAATTTTTAAATTTTATTTTATCCTCTTCCGGAAATATAATTTTTATAGCCTCTATATCTTTGCAAAGTTCAGTGTGTTCGTTTAATTTTAGTTCGGTTGAAAAATATTGTAGACACCTACTACATATATAATTTCTATGTCCGTGTCTCGAAAACTGCGCAGAACATAACCGTGATAAATTACGAATTAAAACATAATGGAAGTTGTTATTTTTAGAAATTAATAATAAATTTACATGGATATTTTTTACGTCTTTGGTATGATATAATATTATTATACTTTTATTATCAGATCCCAAACCATATATATTAACGGATAAATCGGGGTTGTTTTTTTCAAATTTTGAAACATCCGAAATTTTTATCGGAAATTCGATATCGTTAATATTTAAAGTATGTAGATAATTTACATAATTATTAACCCTTTCAGGATTAACTTCGACTCTATGAATATGAGCTAAAATACAATATAAAAAACAAAAATTATCATTATAATTTTTTATATTAAGACACGCTCTTTTATTTTTAATGAATTGAGGTAATTCAATGTAGCTACCGCCAGAATTTGTCGGATCGTTTTGTACTATAAATAATTCTAAATATAATATTCTATGTATTCTACCCCCACTACCCCGTCTTTGAAATTCTTCTAACCGGTCAATTAAAATTTTTTGTTGTGTTTCATACCAATCAGAAAAGTCTGTTTGTAAATTATATGAATCTAATTTTAACATAAAGAAAAACCGATCAACTACCTCTCTATCACCTTTTTTAATGGCTAATTCTAAAGACAAGGATAAATTTACTTTTAAATTTTTATATAAACTTAAGTATTCGCTAATTTTATTTAAAATTATAGTTTTTTTTGAACTAAAAAAATCACTTAAACGTACAAAAATTGTGTTATGTAATTTACCAACAAAAACACGATTTCTGAAGTGTGTACTAATATCCCATTCTGCTGCTGATGATATCACACCAGACTGTTCAGGAACGTATGCGTTTGTGTGTGGTGATGATGATGATGGTGTTGTTGATGGTAATAAATTATCTTCTTCTTCATACATTCCTATAAAACATACATATTCAGTATTTAATAAAAAAAACCCTTTCTTTCTATTAATAAAAAAACATACCACTTTCATTATATTTTCTTTTTAAAATCTTTTTCGCCATTTTCTTTTAACAATTCGTTCGCACACCTTTGCAAAAATACTTCTTTTGTTAATTCTTCTAATTCCTCCTCCCAATCTATAACGGACATTAAATTACTATACTCCCCTTGTTCTTCTAGCTGTTTTGTTACTTCTTGTAATTCCCGATCCCAATCTAAAGAAGATACATCAGACATAAAATCACTCAATCCTTCCTCTTCATTCGTTAAATCAATATAAATAATTCCTTGTTCTTTTTTTTCTTTTTTTAATTGGTCGCCAGAAATAAAATAATCATCTATTTTTGTTTTCTATAATATTTTTTTTCGATTTCAAGGGTCACAGTAATCAAAGATTTGTTTATTTCATCATCATTCCATCCGCTTTCTATAAGAAACTATTTTATTATTGCAGACTAAACAAAACATAACTTTTAAAAAAATTTATAAAGAAACTACTTACTATTTCAATATTATCACTAAGTCTTGACATTTTAACCACAATTAATTTGTTAAATTATAACCACTTCAAAAAACTTATTTCTTTATATAAATATCTAACTTGATTCATTCCTTTTCAATTACTTATATATAGACTGCTACCAGGAAATGTGTGCGATATAAAAATTTTTTGCTTCAAAAACCTTCACAAACAAAAATACAGACAAGTAACATTCTAGAAAAACAAATTGCGTTTTGAATATGTTTTTATTTTGAAATAATCCTTGAAAAATTTATATCCAAATTATGAAACAAATCGTAATATGTTTTTTGTTACGACAACCTTCATAAGAGTAATATATTCAAAATTATAACGCAATAACATATTTGGAAAACTTTTTGATAAACCGCATCTTTAAATATTCCCGAATATTGAAATAATCTTTGAAAAATTTATATCCAAATTATGAAACAAATCGTAATATGTTTTTTTGTTACGACAACCTTCATAAGAGTAATATATTCAAAATTATAACGCAATAACATATTTGGAAAACTTTTTGATAAACCACGTCTTAAAATATCCAAATCATGTTTTTTTTTGATTAACATCCTTGGTGAAAAATTTACGTTCTAATCATGTTTTTGTTTAGCAGCCTTGATCAAAAATTTCTGTTCTAATCATTCCCAAATATGATATTTTCCCTTCTCCCATTCATTTTAAAAATAATGGGGTATATATATGATATAAGAAAGATTTAGTTAGCCCAAAATACTTGATCAAATTAATTTTATATAATTCCAATAATGGCACAACAACAATTAGTGCAATACGCTGATGAATTAAAACAAAACGTTAAAGATGTGATTTGTGCGTTTTATATATCACTAACACAATGTGGCTCAAAATTCTTGAAAATTGGGATTCAACCAACTACTTTAAACATAATAATACAATTACATTCAACAAATTATACGTGTTCAGTCAATTTTACACCCGAACAGTGGCTTAAGTTAATGGACTTTGCGCAATTAATTGAAGATTTTTTAAGCAACGGAGACGACGGCGACACAATGGAAACTATTAACATTGATGGGACAATTCAAATTTCGTCGTTTTGGTTTGCAAACAAAAAAAATTTAAAGTTTTCAAGTGGAAATTGTTATGTGTCTTTTTCGCGGGAAACTATAATTCATATGTTTAAACTTCAACATTTAATAAAATGTAAATGTGATTTTTTTAAACAACTAAATATTAAACAATATTTATTTCAATTAAAAACCAAATATCTGGATGAAACAAATTCTCAAATCTTTTTTCAATGGGGCGACATCATTATAAAACATGCAAACAACGAAAAAAATTTGTTGAAAAAAATGGTATTATATGAATTGTATATCTATTATCCTGGTGCAATCAATTATATTTTACAATCTTTGTAATTTTTTTGTTAAATAATAAATATATGTTTTAATAATGTTTTCTTTTCTTGGTCACTTTATATATATTGTAACCACCAAAAAAATTAATGTCTTTTTATCCTTCCTAACTTTAAATACGATAGAAGTAAATTCTTTTACATCATTTCTAATCGCGAACTCGAAATTTAAACTTGACTAAAAAAAAACTTTGTTACAAAAATGAATCAACAAAATCATAACAAAATCTTTTATATTTTAACATCAACTATAATTTCATTATGTATTATAACAATTGGTGTACACACACATCAGTTATTAAAAATTGAAAATAATTTAGATAGTGCGAAAACCGAAATTTTAAAATATATTCATCTTGTGGAAAACAATACAAAAGCTACAGATAATTTAGTTAGATCATTAAACGAAACATACTTAAAATTTTTGGGTGGTGTGAAAACTGAAATTTTAAAATCAATTAATGTTGTTGAAAACACTACAAAAAGTGCAAATAATTTAGTTAGATCGTTAAATGAAACATATTGGAAATTTTTCCTTGATTTTGAAAATGAAAATATTAAATTAATTATTAATAACACAGAAGAATTTGAAAAAAATATAAAAAAATTTTTTATGGAAACGACAACAATGTTGTTTTATAATTTACAAACGATCATAACAAAAGAAATTAAAAAAGAGGGTAAGTTTTAATTTAAAATATTAATATAATTTTTCACTTAATACTTTTTATTTTTTTTTAGATTTCTAAAAATCGAGGGAAGTTTTTTAAATAAGTAAGTTTTAATATCACTTACTAAATGATAGATTTTTTATATTCCTTCTAAAATATTTTTTTATTTTTAGGTTTTTTATATTTTTCTATATTACATATGGTGAGTTTTAATTTTTTAAATATACATGTTTTTATACTAACAAAATTTTTTTTGATTTCAATATTTTATTCCAATTTTAATTTTAAATCATCACCATATTTTCTTTTTTTTTAATTTCAAATGTTATCGAGTGATTGTGAAACATTATTAATGTATGTCCGACTTTTGTCAGTATTTATATTGTTCACTTAATGTCCAGCTTTGTCTGATACTTGAACACACAGTCCCGGACGTTCCAGTTTTGATAATTTTTCAAACACTTTGTGAATTTTAATTACCATATTTTTTTTATTAATTCAAATTTTTTGTTTCAGATTCTTAAATTTTACTTATAAATTTATATAAAACATATTACAAACTCGTAAATAAAAAAATATCTTTTTTTCTACATTGACTATGGTGAGTTTAAATTTTTTTGATTTCAGTATTTTATTCCAATTTTAATTTTAAATCACCAACATATTTTCTATTAATTCAATTTTTTGTTTCAGATTTTACTTATATAAAAAAATGTATTGTAACAATTGATGTACACACACCACTTATTAAAAATTGAAGATAATTTAGATGGTGTGAAAAACAATACAAAAGTTACAAATAATTTAGTTAGATCGTTAACGAAACATAGTGGAAATTTTTCCTTGATTTTGAAAATGAAAATATTAAATTAATTATTAACAACACAGAAGCATTTTAAAAAATATAAAAAAATTTTTTTATGGAAACGACAACAATGTTGTTTTACAATTTACAAATGTTCATTAAATAAAAAATAGCTTTTTCTACATTGAATATGGTGAGTTTAAATTTTTTAAATATATTTTTTTATACTAACAAAAAATTTTTTTTGATTTCAGTAAATACAAAAGTTACAAATAATTTAGTTAGATCGTTAAACGAAACATACTGGAAATTTTTCCTTGATTTTGAAAATGAAAATATTAAATTAATTATTAACAACACATAAGCATTTTAAAAAATATAAAAAAATTTTTTTATGGAAATGTCAACAATGTTGTTTTACAATTTACAAACGATAATTAAATAAAAAATAGTTTTTTCTACATTGCATATGGTGAGTTTAAATTTTTTAAATATATTTTTTTATACTAACAAACAAATTTTTTGATTTCAGTATTTTATTCCAATTTTAATTATGTATGGTGAGTTTTTTAATTTTAAATCGTTACCATATTTTTTCTATTAATTCAAATTTTTTGTTTCAGATTCTTAAATTTTACTTATAAATTTATATAAAATGTATTACAAACTTGAAATAAAAAAATTATGAACATTAATAAACTTTTTTATTTTTAATGCCTTGTAAAATCATATTTTTTATTTCAGATTTCTAAGATGAAAATATGTATTCTATACACCACTATTTTAGCAAACATTTACGCATAATCAAAAAACATATTTACTTTGAGGTGTATATAATACATATTTATCACACAACATTAGTAAGTGATAAAATAATAAGTATAAGCACGCTGTATACAATAGATAAGTATTCTCAAATAAAAAAAAGACAAAATAACTACATATTAAAGTGGGGCTGTGGTGTTAATAACAATCAAGGTTTGTAGGTGTGTGTATAACATCTGTATTGAAGTAAGCCAATGTCATGTTTCTGTCGTAAATAGACGAATAGTGAGATAAGTTAAAATCAATACCCTTGAGGTAGGTTTAAGTCAAAAAGGTGGAGGTGTGTCTAAACAGGTAGGTTAGGATCAATGACCGCGGGGGTGTGTCCAGACAGGTTGAGGTAGGTCGATGACCTTGGGGGTGTGTCCAGTCAGGTTGGGGTAGGTTCGGGTAGAGAGGTGTGTTGAGGTAGGTCCATGACCTTCGGTGTGACGTCACACATAACGGTACTTGAGCCAAAATCGGCGTGGCCCAACTACTCATCAATTTTATCTAAATCAAAATTTTCTACATCTAACCATTTAAAACCTCCATATGGCAATGGGAAATTTGACATTGTAAAACCATAAAGACTATTAGCATCATAATACATAATATATTGTTCCTGTTTAGTTTCATAAAGATTACCCATATACGAATTATTAGCTTCAAAAAATCTTGTAGAAACAAAACAATTCCCGCCCCTTATGGAAGTTTCAAAAAGTTTAATATGTCTATGTCTGTAATAAGTTCAAGTTCCACATCTGTAAATTTTACCATTGCATCAAAACTAAAGCCCGGAAGGGAAAACGAGTGACAAACGTCCAATTTATACGTGTTATAACAAAGTTCTCGACAATTTTCAAATATATCAGCCATAAGCAAAACATCCGTTTTTAAATATAATTCTGTATATTCACCTAAATTTTTTATATTAAAATGTTGCCATACAGTCTGTGCATGTATATAATCTTCATCTGTAATTTCTTCATCTTTTATATCATTAAAAAAACAATGTTTTGGTGGAAGCTGTGTTTCTTCTAATTTTTCAATACTATCTACATATGTGTACACGCCTAAATGACTCTTGTACAAATGCCCCTTTTTGTAAACTAAATTTGCCGCTGGTTCATAAGCAATTAATAAAAATGCAACAAACGAAAATAACAAAGCGTAAGGCTAATAATAGAATTGTACAAGTTATATGAGCAAAATTTTATTACTCACCAGTTGATATAGTAAATAGTTAATATGTGCGTAATTACAATAATCAGGTGGTAAAACATAGGATAAAAGGAAAAAGGTTACCTGATTTTGTTGATTATTGTATTGACTGAATATTTTTTCTCGTCCATTCACTTGAACTTGGTTATTGCGTGCAGTTACAAGCGATCCAAACAAAAAGATAAGTTTAAGCACAATTTTAAAGCAACAAAGCAATAGCACAATTTTAAATTAACGAAAGCAATATTTAGCACTATTTTAAAGTAACAAAGCAATATTTAGCACAATTTTAAAGCAACAAAAAACCGAAAAAAATAGCAATCAATTTTTTAACATACAAAAGCCGAACTTCGAAAATGCATACTGCATACTGATGTAATTGAAAAAAGCAGACAAAAAAATATCAATTCAAAAAAAACTTGCACAAACGTGTAATACGCTTTATGTGTGTATTACAATAAAAACAAATATTAAAATTTTAAATTTAGGTATACAGTGTGCTGTATACCGGGTGCACGAAATGCAATTAAAAATTAATTAAGTAAAGGCCTAACCAATATGAATACGGGTATACATTCTTCCTAATTAACAAGTTAAAATCCTCTTGTCGAGAAAGATGTTGTTTTAAAATTGTAAATTGATGAGGTTCTAATGTTTTAGCAAGTTCATCTAAAGACGAATTCAAAAATTTATAAGAATCTAAAAATCGTACATAAACACTACCAATTTTTTTTTGTATTGCTATATACTTTTGCGAATTAATTGGAATGGCATATATGTTCTCGCTCGAAAAGTTAAGCTCCTTCAAGAATAAATGAAAATCATATCCACTACCGTTATGAAAAAAACTGGTATAAATCTCGACACCTGGAGTGCAAGATTACAATCTCTGTGACTAGCTCCCCTAAAATTTGGATTACCGGAACAGTCAAGTCTATTGTGATCGCGACATTTTACATCACCCTCTAAGAATGGCTTGTCATATATCCAACAGGTATTTGCATTTTGAAAATCAATTTCATTTTGTTCCGACATTACAATAGGTGCATTTGTTTCTAAAAATTGTTCAACACATTGAGCTAGTTCATAAATTTTTTTTATAAAATGTTTACCTGCCATTGGTCCTATATAACTGTGGTAAAAATTAAGATTTGGATTAAAATGACAAACAACTTGCATACCTATTGCATATGGTACATGGTATTCAACTCGTTCCTCATATGGTGCATTAGGATTCGGTTTGCATGTGCTAATTTTTTGCGTTAAGGTTTCAAAGTCGGCTATTACAATAACAGGTAGCTTGAGTATGTGCTTAATATTTTTAAATTTTAGAATATTTTTACCTTTTTCAGGTAAAACTGTTTTAACTGCATCTACGAGTTTACACTTTTCTAAATGAGTGTTTAATGATGTGTTAGAAGTGAAACAATTTAAACATCTTTCACATATGTACTGTTTATGAGCATTTTGTGACAACTGTGAACCACACAAACGTGCTAGGTTCTTAATTAAACAATAATGATAATTATTTTTATCAGAAATTAATAATAAGTTAACATGTATATTTTTTCTGTTTTTTGTAAAATAGATAGGTCCACAAATACGTGAATTTTCGTTAAGAGTGTAAACATTGACAGACACTGGATTTTTTGATTCAAAAGTTGCTATGTCTTTAAAAGTTACTGGAAATGAAATGTTTTCCAAATTAAAAATTTCTCTAAAATTTTTCGGGTAATTTGAAACCCGATTTGGATTCCTTTTTTGAGGATAAATATGAGCTAATATTGACCAAATGAAACAATATTCGTCATTATTTTTTACATTTATTACAGAATTTGTTCTAAGAATTTTCTTTGGTAAGGGGATATATGTTCCTCCATTTAATGGGTCATTTTTAGCCAAATTTAATTGTAAATATAAAATTCTATTTAAAGTTTTCCCACTTTCCCGTTTTTCAAATTCATCCATTTTTGTAAGAATACCTTCTAAATGTTCTTCATATACAATTGAAAGATCGTCAGATAAATTTAAAATAGTTAATTTATTTTGAAAATAAAAATCGTCAAGTATTTCTCCTTGATTTTTTAAAAGTTTATATTCACAGCATAGGGTAAAATTTATTTTTACAGAATTGTATTTGTTAATATATTCATTGTATTTTGCCTGAATTAACGGAAAACACTTTTCAAAAAATTGACTTACTGTTTTTATCCTTTGTGTATTTAAAATTTTCCCAACAAAAATTCGGTTATTGAAGGTTTTGGTGACTTGTGACCACCCTAGAGGACTTGTAGCACTTGCAGCTGTTGATGTACTCGGTTCGGAAATTGTGTGTGTTGTTTCTCCATGTAACGCATTTTAAGGTCCAGGTAAATTGTTTGTTGATTGTTCTGTTTGAATAGACGTGGAGTCTGAAAATAATATAAATTAGTAAAACATTCTTTATTAAAGAGACTATTGTTTCTTACCAGTAGTTTGTTCCCATCTACGTTTAACTGCTTTCTTCATTGTATACGATCCAAATACGACTGAAGATTAAAGGAATGATTGTTTCTTCCAAGTCCAGAAGGTCCAGGAAGGATTTCCAAATTTTCTAGTGTCTGCTCAGGTAGTATTGGTACTTCTAGTTGAATTGAAGGTGAAACTAACAAGGAATGTTACGGAAGTGTACCCCTGCGATTTTGTTCATTTTAAGATATATTGTAGTACTTGACAAAGTAACAAACATATTTTAATTATACGTGCCCAATCCCATATATAGGGGGTAAAACACCCCTCCAAAAATTTCCTGAAAAATCATATTTTGGTATTTTTCCCATACTAGCCCTTAAGCAATTTTGATGAAAAGTGGTCAAAAGGTTTAGACTGAGGTTACATTACTATATAATTTTTTTCATTGGGGTCACTTAATTTTTAAGGGGTGAAACACCCCTAAGAGTGGGTTTTTATAAAATTTTTTAGGGAAATCATAGCTCAAATTCGTTAAAATTCTGTAAAAAGGCTACAAGTTATTAGTTAATAAATAATACGTGTTACCCACTGTAGTGGCGCGGCGTAACTGGGGGGCTCTATATGAGAACGAAATTTTTAACAAAAATTAAATATTTTGAGTTTTCCTCACTAAAAAGTTTATAAAATAGCAAAAATAAGGTAATTCTTGGTAAATTGGTAATTCCTTGACTTGAAATAGATAGTTTTGAAACACTGGAGTAGCTTGGTGAGAAGTAGTTTTATAAATAAATTATTGATACAAAAAAAATTGGTCAACCCATTACGATGGTGAATAAACAAAATAATAATAATAATAATATAATAATAATAATAATAATAATGATAATAATAATTCAATCAAACTCTGGTGTCGAAAAAATTATTTGGCCCAACTCCAGTTTTTTTTTTCATTTTTGTTTCCTTACTATATTAGGATCGGAAGAAATGAAAATTCTAAAATATCAACCTGTTTTTTTATATAAATACAGGAAGATTAATAAACAACAATAGTTTGTGTCGAATAGTGGTGCAGTGAACGAACGTAAAGATCAGTTTGCTAGTGAATATTGTTAGTTTACGTAAATAAATTATATTAATCAAGATGATCATAAATCCAGTAAATGTTTTAAAGTTACTCCTGGCTTACTTTCAAGCAATGTACCTAATGGAAACCCCTGTTAACGAAGCGGAAATTCAGCTAAAAGAGTCATTACAGGAACTATTGTCTGACAGTATATTTTATTTCAATGGTTTTGAAATTTCCGAAGAGACATCTTTAGATTTTCAAGAGCCGTTTAAAGAACATGAGGTTGTTGTTATAGACGAAGAGGAAGAATGGGAAAATAACGAAAATTTAGAACCTGATAACTGTCTCGATACCAGTGAAAAAATAGATATTAATTATAGAAGAGCAGCTGTCGAGTATTGGATGGGTCCTGAAAAGAAAAAACACCGTAATTTGGAAGCAGTCAAACATAGATACAGAAAAGTTAGGTCTATAACCCAATTGAAACGTTGGCAACGTCAATTAAATGTTGGAGGGAACCGTTTAGATAAATTGTCAAGTATATCCAAAATGACACTGGATAAATTTAGAAGTGCTATTGATCAAGGTGCTATTGTACATGATATCGATTTACAAAGGTGGGCTTTACAAGCTGGAAACGAAATTGGTATGTTAAATTCAGCATTTAAGGCATCAAGACGCTGGGTTTGGAGTTTCAAAAAAGCTAACCGAATTGTTTCGCGAAAAATAACAAAATTTATAAACAGAAAAACGTTAGAACAGTCTACCGATTTACAAAAAGAAGCTAATCAGTTTATTGAAAAAGTAAAATCACTTATTCCCGATTATAATTTAAATAATGTATATAATTCTGATCAGAGTGGATTCCAATTTGAGATGCATTCTGGTCGAACATTAACTAAACAAGGAGTAAAAAAAGTTGAATGTGTAGCACAATCATTGTCATCGACGACCCACAGTTATACGATTCAACCGACCATATCTGCCGACGGTCGCTTATTGTCACCGATGTTTATGGTACTTCAAGAATCAAGCGGAACATTTGGTCCACGAGTCAAAGACGCTTTATTTAAAGCAAAGAATATTTTTGTTGTAGCGTCCAAATCGGGGAAATTAAATTCTGGTAAGTTCTTTGAAAAAACAAATTTTCAAGGTTAATTATCAATAAAGTACTTAATTCTTTACTTTATTTTATTGCTTGCAGATCTTTTCAAAATGTGGATAAAAGAGGTTTTTTTGCCAAATACTGGTAAAAAAAGTGTCCTTTTAGTAGATTCGTGGAGTGGACATTGTCCGAGTACCATTAACGAATTCCGACAAAGAAATAAAAGTCATGATAATACCTAAAGGGACTACAGGGAAGATACAACCACTAGATGTATACGGATTCCGAATATGGAAGAATTTTATTAAGCGATTTTCGGATAGTATAATGCTACTCAATTACGATATCAATCTTCATTCTCGTAACAACATAATAAAGCTGCAATCACTGATTCATAACCAATTTTCTTCTCCACGATATCAAAACTTATTCCGTTATTCATGGTATAAAAGCGGATACATAAATAAGAAACCAGAAAAATTTGAGAATCCAGTTGCATTTGCTCTCCAAGAAAATTTGTCCCCCAAATGCGAAATTGAAGGTTGTGAAGAATTATCTATTATAAGATGTTCTTGGTGCAAGAAATCGCTCTGCTTAAAACACTTCTTTGAAGAATATCATTACTGCGAAATTATCATCCATAATTCTAATTAACATTTTTTAATACTTTTATAATATTTTATAAATACATTGTAAAATACAGGCATACTGAAGCACTTTAACGTCTGTTCACTGTACCACTATTCAACATCTACTCAAAATAATAAATAAAACTTAATTTATATTTGTACTTGTATATTCTTGCACTATTTCATAATCCATCACATTTAATTACAAGCTACAATCCAAAATTTTTTTCATAATGCTATTTCAGTGTTTCAGAACTATCTATTTCAAGTCAAGGAGTTTACTAGTTAACCTTATTTTTGCTATTTTATAAATTTTATAGTGACTAAAACCCAAAATATTTAATTTTTGTTAAAAATTTCGTTCTCATATAGAGCCCCCCATAGCCCCCCCGTTACGCCGCGCCACTACAGTGGGTAACACGTATTATTTATTAACTAATAACTTGTAGCCTTTTTACAGAATTTTAACGAATTTGAGCTATGATTTCCCTAAAAAATTTTATAAAAACCCACTCTTAGGGGTGTTTCACCCCTTAAAAATTAAGTGACCCCAATGAAAAAAATTATATAGTAATGTAACCTCAGTCTAAACCTTTTGACCACTTTTCATCAAAATTGCTTAAGGGCTAGTATGGGAAAAATACCAAAATATGATTTTTCAGGAAATTTTTGGAGGGGTGTTTTACCCCCTAAATATGGGATTGGGCACGTATAATTAAAATATGTTTGTTACTTTGTCAAACACTACAATATATCTTAAAATGAACAAAATCGCAGGGGTACACTTCCGTAACATTCCTTGTAAGAATAAATATAAAATAATTAAAATTTAAAAAAAGAAAAAAACAATTTTTCTTACCTTCGTTTTGTTCCAAATCGACAATTTCTATTATATCTTGCCTTTGATATATTTCACTGTTATTATTTTCAAATATATGGTAAGGTGATCTATTTGGTGATATATTGAAATATGTTTCCTGTGAATCGATACTAACGTCTGATTCACTGCCGTCATCAGAAATAATTATGGTTTCTCTATTATAAATATTTTTTGGTGAATAATCAAAATAAGAAATAATTTTACAATTTCCTATATAAATGATGTTCGCGCACATGTTTTTTTACTTCCTCGGATGGTTTAAACTCAGTTTCTAATATATTACGGATTTCATTATTACGTGAAGGGTATAAATTTATTTGAAAATCTGTGTGTAAAACAAATTTTTTCCATACATGTTTTATATCTATCTCTGGTGAATCTTTTTCAATAATTTTTATATAATCATTTGTTTCTAAACCGTTAACTAAACAAAACATTGCGTCTTTAATAAATTCTGGAGTAGAGTATCTAATTTCTGGGTAATCTTTTTTAAAATATAATAAATAATCAAATTTAACAGAGTGATCTTTTGCATAAGGGTAAATGCTTTTTGTAAACTTGCAAAAATTATAATTGTCGCTATTTTTGGTGTTTCTATATTTATTATATAAATATTAAAAATTTTAAGTAAAGAAAACTTGACGTCTTCACACAGACACATTTTTCTCGGAATAGATTCTTTAAAAATTTCTAAATTTGATAATTCATCATCTATTATTTCATTTTCCCAATCCATTTATAAAACCCTATACAAGTATAACCTATTTAAAACAAGTACAAGCCTATTTAAATAATTAAAATAGATGTATATAAACTAACCCTACGTATAATTTAAAAAATTAAGTTACCTTAAAGAATTATAAACACAGTAATAATATAAAAAATTATAACAGCAGTGAACCACCGATAGCACAAAACACACAAAAAATTACATTTCACTAAGAAAAAACTTTATCAAAATTTTATAAATATGGTTGAAAACAGTGTCTGTTATTATATATATACACTTAAAATCGAAAAAGTGGAGACTTAAAATCGAAAAAGTGGAGGTGTACACAATCTAATTTTAAAACAAATTTACTTGCTATCCTAATTTTTAAAAAAATTTCTCTAGTATACAAGGTTATTAAAATGTTGACTTTTTTACCTTGAAAAGTTTATTTGAGAATATTAACCCGTCTGGTTTTTTAACTTTCAAATAACCCACATTACAATAATAAAAAAACATACAAGCGGCTTTTAGATGTTTAATTATCATCTTCTTATGTGTGGGAATTGATTAAAAAGCTTATATCAAATGTTACATCATTCCATTTAAAACATGTTTTGGAAATAAAAAAATTTCTCTTCTTAATATTCAATTCAAAATATTCACTTTATTAAAATATTACCTTGAGAAAAGTTTATTTAAGTTTATTAACACTATACGGTGGAAACACGATATTTCGTCACTTGATATTTCGTTATATTCATTAGTCCTAAAAAAAGTACGTAGTGACGTTGTTTTTCTAATTAACTTTTTAAAATCTAAATAGAAATAAATATGGAGTGTATCCTAGATAGTTGTAAAAATTGCGTTAAACAAAAAAATACTCAAAATAAAGAGATGGTTTTCTTTAAATAAGTAAAAATATTTTATTAATTTTTCGATATCTATTTTCGATAATTAGAATTCGATGATATATTATATACATTTAGAATGTATGAAAACATATACTAAAATTCGTCTATCTATAATCCATCACCTCACCCGAACATGAGAAGTTATCGCACGCCTGCTGTAAAAGCTTAGAAATTATACATAAATTTAAAAAACGATCATTAAAATAAATCGTAGGTAGTAAAAGAAATAAAATTTTTCAATATCTCCTTAAAATTACATAACCAATTTCAAAAAAATAATTGACATTAAATTTTATTACCATAAGAATATTCAACTAAGAATATAAAAAATATTTGGCGCTGTAAGTATAAATGTAAATTAGTATAATTTATTATAGAAAGTGGATGCTATGTTCAATGCATTATCCATAAAATTGTATAAATTTAAAATGCATTCCGTACTCGTGTAATGTGTTTTTATCGGTATTCTCTAAAAGTTTATTTTAAACTTTCTAGTTTTTTAGGTCAGGTGACATTGAACTACATGTGTATATGCTTTAACAAAGAATATCATTACCACGCATTTTTATTTAAAAATATAAAAAAAGCTATTAAGAAGTGACATTAATTTATAACCAGGCTTAAAAATGAGTGGTTTAGAATTCTTTTAAAATAATTTAAATACATATACATTGAAAATAGTCGATTTCTGTTCTTACGTAAAGGCCAAGGTCAGACGTTGGCTTATTGCTTAATATTGGAAGGAAACATTTTCCTGGAGAAATTTTCGTATATAAATGTTCGCCGAAAATCAGTTTTATGTTCAAACATACCAAATCGCGCACAAGAAATACAAAACAATGGCGGAAGCGTTTATTAATCTTAATAATACAGATGATAATGTTATACCAAGCAAAAATAGAATAAAATCAACTACGACAAATTTTAAGCTTATTTTAAGTTCAACATGCTTTCTTAATTTAAGTCAAACTAAATCAATCGAGGTTGGTGTCCTTGCAAGTGAAGAATTTCGTGTAATAATAAAACTAAGTGGTGGAAACAACTGTCAAACTATTTACTTGGAAAAGGCACAGTTCGACAAAATTTTCGATTTTCGCGAGAAGATTAATGATTATTTTTACACAGACTCTCCACAGGATTTTTGTGAAAATTTAAGTGATGTAGTCGTTTTAAAAAGTGAAATTTTTGGAAAAAAATGTCAAAGTGATTAAAATTTTTAATAAAACGAATTGTATTATGTTTGCGTTGAAAACATTTCAAGAAATGGAACAATTAAAATGTATAATAGATACGCAAGTGTTAAAACTGAATAGTTTAAATCTTTTCAATTACTACAAAAATTTGGTTGAATATATTACGAATAATCACTACAGCAACTTGTGTACAATAAAATTACTTGAAAATTTTGCACAGACTGAAAGCAACATGAATTTTAAACTATTTATTTTAGAGATGATTCATTATTATCCTTTAATGTTTATTAACAATTATTATTAAATATTAACGTAATTGTAAAACTTAAAGTCATTTTTTATTGTATTAAAAAAAGTTATAATTAATACATATTATATGTGCTTAATTAGCATTTTGTTGTAATAACAAACCTTTTACAATAAATAATAATACAATTGGTGGTGAGGACACCTATAGCAGCTGCCCTTGGCACCCGTGAGGGATATTTATCCCCCATTGGTGTCAAGGAGGCTAAGGGTGCCAGGGGTAGTTTATGCGCAATATAGAAATCTTCGGATTCCATTAGCCTCTGACTACCCAAGATCGGCAGCTTTCCTTCTCGAGGTACCACTGTTTTCACAAAAGATGCCGGATCAAAATTTTCGACGAGGACGAACGTCGTATGATCGACAGAGATATCCACCGTATGAGAGAAACACCACCGTCTGATTGTGCAATGGCTTCTCGCCCGGATGTCTGGCAACAGTTCGTGTGCGTTTAGTATCCGTATGTGTGTGATTTTCAAAGTCGTGAGTCGTGTTCCGCCCAGTCGATTGGTGATATTTTTATGCTGTGATTCGTGGTAGTCTGATCTGTGATAGATTTCGTCCTGTGATATTATTGTTTTTACTCTTTATAGTGTACACTGGTTTGTGCACACTAGTGTTACACATCTGTGATATATATTTACTGTGATACTTCTCGATCTTTGTCTTTGTTATTTCGACGGGTAGGAATGTGGTACTCGACGCACTCTTTCGCTGTATGAGTCGACGTCTAACCGAACAGCTTGAGCGAGCTCGCCCAGTAAGTAGACGTCGTCGTCCCTCATATGGATGCGGTTCTGGGTGTCGATGTGGCCGCTTTCGCCCCGTCGGAATGGTGAAGACAGTCTTGATCAGATTTTGTCTGTGATACTCTGTGGCATTGTCTTGTTCCCTGTAGCCCCGATTCGGACGAACCTCGCTGAGTCAAGTACCGGTCTCCCGTGTAAGTTGAACCCCGACGTTTGACTGAAAGGTTGTAAGTTACTCACTTAGTAAGCAGACGTCACTTGTTCCTTACACGGATGAGTTCCTATGAGTTGACGAAGCCGTTTCGGAATTGTCGGAGTTATGGAGACCAGGATCGTGTCACAGAGCAATTAATTCGACTGGAACTTATGTGATATTGATGTTTTATTTTTTAATCAAAGTTTGCATTGTTTGTTTTTAATCGCCTTGTGCTTGTTTTAACTTTTTTATCTTTTGTTATGCCACCAGAGAGCTCTTTACACCCCTGGCGGTATTTTTTTTTAATTCTTCTTGTTTCGTGTCATCTTTTTTTGCATTGATTATTTGTGAAATTGCTCCGCACTACTGAGTTTTGTGTCTGTACCAGTGGTGTGAAGAACGTAATTTTGCCCATTTGAGGACAGGACACTACATCTTATCGCCTAGTGCGTCATGTCCTGCCTTAACCGAGCGTTTCACTAGACCCTGGGATGGCAGGGTCTGCCCGTTATTTTGTTTTAATTTATGTGTTTGTCCGTTGTCTATTGCATTTATGTGTCCCTGTCTGTTCTGTGTATATTTTATTTCCACTGTTTATGGCGGCGCATGCCCTTAGTAGGCGATGCCGCCGGGTGCTGCTGACCGCGTCATCCACCGGCAGCAGTACCCCAATCTTAATAAAAAAAAAAATAAAAAAATAAAAAATAATACAATTTGCATATTTTGTTGACTTTCATTTTATTTCAACCATTGGTGGAGTTTATGTTTAATTTCAAACAAGAAGTTTTGGATAAAAAACGGTATTTCATTGATGATAATTTTGTCTCATTTGGTCGAGAATTCAATAAAGAAATAAAAAAAGAGAGCGAAGAATTACTCTTCGATATATTAAAACAGTGTAAAGATAAACTTAACATCTTAGAAGAAACCGTATTGGGTGACCTCAATACGATTAATCGACGAAGTGAGGGTACTTGAAATTATATATATATATATATATATATATATATATATATATATATATATATATATATATATATATATATATATATATATATATATATATATAAACACCTTATAAACAGGCTTTGACACGATAACGTTGATAGCTCTTTTAACGAGACAACTTACCTGTAAATTTTTAATTTTTTTTGTGAAAAATTTAAAATGAACAATTTGAGTGAATCAGTTTTTGTGGATGTACAAGGGTTCCGAGGACGAGAGGGCGAATTCATACTAAAAGAATTTGCCCTGTTAAAGGACCAATCAATCCTGCATTTTAAATTGAAACCACCGTACGACTGGGAAATTTTACCAGACAAGTTCAAAAAGGCAAATTTGTATATAAGTAGAAATGTGCACCAATTATATTGGCAGGAAGGATATGTGTGTTATAATGAAGGGATTAACAAAATACAAGAAATTATAGAGGACAATTTGGGTGTTGGAGATGTAGTGATAGTGAAGGGGGATGAGAAGACAAAGTGGGTGAAAAAAATTTTCAAATGCAATGTTATAAACTTGGAAAGTATAACAAAAGACAAATTAGAGGAGGAGAGTGAAAAGACTTGTATTTACCACAAGTATAGTATTAATAAAAGATGTGCTCTAAGAAACGTTCAATTTTATAAAAAAACAATAGAAAATTTGTAGATTTAAAGTGTGTAATTGTGTAAATTTTTTTTTAATATTTTTGTAAATATTTTCTATAATTGTAAATAATTTATTTAGTAATAATTTTATATATAAGTTTCTTCAATTTATTTTTTATATGTATATATATTTTATAATTTTAGTTTAGAAATATAAATGTATTTAAGTATATTAATAAATCAGTTTTTTTAATATAAACATCTTTTTTTTATTTATTTACATTTCAGATCAAACACATACGCATAATACAGTTATGACTACAAGACATTTTTTACGTACGCACAGTTGTATAAAAAACTTGTACAAAACCAGTTCTACAACGACACACAAAAAAAAGTTCATTCATTCATTCAACAACCTACACAAGGACGTTATAAAATAGTTCATTCATTTTTATAAACAACCTAGAGAAGGTCGCTACAAAAAAAATTCACTTTCATTCAGATTCAAAATTAAACAGTGTATGCAAACTAAAAAGTTTCGCTTTCACTAAAATGCAAAAATTGGGTGTCGAAAAACTGGGTAAACTTGTGGTGTGACGAATCGGACTAGGTCAATATAGATTAGCGGGTTAACGGGACAATGTGGGTCAGTGGGTTGGGGTCAATAAATCCATTTGTGCTCGAAACGCCATTGCCTTACTACTAATACAGCTGTTTTCACCAGGGATGTACAAAAATTAATAAAACAAAACGCCAGAAATAAAAAATAAAAAATTTTATTTAAAAAAAAAAAAATAAATAAAATGCAATGTTACATATTTGATATTATAAACTGACTAGATAACAAAATCAGAAATAAAGACAAAAACATTAAACAATTGTCTATAAAATCAATTAATGTTCAATTTCAGTCAAATTGTCTAACTTATAAAATCACAATCTTTTTAACCAAAACAAGATACTCAATTCTATTCTCTATTGTTCTTCTTGGGATTCCAAATTATTTTTCAGTGTTATACGATGTAATTTGTTTACTTTTTACCATATCAATTGCTAGATTTAACATCTCTGCAGAATAATTTTTGTATGTCCTTACACCAATTTTCTTCTTATGTTTACCAAACATTTTGTATAAACCTATTAGCCTAAGAGCTATTGAACGATTTTCACAAAATATTTTCCACCGATTAGGACCTTTTACGCAAACAGTATATAGTCCATCAGGAATGGACAACCTGTCAGTCCAAAGCCGGACGGACACAAGACTCTTAAAAAATTTTTGAAAATGCAAAAAAAGGGCCCAACTCAAAGTATTTTGTACCGCTTGAAATTTTAACAGGATATTCCAGACACTCGCTGAAGTCTTGCAAAATATTTCACTACACACATGCTTTTGTTTTCGTATTTTCATTGAATTAATGGTTTTGGAACACTTTTCACACCGTTTTATCACATTACAAATAGAATTTCGACCCAATGATCTTTGATTACGATGCTTGTCGAAACATTCTTGGCTACGGAATACTCGATTGCAGTCATCGCATTTAACTTCCTTTGTTTTGGTACATGGCGGAGCTTGTTGACAACACGGAGAGGTGGCGCCACATCGACGAATATTTCTTGCATTAGAGAGTATATGGTACACCTCGCAATAGTAACCACAAGCGAACGCTGCAGTTATTGATCACGGAGTGTTGTCCGTGTAAAAGCAGATTTATTTTGTAAACTGCGTCATCATTAGTGCCTTCAAATATTACATCTCTTTCCTTAGTCTGATATTCGTAAACGGTGATCTTGTATTTCCGTTCCACAGTGGGCCATATCATAAAACTGACTGATGAAAAATCAAAATTTTAATTTTTTACAAATACGATGAAACTGATATTTCTGAATAGCTATTTAGCCACTGAAAAGAAATATAAAAGATAAAGTGGGTATTGAATGTCTGGAGATAACGCAGCAGTTGATAAACCAGGTAAATTCTTTTTGTAGTTTTATCAGTTTATAGTTTGCTTTCAGTGAAGCAGCAGCCAACCCACTGTCCGATCACGTCACTTGAACTTCTCCTTTATAGACTTATTAAAAAAGGTAAGGGCACTTTTTTAATGCAAATAAAAATTTTTTTAGCGCATTTAAAAACGTTTCAGTTTATATAAAACTTCACGTGTAAATCGCTTAATTACTCATTCTTAAAACAATTACATCTTCTTTGAAACCTACTGGAACCTCAAATATATTATATGGCTTCACTAACCTTTTCATACACTTTAAGGATTTGCCTAACTCACTTGCCACTTTTTGCCACAGTTTGAGTAATCGATTTTGTTTTATTTCAGGTTCAAAATGGCAGTAACACTTAGGGAACTCTTCGACGTCTTAAGAGACAACAAATACGACTTTGGCCAAGTAACATTGTTATGTATCAATATGTTCTGAAAAAATATCAAATACAAGAGCTCACTGAGAGCCAAAAGCAGACTCTTTTGTCTCTGCTTGGAAACCTGACTAAAGTTTTTAAACGCTACTGGAATCAGTGTCATCGAACACATGACTATTTTTTAAAGAAACACAACACTTATTTAAATCAAATATTTACAAGAAGAAAATGTACCTTCCATCAGTACCAATTCTCGTGGAAGACCAGAAAGGTTGTTCAAAACCTGTAGTAAAATAACCCAGAAAAGGAAATTAGCTAAAATTGTAAAAGAGCGTACTTTAGATGAATTACTTTGCGCAACTGAAATTAAGTTAAGGCAATCTGGCAAGAGAGACGCTGCAACTGTTGTCACAAAACTAAATTCTTTGCCAACAAAAGGAACAAAATTAAGAAAAGCTGTCTTGAGTGATTTCCAGAAGTCCATACCAATTCAATATACGCCAGATGAAGCCTTAGCACTTATGGTGTCGTCACAACTGACGAAGCATCAGTACTTAATGCTCCACAAAAGTGCGAAAGATAAGAAAATTAACTTATATCCCTCTTATAACACTGTATTAGACTCTAAGAAATCATATTACCCTCCTGAGCTCGAAATATCTGTTATGGATGTAAAGGCCGAAACAAATCTCCAGTCAAATGTTGACCTAACCATCAAGCACTTTTTTATGGCGGAAAAAGAGAATTTATCACATGCAATTTCCGAAAATGAAACTGATAAGCTTAATTTTACCTTTAACACATTCACTGCCACCATGTAAGGTCATTTTCGGTCACCCCAGGCCACGTGCATATTATTGTTTCTTTAGGTACAAAATTGTGTTCTAAACAAGAATTTATTGTTTTTGAGTGTTTATAACAGTTTTATTGCTTTTTTATTGATGTGTGCAAAATTGATACACGTGGCCTAGACCTTGCCAACTATCACGGTTTTTGCCACTCGGGCCATGTGTATCACTTTTGCACACAACTAATGAAGAGTATCTATGGCCTGCATCTGACATTTTTTTGTTCTTTCTTTGTTCCAGTTGTCTTGTGGTGAAATATCAGTAGAGGTTATGTCTCAGCTAATGGATACAAAGTTCCCAATGTGTGTGTGTTTTACTTGGTTTGGTTATATGAAATTTTACTAATAAAAGTAATTGTTTTTAGGTTTGAGTTTTGAGGTTATCAAAAAGCAATAATTGTTATCAAAAATGGACAAAGAAAAGTTGACTCCGAGAAAAATAAATAGATTACTAGACGATGATGACGATGAAGGTCCGACAGACTTTAGTGCTGAAAGTGAAGTGTTTGATTCGGATAAAGACCCTGATTATCGACCTAGTGATGAAGAGGATGGAATGTACAAAACTTCGAGACTTTTTGAACTAAAATATCAGAGACAATTGGAAGCTGACCAACAAGCAGGTACGTCAAGAAGTTTATTCCAGTTTGACTCAGACGAGGAGTCTGGCCCAACCTAGCCCAAAAAGACAGTCGTAAAGAAGACTCCCAAAAATACAATAAAAAAAAACTCAAAGTAAGAAAAGAAAATGTGAAAATACCTTGGTTGAAAAGGGACCTAAGAAGGTACCTAAGAAAAAAAGGACGCAGACAGAGAAGAAATAGGTAGACCAACAGAAGAGACTAACCAAGAATTAGGCCTACAAGACGATGAGGAAACGGCAAACTCTGAGGATGTAGAACAGGTCATGAGTGAAGCTTTTACTGATGGAGATGAAGCAGACGATGAAACAGAAGATGACATAACTGAAGGAGAAGGACAAGGTAATGTGAACAAGAGAAAAGGTAAGAAAAGAGAAAACCATTACAAATTCAAACTATTTGGTACAGAGAGAGATATAAAATGGAGCCAGTGGCAAGGAAGACAAAAAGACATTCCCTTTACTGGAAATTCTGGAATGAATGCTGAATTGAGCGGACAACTGGCTCATGCAAAACCGATTGATTATTTCATGCATTCTATTGATGATGATATAGTGAATTTGATGGTTGAGCAAACGAATTTGTATGCGACTCAGCAACTAGAAAATCAGGATGATGTAAGACCTTTTTCACGACTGCATAAATGGACCCCCACAACTCATGACGAAATGCGTAAGTTCATGGCTTTGATTGGCTACAAGGGTTTGGTGAAGTATTTGTCTTTACACGATTATTGGAGCAAAAGCCCTCTTTACGACAATAAACTAGTGATGAATACAATGAGCCGCAACAGGTTTGAGATACTGTTGAGAATGTGGCACTTTGCAGACAACAATGAAGCAGGTAACAACCGCCTTCATAAAATTGAAATTCTTATGAACATGTGCTTTGAACGCTTCAAACAGGCCTATACCGCTGGAACCAAAATGTGCGTTGATGAAAGCATGGTTTTATTGAGGTGTAGGCTTGTCTTTCGACAGTACAATCCGAGAAATCGCCATCGTTACGGAATCACACTGTACAAATTGTGTGCTAGCAAAGGTTATACCTGGAATTTCTCTGTTTACATAGGGCAAGATAAAACAGAAGATGACTGGAGTGCGTCTGAGAACGTAATCTACAAACTCTTGAGAGGCTTACTAGATGGTGGAAGAACACAAGCACCAGGAGGCTTGATGGGAGAGGGTCGAACACTAATAACCGACAACTGGTACACCAGTGTACCTCTTGCAGTGGGTCTTCTAGAACATGATACGCACCTCATCGGGACCGTTAGAACGGATCGGAAATATTTGCCTCCCCAAGCGTCAGCCAAACTAAAGAAAGGTGAAACCGTAACGAGTGAAACCGGTGAGGGCATTGTGTTTTTGAAATGGAAAGACATACGTGATGTGTCATTGCTATCCACAGTTCATACAAATGAACAGGTGGAAGTTGCTTCAAAAACTGGGAGAATCGTGACAAAACCAAAAGATGTCATATTGTACAACAATGGAAAGTTTTCCATTGATATGAGTGACCAGATGGCAACATATGGCACAGCTTTGAGGCGAGGGACAAAATGGTACCGGAAACTTGCCGTGGAGATGCTGTGGAGAATGATCGTTGTCAACGCTCATTTCCTTTACGTAGAAAATACTCAAGACAGAATGCCCATCAAGAAGTTCCGGGAAAGTATCATACTAACCATGCTTGGCTATGCAACAGAAGCACCGAGAAGATCGATCAGCAAAGCACCCCATCGGTTGATCGATTGTGTGGAAGGAGATCCTCCAAAAAAAACCCGTGGAAGATGTCGCAGCTGCTACAAAGCCAAAGGAAGATCTGGGACACAGGATGCTGATGGAAAAAAATCGATGGCTAAGCAAGTTTTCACAATTTGTGATTCATGTGAAGGAACTCCTTTTGATGTGTCGGCCATGTTTCAATGATCACCTTTGAACGGAACAAATGGAAATTGGACTCTCTTTATAAATTTTTACTCATTGGAAAACTTTTATACCATGTATAGCTTCTCTTTTCTTAAGTGTTTACAATATTTGACAATTTGAATACCTCATTTGTATTTCTCTAACATTAAAGCTACTACTTTATAAAATAGCCTATCACTTGTTATTTCGCCCGAAAATTTACAACTTTTTTGCAATAAGATTTGAGACGATAAAAATAGGCTCAGACAAAAGTTGCCAAATAATAATTCAATGTAACTGTGTGCATTTCAGATACACATGGCCAGAAGTAGAACATTGCATGTGTATCAGAAATGATACACATGGCTTGCGTGGCAATCCACCTGTGTATCAAATATGATACACATGGCAGTGAATGTGTTAAGTGGGGCTGTGATGGCTGCGGAGGATAGAGTCGTTATAAACAAAGAGGTAGTACAGTACCTATGTTGACGATTCTGCTATATTGGCAACTTCATACGTTCCAATCGAGTTGTATATCACTGACGAACGAGGAAATAAAATCACTTATTGGAGCAATCCTCGGACATCATCGACTAGATTTTGCCGTCCGATAAGGTTCCGATTTGTTAAGGAATCACCAGAGGAGATAAACAATGAAATTTCTTTTATAAGTAAAGAGATAGAGCTTCTCCAACCAACAGGAATTGAACTAAATGAGAAAAAAATCGCAGTAGTGCCACACTTCCTACTGACCATGATAGATGGTAAAGTGTGTAACGCGCTTTCCTCAAACACAAATACACAGAAATGCTATATTTGTGGTGCCACCTCCCAGTCAATAAACAAGCTTGTGACTCAAGAAAAGTTGTATGAGGAGGCTTTGTCCTGGGGAATATCTACACTGCATGCTTACATTAGATTTATAGAATACATTTTACATGTAGCGTACAAGTTAGAGATACAACGCTTGTGAGCCACGTCATAAGAGGACAAAACCAGCGTCAAAACACGCAAAACATATATCATTAATGAATTCAGAAAGAGAACTGGCCTACTCCTCGATACCCCAAAGCAAGGAGCGGAAAACACAAATGATGGAAATTCCGCCAGACGTTTCTTTGCATTTCCCTTAATGTCATCGACCATAACTGGGGTAGATAAGAGCCTAATTGAAAGGTTTGATGCATCCTTAAAGTCCTTTCTTCAGGATGCAAAGTTGACGTGCCGAAATTCAAAGCATATACTCTCGAAACAGTTCAGTTGTACGTGAAACTGTACAACTGGTATCCAATGCCAGTAACAGTTCATAAGGTACTGATTCACAGCCCTGACATTGTAAGTAAATTTTTAATCCCAATCGGACAGCTCTCTGAAGATGTTATTGAAATACGACATAAAGAATTTAAAAAGGTGAGAGAACGACATAAAAATGTGTTAGCTCTACTTGAACTCAAGTCTGGGACAAAAGGTGATGAAAGTAGCGAGGAAGGCGAAAGCAACGATGAACTAGAACGGGCAGACGCAGATGAAGATTATGGAATGAGTGATCTAAGCATTTGAAACAACTTGCAATAGGCAATCCTCTCTTTACTTCATGAGTAATATTTGCAATTAATGAAATATGCGGAGTTTTTACTACATATTTTAATTTAAATATCATTGTAAAAATATTAATCTTTTCACTTTATTATTTTTGTACAAATTTTTAGTGATTTCTGATTTTGTAAACTAAATATTTTATAATATGTGCTGTTGTAAATTACTATTTCTTTTATTATTGTTGTTAGGTTTTATGTCTCCATAAAAATGTAAAGTTTAACCTTTGACTGTAAATACTGAACTAGGCTTCTCATCTATATGGCCCAGCTGTGCCAATTTTTTCCTAGCCAGAATTGGAAGTTATCGTAGTTTGACCTAGTGTCCAACAGATTGTGCTGCTGTTATCTTTGAATTATTTAGGTTGTTTTGTAAAATATTATAAATGTTACCCCAGAAACTAAATTGTAGTCAAATTATATTTACTCCGGTCACACAAAATGTCACATAATTCCCTTCTGAGAGGAAATAATTCATAAATGTCATCAGCGCAATCTGTCTGTAATTAGGTTGAATTACGATAACTTCCAATTCTGGCCAAGAAAAAATTGGCACAGATTTTACAATGGCAATGAGAAGTTTAGTTCAGTATTCAGAGTCAAAGGTTTAACTGTCTAACCTATGCATCTACAATGCATTAACATCGTAGAAATACATTGTTGAAATTAAAAAAAAATTAATGTGGCATAACTTGCTTAAACTTACTTTTTTTGTTTAAGACACTTCAATTTTTTATTAACTGTTACATTTTCACAACCATGATGTTGTTGAAAGATTATTATACTTTAAAATTCCCTATGACTTTTAGGGATTAAATTTTAGTGTTATTGTGAAAACGTGAAACTGAAGATTTTGACTGACGACCATCTTAAAATGGTGGAAAATAGAATAATAAAATTGTTCCTGAAGTTGTGGGTTTTTATTAATATGATTCGTCCTAAGTTCCAATTCTGACCCTTAATCCGTTCTTAAGTTATATGTAGCAAATTAAGTGAAAAATAAATACAGACTGATAGCTGAAATTTAAGTAACTTTTTTGACTCTAGGGACTAGCTCAACGAGTTTAAGAGTAATATTTAAAATACACTATTTATTAAATGAGTTATTATAGTATTATTCTAAAACATTACACTATAATTTTATATTTTACAAAATATAAAGCGGAAGTGAGGTCAATTATTTTCTTTCGAGTCCATATTTATCCATTTTCATCTAAAAAATATCATGTAAACGATTGACACAAACGTAAGATTTTTGATCAGTCAGATTTATTATATGGCCCTCTGTGCGTCGGTGGCGTTATAAAATTTGTAACTCTCTCTTATAATAAATTTATAAGAGTCATCCATTCAATTTAATTCGGCGTAAGTGAGTCTGTAATACACGAATCATAATATCTATACTCATTACCTTTTGGTATTATATTGTAAAATTGCGCCTAACCCCCTTATATAAGAATTATGGTAATCCACACGATCGTAGAAATTCCCGAAACTATTTAATGGATCACTCTTAAATGAAATAATTAATGGCATTTTATCGAAGATTTAAGTTAATTCAGTATGGAAATATTTAAGATAAGATTTTTTAATCGGCTATTAATTTTTTTTTTTTGTATATACATTGTTTTGATTATTTTTGTTTGTATCATTTAATGAATTATTGTATTATAAGTAGAAAAATAAGTTGTGTCGTTTTGGTTGATATATAATATAATTGTTTCATACTAATTCATTTACATTTTAAATAATCTAATCCCATACTAGTAATCTTTTTTAGTTGTTAAATAAATTGGTATTTTGGACATGAATTATCTTTTGATATCAAAATACCTAGTTGTCACAAAGAAGGCAATTTTATTTCAGGAGTTGATCTACCAATATTTCTAAGTTGAAAACAACTTATGCGGTTAACTGACCTTACGCTAAAGACGCCCCTATCCACCCATCATAACATAGAAACACACACATACACATTCACACAATACTTTAATTACAAAAGCTGATTGCACAATAATAATAATAAAAGGATCATATAATAATAGAATAATAATAATAATATACAAAAAATAACTATATACTACAGATAACTATATACAAATTAGAAAAGAAAATAGATCATCTACCCTTCATCCACACTGCATAAATACCAAACCAAACTGGTGTCGCTTGCATTGACCACCAATCAATCGATAAACACCGTTTATTACATTGCCGTACACACTTCGCTAAGCGAATTTGTATTCTATGTGGTAATACACAATGCGATTTAGTGTCCGACCGAAACAGGATTTAGTGTCCGACCGTAACATCCTGTACAATCTGGACACCTATATATAAAGTAATTGCTTATTTTGCTAATTCATATGTGTTATAATATTGTTATCTTATAAAACGCTAATTTTACACAATCTTTAATTTCATTGTTTTAATGATAATTTTGATATATTGTAATAATTTAAAATATTATATTTCTTTCCTGGAACCACCAATTCTGAGTGATTATTCTAGAACAATCATAAAAAGATATAAATAGAGAAACTTCTCAAAATAAATCAGTCTTGTTGTGTAAATTTAAAGATATTGGATCACTCCGCGTTGGTACAAAAGCATATTGTACTTTAATTTGGGGTAATAAAATTTTTAAAAATTCAAATTATTATCTCGATAATTTAGCTGGCGCAGTCGTGCGGATTTTTAACGCGTATTTAAAATCGTAAAAGTAGTTAAACTCGCGAAAACGCATTTTAAAAGAATATTAAAGTGCCATTTTCGGAGTTGGAAAGAATATTCGGCTTTAGAGGGTTTCCCGAATCTACGACAGTACGCGGAGAATCCAGAACCTACAACCAACCACTCCAGAATACGGGACGAGAGGACATCGCCCACCAGCAGTTCCTTGGTGAAAGTACATCACGGAGAGGACCAATAGTTACAACATTCTGGCTAAGGTGAGTCGATTTTCTAGCAATTTTTATTCATTTGAAATTAAATGCTTACATTTCCTAAACCAAAACTATCCCTCACACGTAGCGATCCTTATCCACGCAACATTTCTCACGATATTACTAACGCTTCAGCTAAACTATCGATTCTGTTAGTTATTCGTCAGGGAATACGAGTAGATGTATTATGATGGCTCGAAAACAGACATTCACCGGCAGACAGGTAAAACACCTGTCTGAAGGTCATGACCTTGTTTTCGATCCATCATATACTATTTTGTGAAAGATTACTAACCTAATACCTTGAGGAAGGTCAGTAACGTGATAATTTCAATTGGATTGTTGAGGTAGTCCATGTAAAAATATTTTTGTTTAATCTACGTTCTTAAAATTATTTTGCAAATAATTTTCTGACTATTAATGATTGTGTACAAAATATCATATATAGAAAAATCATTATTGTGTCTTCTGTTAAGTGGCCTTTTAACCCTATTTTATTCATCTTTATTCAAAAAATTAAATGTGTATTTTAATTTCAACGAAACATTATCTCTATTGTCTGACCTTTTAACCTCATTGATTAAAATTAGAAATTTTATGAGCAAATCATTGTTAAAATTTTTATTTATTCACTAATTTTTCTGTGTAATAAACTTTTAAATTAAATAATGATATCACAAATACCAAAAAAATTCAGATATAGCTCAAAGATTTAAGACACGTTGAAAAATAAAATATTTAACGACTTATTCAAAAAATTAATGTGTATTTTAATTTCAACGAAGCATTATCTCTATTGCCTGATCCTTTAACCTCATTGATTAAAATTGGAAATTTTATGTCATCAATTCATTGTTAAAATTCTTATTTAATTACTAATTTTTTGTGTAATAAACTTTTTTGAATTAAAACATGTTAACATAATTAGTAAAAAAATACAAAATTTTAAGACAAAAAAATTCAGACATACGTCAATAAGAGTTAACACACAAATTTTTTAAAACACAAAAGGAAAAATAAAAAAACTTTTTTTACATTTTTTAAAATTTTTATTGTTGTCGGAATTTTATTAAAATTTTTATACAATGCTTACTATTTGAAATCAGAGACACTACTGTTTTATTTTAATACATATAAATTTATCAATTTGACTTTTTTGACATTTACATAATTATCTTATTTTTCTAGAATTTTGTACATTATTTGGTTTTTTCCAATTTTAAGAAAAAAAAATATATTTAACTGGATGATTTCTGAGGTCAGCATTTTTTCTAATCTTGTTTTTCAAAAATTTTTATTATTTAAAAATTAAGAAAAAATATAAATTTAATTAGTTCATTACTCTGTTTCAACACACGTATTCATATTTCTTATCTTACTTTGATATTAAAAAAATACACTGTACTTAAAAATTATTAGTCTTACAAAGTGTTTAAAAAGTTTTTTTCAGTTAAAATATTGTTTGTAAATTATCACATTTTTTAACGCGCACTTCGAGATTTCATTATGATATAGACATGTATAACACGGAGAATGTTCTATTGAATGAACGGATGTTTCAGGTCGAATGTTTTCGATATTAATTGAATCAATGTTAAAATGTAATTTTAGTAATTTACGTTTTTGCTCACCCATCACAAAAATTTCACTACAATATTGTAAATAATTTTTTATTTCCTCTTTTCCCTTATAATAATCTGTTGATCCGTCAAACCACGTCAGGTTATGTACAAATTTAGTGAAAATTTCGTTAATTCCTTGATATTTTTTGGGTAAATTTTCCCACTCATATGGCGATTTTAAGATCCAGTGTCCAATTTTATTGTTTTGAATGACTTCTTTGAGAATAAAATCACTTCTTGAACTTCTTTGGGAATAAAATCACCAACAACACCCCGCATCCCATATATTTCAACAATAGTGAACATTTTTTTGGAAACGCTTGAACAAACAAAAATCAACTGTTCACCAAAAAACTTATTTTTAAAATAAATTGTGCTGATGTATTAATGAAAGTATTGGTACATTTTCCCTTCTTACAATTTTTTTGTATCCCTTTTTAAAACTCCTTCAGCTGTTCGTCAATATTTTTTTGTAGTTTTTCAATATTTTCTTTTGTAACAGAAAGTATTTCAAATAACAATTCTTGACTTTTCTTTTCAATAATCTTCTGAAAATCTCTTGCAAATTTAACAAAGTTTTCATCAATAAAATATCGTTTTTTATCTGAAATTTCTTGTTTAAAATTTAACATCAATTCCAAAATATGATTCAATATTTTTAGACTTTCTCGTGCCAATATTAAATCTGTCTCTCTGCCGAATTCATTGTTGGAATTTTGTTGATTGTTTAAGTAGTCTGGTAACATGATGTGAATTAATTGAAGTCTCGAATGCAGAATGTTATTTTTCTTCTTTGTTGGCGATCTTAAATAAAAATAAATATTGCCTCAGTTTATCAATTTTTTTATTTAATTCTTGCTGACAATTATCAAAATTTTCCTGAATCATTTGAAAATAATTCGTACGTGATTCAGTTATCATATCAGTTAGTATTAACCACATATGGTGCTTAAAACTGTTAAACTCAAGTTGAAGTTCTTTCAGTAATCTATTAAATTCGTTTCTCCAATTTGAGATATTTTCTTCATTGACTTTCTTCAAGTTTTCTAATTTTTCATCAAGATATTTCGTTACATATTCTATTTGGATATTCCAAGGAAGTGAGGCGACAGCTAGCTTTTCTGGAGGATTTGCACTAACATATAATGTCTCTAATCTTATTATTTCCTTATTGATGTTTGAAATGTTTTGCTCAATATTAGTTCGTATATCATTTTTTACTTTAATAATTTCGTTTCTAGTATAATCAGTAATTCTTCTTTCATAGTCTTCAATTCGAGATGTGCTTTCGACTGGAAGTATTGATAGTTTATCTTCAAAAAGCTTTAACTTATTTTCAAATATATCATTTATTTCGAAATCTTTTCTTTTTTCGTATTCTCTTAAACTGGTGTTTACATGTGAATTAATCAGTCTTTCAAAGTAATTTCTTATTTCCCTAATTTTTTCATCAATTAACTTTTTGACACTATTTTCATCCATATTTTTTTTTACAATTATTTTAAAAGAATTTTCACTGATTTCATCTGCCTAAATGATGATTATATGAATTCTCCACATAGTAATATAGCTAGAAAAAGGAGTAGTGGGGAAATGCTAATTATAGTTTCATACAATGTAAAACATTTGAAGCGTGTAGTACAAGCCTTTACTGTATTCCAAAAAATTATGAAATAATTTCGAGAGACAAAAATATGTTTTTTTGTAATAACGATGATGACCTTTCTGATCTTCTAAAAATTTTTATCATAAGAATAGAACACTATTTAATAATTATTTTTTCGAATTTCTTTGTCATTATTTTGATTTTGTTTTTAGTTTGATTATAATAACAATGCCAAGTAAGTAACACACCACTATAATTTAATAATTTATATAAATTTTTAATTTAACAATTTTTGTTGTAGATCAATCGACTGATTACAATATTAGGAGAGCGCGGAGGGAATTACCCTCGCATCTAAGAGTGAGTTATTAAAAAATCAATTATTCAGCTTGTATTACAAAAGTTTTTTTATTTTTTAGAATACACTTGTTATTGTCTTATTCTCGACGGAGTCGGCTCCTCCATTTGAATTGCCTCCTTCATTGAAAAAAATAACATTGTGGAGCAGAATTATCCTCTACTATATAGAGGATAATATTTTAAAAATCTGGGTGTATGGAGGTACGTAAAAATATATAAATAGTAAATTATTTTATTTCAGATTAAAATACACCTAGTTTTTTAAGTAGTAGAAATATAAGAGAACGAAGCCCTCCATCCCTCGATCCGACTTTTTGAGCGACCTCGGATGGAGGCAAAACTACCGAGGCGGTTCTAGAAGCCTCCGGCGGTGGGTGGAGCAAAATTTGGTCTCCAACCTAACGATATCTAGTGAAATTTTTTTCTAACCTAACAGAACCCAATGGAACTTGACCTAACCTAACGAAACCTAAGCGAACTTAGCTTAACCTAACAAAATTTTTTCTAACCTAAGAATTCCCTAATAGATGGCGCAGCCACCTTCGAGCCTGTGAATTCGCTACTAGATGGCGCAGCCACCTTCGAGCCTGTGAATTCGCTACTAGATGGCGTTGCTAGTCTGGATTCCTGTGTGTAAGTTTGAAAAATTGTCAATAGATGGCATCGAAAACCTTTTTTTTTTGATAGTTAAACTAGCCATTAAAAGATGGCCTTGCTTTCATAATTTTATAATATTTTTATCTGAAAACAGGCTTAAACTGTCAGCTGACGTCACTAAAGGTAAACTGATATCAAACAGCGAAGATTTCTCTCTAATATGCAAAAATGAATTTTATCATATGATTGTATATTTTTATCTGAAAACAGGTTTAAACTTGTATAAATTGCCAGCTGACGTCACTAAAGGTAAACTGATATCAAATAGTGAAGATTTCTGTCTAATATGCGAAAATGAAGCAGCAGGTTTTAACCTGTATGGCTACATAAAGTGTGACAGCTGACGTCACCATACTATTTTTTCTGCTATAAAAAGGACGCGACAGAATTTCATCAGTTACAATTTTGTTCGAAACTTTAGTGAAAAAAACATTAAACCTTATTGTTGTGAATTTTCAATTGTTGTGTGTTAAGAGTTAATTGTTGCCAACAATGGAATCCATTACTGCTGGTACTTCATCTGGAAACAGAGACTTAATTCAAAAAATGGCTGGAAATTTTGTGGATGAATTGAATCATCTTGGCGCTGTTAAACGATGGATTAAACTTTCTGATATGGAAATTGGAAAAGTATATAAAATAATGGGAGCCAGTCAACTACCATCGAAATTCGATTCATCGAAAATGAAGACAATATTGGAATTGGAAATTGGATACATTTCGTTACCAGCGAGATTTGACAATTTGAACGAGCAGATGCTGGCATGGTTGCAAAGCAATCCAAAACTTGGTATTATGAATAATGGGCCAATTGGACTAACTCATAAATTGCAATTCAAAACGTTGGATCTTCTTGAAATCGTGGAGGATGCTGAATGGGGAATTTTGTAATTTATTCTCTTTAAAATGTATTATTTAATTGTACTATGTATTTTAAAAATTTCAATATTGTATCAATTTTTACATATATTTAATAAAAAATTATAAAAAAACAAAAAAACAAAAAAAAAAAAAAAAAATTCGATTTTTTTTCAATACCCATCGCTAGACATTGATTTATATTCTAGTTTTGATTATGCCAGATTAATAAATAAACATTATTTGGTGTTTAATAAAAAATTTAAAAAATCGATTTTTCAATTCAGGTCTCGTCTCTAAATCACAATTTTTGAACTAAGTATAAATCAATTATACATATGAGTAATATTTGATATGCATCGTATTATTAGGTTTTATGGTGAATAATTATAAAACAAAAAAAGATTTAATATCCCCTGAAAACGAAAAATTTAATTTTTCACATGCTTAATAAAAATTATTTTTCAAGTTTAATAAAAATTATTCTTTATAAAATTGTCTATCAAATATTAGCCTTGCACATATAAGAAATGCTGATTTGCTAAAATATAAATCTTGGAATGTGAATACATAATGTTATAAGTCCAATACGTTCATACATATGTATATATGAATACTACATTGTAATACAGGTATTCGCTATATCTATATGAATTGTGTTTAAAAGCCAAATTTATTTTCCTGAATTTTTTTAAAGCTAATTTTCATTTTTAGTTATATATTTTAAAGTTTAATATTTAGTTTTGTCTTAATATAATATTTAAAATTAGTGAATTAAGAAAAATTTTGTGTTTTTGTTTGTGATTTTTGTTTGTTTCCGCGTGTATTATACCAATTGAAAAATTTGCTTGTGAAAAATAGGAAAATCTTCTTCCTCAGCAATTGAAAATTCTATTAATATTAGAAAATTTATTTCCGGTAATAGTATTGTTAGATACTAGAACAACTGGAAACTTTTAAAACAAAAATTTTGTTCTATTTGAAAACCATATAAAAAGGATAAAAAAGGATATAAATACGCGTAATAAACGGTTTTAAAACCATTACGTCTTCTGATTTCATAAAGTACAGTGTGCTTCGTGTCATCATATCGTATTTTGCGAATTTTTAAAGTTAGCTTTTTATTTCAAAGTTTAATTTCATAAATTTTATTACATTTTTTTTTTTTCAATATTGGTGAGTAAGAAACATTTAATAATAATTTCTATTTTGAAATTATTATTACTAATTTTTGTATGCAACAACTTAAAACTAAAACAATATTTTTTGTGAATTTAAGAAAAATGGCGTTGTTCAAGTGTGAAATGTGCCCAGCAGGATTCAACCGTCGAGACAACTTAGCGCGGCATATGAAGACGAAACATGGCGACAATGGATCATCTTTTAAATGCGGTCGGTGTGGTGTCATGTTTACGAGAATGGACAGTTTGTTTACATCACCACATGAAAAAATTCCATTCAACGGCTGTATTGTGTGATTACTGCGGTGAATATGTTGCAAATGGTCTGGAGCAGCATATGGCTAATGAACACGGACAATCCGCAACCAACATCGAACCTGATCATAAGCAGCCCTCAACTAGTAGCGGTCCTATTTCGAGGAAGCGCGCTACCGGTGAACAAAATGGCAGTCCATCTAAAAAACCAAAGGCGGATCGGGGTACCAGACGTTGCGAAGTATGCGTTGCGGATATACCGATTTCAACATTCAATGGGCATTTACGCAGCGCGGCCCACAAAAATAAATTATGTCGCGGTACCGGAAACGTAAATGTGGAAACGATTAACAGCGCATTCAAAACCAGAATAATCAGCTACCGGGTGAAGAGTTCCGAGTACTTCCAGTCCATTGAAGAATTTTTACAAGAAATTAAAGAAAATGTACTTCAGCTGCTGCATATGGAACTGGCGAAGCATACGTCATTTAAAACAAATTTCGAATTGTTCGGTCTGTAAAATTCGACAAGGACAATAATTTACTACTGGATTTGAAGTCGTTCAACACCAGAAATGTTACTGTTTGCGAATCCACCAACATGGAGGAAATTTATCAAAACATGGCGTCAACGGTAGTGCACAAGAGCGAAGAATTTCAGGAACGAGATAGTGGCTGGTCGCTTTTGGAAGTCCGATATTTAGAAGTGAACGTTAATAAATACAATCCACTTCGGGCTTCATCGTAGATCGAGCTTCCAGCATGGATCAAGAGAAAACAGGCGGTCGTTAATATACAAAATGAAGACCAGGTTTGCTTCGCATGGGCAATAACATCGGCTTTACACCCAGTCGATTATCGCAATCACCCGCATCGAGTCGCATCATATCCTCATTATTCGACATTTTTAAATTTCGATGATATGGAGTTTCCTATGAAAATCAAAGACATAAAATTGTTTGAATCGCTCAACAACATCAGCGTCAATGTTTATGGACTGGAAGAAAAAAGTATTGTTGGACCGCTGCACTATACGAAAAACAAAAGGAACATCCATGTGAATCTGCTGTACATTGAAAATGGCGAAACCAGTCACTACTGCTGGATAAAGAACTTGAGTCGGCTCGTTGGACGTCAACTTTCAAGGTGTAATGGCGCTAAATGGCTATGCGATGGATGTCTACAATACTTTCAAACAGAAGAACGGCTTATCGAACATGCTAAAGAAGACTGCAACAAAGTCCGCACTGTAATACCAAGTCCCGGTGAAGGCAGCATTTTGAAATTCAAAAATTATGCCAAGCAGATGCGCGTCCCGTTTACCATCTACGCGGACTTCGAATCCATATTAAAACCATGCGATACATGCGTACCGAATCCAGATGAATCGTTTACGAACACCACGCATATCCACGAACCATTCAGCTTCGCATATTACATCAAGTGTTCGTATGATGAATCATTAAACAAATTCGAAACGTACCGCGGGCCGAACTGTGCGAAAGTGTTTATGGAAAAATTGGAAGAAGATGTCCAACGACTGCATAAAATTTTACGAAAGGAAATTCCGATGAAACCATTAATAGCGCTGGACTATTTAGTATTTGGATTAGTCGAAGATTGTTCCATATGCGGCAAAAAATTGGGCAACGATCGTGTGCGGGATCATGACCATCTAACGGGTGAATTTCGAGGTGCCGCACATAGCCAGTGTAATCGGCTTTACAGACTACCGAAATTCATCCCGATCGTTTTCCATAATTTATCTGGATATGATGCGCACTTTATCGTCCGGGAATTTGGAGTCTCCAGGGAACGAATCGATGTCATTCCGAACAACAAAGAACGCTACATTTCTTTCACAAAATATCTACCAATCGATGCCAATCAAGAAGTGGAAGATCTGGATGACGAAGATGATGAAGACGATGAAGAATCCAGCAAATGCAAAATTAAAACCACCCAGCTGCGTTTTATCGATTCGTTCCGGTTTATGGCGAGCAGTTTAGATAAACTTGCCGAGAATTTGAAGCCGGAGCAGTTCGCCGAAGTTCACCGAGCATTTCCTGAAGACCGCCTTTTCAATTTAATCAAGCAAAAAGGAGTATTCCCGTACGAATACGTCAACAGTGTTGAACGACTCAATGAACGCGCTCTACCACCAAAAGCGGCATTCCATAGCAGCCTGAAGTCATCCAGTATTACCGATGAAGAATACCAGCGTGCACAGCGAGTATGGAATGAATTCAACATCCAAAATTTGGGGCAGTATTCGGACTTGTATCTGAAAACAGATGTGTTGCTACTGGCGGATGTCTTTAAAAATTTCCGGAACCTGTGCCTGAACACGTACAAATTGGATCCGTGCCAATACTACACCGCACCAGGCTTGAGCTGGGACGCCATGTTGAAATATACAAAAGTGGAACTGGAGCTACTAACGGACATCGACATGATCCACTTCATCAAAAAGGGTATGCGTGGTGGATTAACACAGTGTTGCGGTCGTTTTAGCGAAGCTAATAATAAATACATGTCGGACTACGACCCCACGAAGCCGTCGACCTACATCGAATATCTGGACGCCAACAACTTATACGGATGGGCCATGTCGCAACATTTGCCGATCAGACATTTCCGGTGGGTCCCAGAACACGAATTGGATAATATCAACATACCAATGGTTCCGGATGACGCTGATGTTGGATACATTTTGGAAGTCGACCTCGAGTACCCGAAAACACTACACGATTACCATCAAAATCTACCATTCTGTCCGGAGCAGATGAAGCCGCTATACATCACATCTAAAGACAGCAAATTGGTCGCCAACGTTTACGATAAGAAGAAGTATGTGATCCATTATCGGAATTTGAAACAGTGTTTAAAATATGGACTAAAGTTAAAGAAAATACATCGTGCGCTCCAGTTTAAACAATCTCCGTGGCTAAAAAAATACATTGACTTAAACACCGAGCTCCGTTCTAAGGCGACAAATAGTTTTGAAAAAGATTATTTCAAGTTAAAAAATAATAGTGTTTTCGGGAAAACAATGGAGAATGTGGACAAACGTGTTGATGTGCGACTAGTGACTCATTGGGAGAATATTCGTAAACAGTTGGGTGCTAATAATTTGATAAGCAGACCGAACTTTCACAGTTGTTCAATTATCAATGAAAATCTGGTCGCTATACAAATGGACCGTTTGAAAGTGAAGTATGATAAACCGATTTACGTAGGATTTAGCGTGCTCGAGTTATCCAAGACTTTAATGTACGATTTCCACTACGGTTATATAAAACCGAAATATGATGGCAAAGTGGATTTATTATACATGGATACCGACAGTTTTATATACCGGATAGAAACGGACAATTTTTACGCCGATATTAAACCGGAAATTAGTGAGTACTTTGATACGAGTGACTATGCCGCGGATAACATCTATGGACTGCCTCAATTAAATAAAAAAGTGCTCGGGAAATTTAAAGATGAGTGTTCTGGGACAATAATTAAACAATTTGTTGGTGTTAAAGCTAAATCCTACTGTATAGTGAAAGACAGTGATGTGCCCCCAATCAAAAAACTCAAAGGTGTTAAAAAAGATGTGGTGAAAAACGAAATAGGCGTTAAAGACTATATAAAGTGTGTGATGAGCAAAGACTCAAGTGCAGTGTTATATAAACAGATGAGTGTATTTCGTAGTTTAAAACATCGACTATACACACATTTAATCAATAAGGCCGCGCTCACAAACGATGACGACAAACGGTTCATAGTACCCAACAACAGACTCAAAACTCTCCCGTGGGGGCACTATAAAATAGACGATTTTTATTTTTGTTAATTTTACATATATTTTTCTTAATTTTGTATATATCTTTTTGCTAATTTTGTATATATATCTTTTTTTTTTTTAATTTTGTATATATCTTTTATTAATTTTGTATATATTTCTTTGTTAATTTTGTAAATATTCTTAAAACCATGGTTTTAGTTTATAAGTCGTACTTATTAAGTAATTAGTTTGTAAAATAATAATGGCCATTATTAATTCAAATTTTAGTTTTATTAAAATAAAATATGTACATGTCAAAATATTATAATTTAAAAAAAAAATACATGAAAAAAATTTAAAAAAAATACAAAAAAAATTTAAAAACAAAAAAAATCCAAAAAATTAAAAAATAAAAAATTATAAAAAATACATGATGAAAAAAAAATTAAGAAAACAATTAAAAAAAGAAAATACATCATGAAAAAAAAATACATGAAAAATTAAATATTGAAATTCGTATTCAAAATTTTGTATATATCTAAGTAGTCTTGTAAGTTTGTCGACGGCCACGCGCCCGTATCTGGACCACTTTCCCAGCCCAGGAGTGCCGATTGATTGGCTGTGCCTTTTTCAATGTTCTGCACGATCCACTCCAACAATTCACCGTCTTCTCCTACGCTCTTTGGATTGAAGCACAATCGAGGAATATCATGTTCTTCCACAAGTTTCAATATACGATCCAGCAGTTCCGGACGAGCATATGTTATCGTTTTTCGCATCCACAACGTAAGAAAGTATGTCAGCGTGTCGAATCCATCTAGGCGGTCTTCTCCAATATCAGATTCGTTGAAGGTAAGTGTGAATAGAAGATCAAAAGTTTCCACAGACGAACCCCATTCTATAGCTGATGTTATTTTTTCAGGAAAAAAAATGTCACGATCTCTTGATGCTATGGATCGGATCATCTCCAAATCAGATAACCGAATGGCTTTATTCAACATCTTCAGCAATCGAGTTCTAGCCATGGATTCCTCCACTATTATAAGGTGTTGAAGACTTTCACTCATTGTTGTGTTTTCACTGGATATTGCTTCGCCAAAAAAAAAATGAAACTGCTCCGGCTCATCGTCATCATCATAATTTTATACTGCTCCATGTTGGTGGGGGATACTGCAACTGCTCCGGCTCATCATGCGTATTCGCTGCTCCATGTTGGTGGAGGATACTGCGACTGCTCCGGTCCACCATACGTATTCGCTGCTCCATGTTGGTGGGGGATACTGCAACTGCTCCGGTCCACCATACGTATTCGCTGCTCCATGTTGGTGGGGATATCATACCAAGTCTTTGCTATCAATCCAGCTATTGGCGCTACTTGGAAAGCCGAGCCACTTCACGTATACTTTATCTTTCTTTTTTTTCAACACCTTTTCCACTAAATATACATCTGGATATTTAACTTTTTGTAATTCTTGGTAAAATCCACCTTTAATCGGATTACCATGATAATCTTCTAACAGATTTAAATCTTTGGTATGATATGAACCAATTTTTGGTGAGTTAATGAAAATCAATTCATATAATCCAGGTGTTCCTTCGTACACAATATCACCAATTATTATATCATCACCAGCTATTTGAAACGACTGATTTCCAATCATCCATTCATCATCTTTTTTGTATGGTCCGTATACCACATCAATTCCGCTGTTGGGTTGAAGGTATAGTTGTAAGTATTTTCTTGCTATTGGACCAAACTGTTTTGGTAAATCTTCAGCTGCTGGCATCAATTTTCGAGCAACACTTTGCGCTGATCCAAGAAATTTCGGTGTTTCAAATACATTTTGTTCTTCTTCTGGATACGCTTCAAAAACATCTTCTGGAATATCTTGTATTGAAGTATCTTCCTCCTCCTTTGTTGGTAGAGTATAGTAGTTTGCCGTTTGTTTTTCCAATTTTTTTTTTTAATTTTAGGTGTGAACGCATTCGATACTTGCGCATCTTCTTCTTTTATTTCCACTTTAATAGGATGTTTCTTCTTGTCACCATTTAACTTTGTAGCTATTTCTTTGAGCGGAGTAGTGACTGGTTCCAGTGTACTTTGAAGCAACATATTTGACTCCAGTTTTCCAGATCGTAAAGCATTAAATTTTTTACGTATATTGCTTGTCGCTTTTATAATGTTCTTTTTAATCGTCTTTTTATCCATCTCGATGACTGCTTCTTAGAACGATTTCTCAAAAACTGAAGCTCTATCGCATGCGACTGCTGTATTTATATGGTCGTATTTAGGCGGACCAGTTCGAAACTGCTATACCGGTTACCGAAACCAGTTCGAAAAATGTTTGTATCAGTATAGAAGCAGCTTGGTAGCAGTTTAGGAGCAGCTGAGGGTCAGTATAGGACCTGTACAGTACCAGCTTAGAAGCAGCTTAGAACCAGCTTAGAAGCGGCTTAGAACCAGCTTAGAAGCGGCTTAGAACCAGCTTAGAAGCGGCTTTCGGATGTTGATCCTTTCCAGAAGTGGTCAAACTTGCTTCGGTATCTTCCATTGCGTATATCATCTTCTTTGCAAATAGTTAAAAATCCATAGTTATCACGCCAACACTCTCTGCATAATTCTTTGAATTGATTGAACGACATGTCGGAGTTAATATGATCATCGTAGATATGTCTGAGGTTGAGATCATCCTGTTTGAAGACTGCAACAAGATTCGCATTATCCCGTACATGATGTTTGGGTGCCGCTGTATACGTTTGCGTCAAGTAGAAACAATCATCATTGTAGTGTCGAGAGTGGCTAAAATATTCTTCTATTATGGCGTTTTTCTCCCGCGCAGATACATCGTCGAATATTACCAGCGAATTTGGTCGTGCTTCTTTCGGTGGTATGACGTCATCGTTATTAGAGTATGTAAAATAACCCAAACCTTTAACACCTTTAATGATTCGTTTCAGATATTGATATTTCGGTTGGTGTAATGATTTGGAATAGATGTATATGTTTTCAAATGCCACACCATTAGGATCCTGGATAAGTGATAGTAGAAGTGACGTTTTGCCGCATCCACTTGGACCACAGATGATCGCTCTAATACTCGTCGGCAGCAGTGGACCATTTTTCTTGACATTAGTCTCATCAGATGAAAACTCGAAATTTTCCATTGGCAGCGTCTCCGGTTGTTTAACGAATGAAGAAGACATCGTCATCGATGTTGACCAGATAACACTATTTCTCATACTAATAAAGTTGAGTAAATTTCCAGCATATTTATAACCTATATAAATAGTACAGCATCTGTTCTTTTGTTTTCAGTTCACTTTTAAATGTCGACGCGGAAACAACTAGCAGTTAGTCGTGAGAAGACAAGCGGTGTGAGAAGATCTGGTTGTGGTATAGCAAACGGAATAATCAACAAATTACCATTTGAACTTCATATACCTGGCTATCAGTATTGTGGACCTGGAACTAGACTGCGCGAGCGATTGTTACGAGGTGATCCGGGTATCAACAAATTGGACGCTGCATGCAAAGAACACGACATCGCCTATTCACAGTTTAAAGATATTCAAGATCGACATAAAGCTGATTTAATACTAGCTGATAAAGCGTGGGAGCGAGTTAAATCGTCGGACGCAAATCTTGGCGAGCGAGCTGCTGCTTGGACTGTAACGAACGCGATGAAGGCGAAAGTAAAACTAGGAATGGGTCATTCAAAGAAGAAGAACAAAAAAGGACAGAAATTAATATTTGGTGCCGGAATTCGTGATTTGAGAAGTATATTGAAGAAAAAGAAGCCGAAAACTATTAAGAATGCGATAAAATTTGCACTGAAAGCTGCGAAGAATATTTTCAAGAAGAAGGACAGTCAATTTACAACACCGAGAATCATTCCAATTCCAAAAACTGGTGGAATTTTACCATTCCTGGTTCCACTTTTTGCCGGCCTGTCTGCTGTAGGATCACTTGCCGGGGGTGCTGCTGGTGTTGCGAAAGCAGTCAATGCTTATAAAACAGCAAAGAAACAATTGGATGAAAATGAACGTCATAACAGGATGATGGAAGCAATTGCACTTGGATCCAAATCTGGAACTGGACTTTATTTGAAACCATACAGAAGAGGTTTGGGACTTTACATCGAATCAAAAAACCGCTAAGCGAGCTACCCGATCGACCATTAACTGATCGCGACATTTATCAGTTTGGAAACAAATATTTATCCAATTTTCGTGGCGTGTTCATGAGAGATGATTTACCGAAACATCCAAGGCGAAAGGAGTGTGGAGTCGTCAATTTGGATAATTCATCGGGACCAGGAAGCCATTGGGTAGCGTACGCCAAAGATAACAAGAACGTCGAATACTTTGATAGTTTTGGAAATTTGTCACCACCCGCAGAAGTGGTGCAATATTTACATGGCAATAATATTAAACATAATTATAACAGATATCAAAATTATGAACAGTACAACTGTGGACATTTATGTCTAGAATTTTTATGGAATACAAATTATTTTCAATAATTTTGTTTCACTTCTCATCTATACTTTAAATATACCCGTGGCAAGAAGTTTCTGTCATTCGTATCTTAGTCACCATGTCGTTAACATTAACGTTAAGTGGTGATTCATCTATACTAACAGCTGAGTATTTTCCACCCATCGATTTGCCGGGTGATTATGTATGCGGGTTGGTCAATTTTGAAACATACAATGCAGTGCCAAATATCGACGAAACAAATATTTATTCCATTACGGTGATGGAGAAGTGAAATGCATCGAGATACCTGTCGGCAATTATGATCTGGAAGATTTGGAGTTTCAAATAGAAGATCGGATACTAGAGAAGAGAAAACCGGGTGATAGCCCGCAACTTATACTTCGTGCAAATAACAATAACAATAATAATAATAATAATAATAATAATATATTTATTTGACAACTGATGTATTACATACGTGTCATCGTCAAGAAAACATAATTAATAGATTTACAGAAACTCATTTATGGCATAAAAAGTACTAGAAACCAAGAAATTTCTTAATTCTTTTTTAAATTTGTCATCATTACTATAGTAGTTTACTAGTTTCTCTGATAATTTGTTATTTATTTTAACACAGTAAACGTATAAACCTTTACCGACTGTTGTCGTTTCATGTTTTGGTAATAAGATTTTATTTCGGTTTCTAGTATTGTACAAATGTCTGTCCCCAAGAGCAGAGTAGTCATTACGATTTGCCCTCATGTATAAGGCGGCATTATAAATATATATCGACGCTAATGTTAGCAGGTTATTATTTCTAAAAATTTCCCGACATGTTTCCCGTCTATTTATGCCAAAAATCAATCTTAAAATCATTTTTTGTTTTTTGAATATTTTCTCCGCTGAAGTAGAGTTGCCCCAACAAAGTATCCCATATTTTAGGTGTGGATATATATATGCATAGTAAATTGTTAACAAGACATTTACGTCATTACATATAACTTTTAATCTTCGGATTACGAAAATGCCTTTAGCTAACTTATTACTAAGCTCAGCCACATGACTTTCCCAACTAAGATTTTTATCTATAGTTATACCCAATAGCTTGAACTTGTCTACAACATCCAAAACATCACTATTAAAAGTGAATATGCGCTTTCGCAGTGAAAATATCATGAGTTTAGTTTTATTTTTATTAAGCTGTAATCTATTTTTATTGCAGTATTCATCAATGCAAACTAAATTTGTAGATGCATTCGTTTCCAGCAAGTGTTCCGACACAGCCGACGAGATAATACTAATATCATCTGCATACATAATGGAATCGTTTTCTGAGTCCAAACAACAATCAAAATCATTTATATATATACTGAACAATATAGGGCCCAAAATGGAACCTTGAGCCACACCTGTATTTATACTATTGATAGAAGAATTGACTCCATTTATATTTACTAGTTGTTCTCTATTTTCAAGAAAAGATTCCACCCAGCTTAGAGCTGTTCCTCTTACACCTAAAAGCTCAAGTTTATATAAAAGTATTTGGTGGTCGACTGTGTCGAAAGCCTTACTCAGATCACAGTACATAGCACAAGTAAAGTTTCCTTTATTTATTGATGACAGTACAGCATTTATAAAATTATAAATTGCACTTTCAGTCGATTTGTTTTTCCTAAAACCATGTTGATTTTGTGTCAAAATTTTAAAATCTTCAAGAAAACTTGTTAATCTGTCGAAAAACGCATATTCAAAAATTTTGGATATCGCCGACAAAACTGACACCGGCCTATAATCTGACAAAAATTTGGGATTACTATTTTTTTCAATAGGTACAACTTTGGCAGTTTTGAGCTGGTTAGGGAAAATTCCCTGTACAAATGATAAATTAATCAGATGAGTAAGCGGCATGGCTAGTGAAATGGTTTTTTTAATGATATGAGTTGGCATCTCATCTACGCCCGCGGACCAGGAATTTTTAAGTCTATTTAATATACAGATAACATCATTTTCTGTAACTGGTGTTAGATATAAACTATTTGTCACACGCGGTAATAATAAGGTAGGCTTAGAATTTAAATTAGATGTAATGTTTTTTATACTGTTGATAAAGTAGTAATTAAAATGATTAGACAAATCTACAGGATTTTTAATCTCAATATTCGATCCTTCAATTTTTATATCTTTAATTCCCCTATCCGTATTTACTTCATCCTTTATTACATTCCAAATAGCTTTCGATTTGTTACTCGATGATAATATTTTTTGATTAATATATTCTGCTTTCTTTTGTTGAACTAACAATTTATAATTACTGCGTAAGAATTTATAATAATCTGTAAAAACAGGATACTGTCTACTTATTAAAAAAATATCTAGAAGTTTTTGCTTTTCACATCTAATTGATTCGTCAATCCAGTCATTACTAATTTTATTTTTTGAAAAACTACTTTTTTTAACAAAAGGGAAACAGTCATTAAAAATTGTAAGTAAAGTTACATAAAATTTTTCAAAACTAGAGGTGAGATGCCAATCATTGAGGACATTACCCCAGTTATAATTATCTAAGATATTCAAAACGCTAAAAAGTGAAATAAAATGTACGGAAACAATTCATTTCGATCAAGAACGAACAGTTGACTCGCTACTTGGCTTCAGTAAGCGAAAACTTGCGGCTGGTCATTACCACTATTCGGATAAACCAACGAATATCATGAAAGTGAATCTGATACAAATTGAAACTAACATTACAACGAACAGCTACCTGAACAACGTTCCAGCACATAATATTTATTCGTTTTCGATTCAAGTGGAACCTGGGTATAAAATAAGCGAATCACCGAATACAGTTATTTATATGCCGGTGACCGTGAGACGGATAACATCTCTAGTTTTACGAATTGTGGATCAAGACGGCAATTTAGTGAATTTTCGAGGCGAAGCGATAACAGTAAAGTTGCATTTGAAGCCAGCGTAAAAATGTTGGTATTTAAAGACGAAAATGTGGTGCGACCGATCAGTCTACAACTTGCCACCAAGGTGAACGGATCGGCGAGGAAGAAGCAACAACGACCACCATTAACAAGAGAGAACAAACAATTTCTTCGACAATTGGGTTTCAAGCTGAAGAGGAAAAAATGAGCAGCATTTTAAGCATCAATACTGGAATCGATTTCGATGAGAGTATTTCAAACATCGAGTATCACTGCTATTCGCCATTTCTAAATGCGTTTGGAAACAGCGACGAAATACGAATCTGCTGTCAAAACCAAGATCTGATCCTGCTGCCGCACGAAAGTTGTCAGTATGTGGAAGGACAATTGTTGAAGAGTGATAAAACAGTATCGACTACAGCGGAATTATCCAACAATTCATTGGCGTACCTGTTTGAAGAAATACGATATGAACTGAACGACGTGGAAATCGATCAATGCAAGTACGTGGGACCAACAACAACGTTAATCAATTATTTGGCATTAAACGAAAATGAAAGCAAACTACTCTACAACGCCGGATGGTATCCAGGTGAAACAATTAAAGTAACGGAAAAAGGTTACTTCAATTTCTGTCTACCATTAGCGCAGATGTTTGGATTTCTTAACCATTGCAAGAAAGTTATCATCAATGCGAAACATCAACTAATTCTGACTCGAGCTCGGACGGATCACGATGCAGTCATATCACCAACGGATGACGTCACTTTCCATATACATAAAATTCAATGGATGGTTCCGCACGTTACGGTTGCAGATGAACAGAAACTGAAGTTGTTGAAATATGTGGAAAATAGTCGAGATATTACAATTGCTTTTCGATTATGGGATATGCATATACAGCCAACGATTCCAACAGCGAGACAAAACATTTGGACGGTGAAAACATCGACTCAGCTGGAGAAACCACGCTACATTATATTCGCTCTACAAACGAATCGACGAAATAAAAAAGATAAAGATTCCAGTATTTTCGATCACTGTGAACTTTCAGACGTCAAAGTTTATTTAGATTCTGCGAAATACCCGTACATGGATTTGAATTTGGATTTCAGTAATGATAGATATGCAGTAGCATATCACATGTATTCGAAATTTCAACAAGCATATTATGATTGTAAGAAGAATGAACCGCTTTTAAGCAAAACACAATTCAAGAATATCGCTCCAATCATATTCATCGATTGTTCTCATCAAAACGAAACATTGAAAAGTGGACCAGTGGATATTCGAATTGAATTTAAAACGTTGAAGGAGGTGCCGGAGGATACATCAGCATTCTGTCTTCTACTACATGACCGAGTGGTTCAATATAATCCATTGACGAATATTGTTACAAAATATGTATAAAAGCATCGCAATCCGATTATAAATCAGTCAGCTTCGCTCTAGACAACGCACAATGAAGGCCGACACAGCAATTGTTGACTTCCAAGGATTTCCAAATTCAACAAATGGGAAATTCTACATAAAGGAATTGGCTGTGTTGAAATTCGATTCTTCCGAAGAAAATTGTGGTGAAGATTATATACTGCAACATTATGTATTCAAATCACCAATACCGTTTTGTGGATTAAGTGAAAAAGATCAACGCACAGCTCGCTGGTTGCGGAAAAAGCATCATGGGTTCTCCTGGATGGATGGACATATTGAATACGAGGAACTACAATACATTTTAATAAACAATCTACACGGAACTCAAATCATTTATACGAAAGGAGAAGAAAAAGTGCGGTATTTGAAACGACTACTACCGTCAGCGCCCATTATGAACTTTGAAGAAATAACAATTTGCCCCAAGTTGAGAATCATAACATCAACATACACTAGTCCTCGATGCGGCCATCATTCCGGAGCAACTTGCGCCATGGAAAATGTCATATCCATATACAAATATTATAGTAATAACATTTAAACATTTTTACTGTAAAATATTTCTTTTAAAATAAATTTATTAAAATAAGAAAAAATCAAAAAAATTAAAAAAAATTAAAAATAAAAAAATGTGTTTTTATTTAATAAAAAAAATAAAAATTAAAAATTAAAAATAAAAAAAAAATGTGTTTTTATTTAGAGGAAAACCTGTATAAACCTGTTTTCAGATAAAAATATACAATCATATGATAAAAATCATTTTTGCATATTAGACAGAAGTCTTCGCTATTTGATATCAGCATTCCTTCTAATGACGTCAGCTGACAATTTATACAAGTTTAAACCTGTATTCAGATAAAAATATACAATCATATGATAAAATTCATTTTTGCATATTAGAGAGAAATCTTCGCTGTTTGATATCAGTTTACCTTTAGTGACGTCAGCTAACAGTTTAAGCCTGTTTTCAGATAAAAATATTATAAAATTATGAAAGCAAGGCCATCTTTTAATGGCTAGTTTAACTATCAAAAAAAAGGTTTTCGATGTCATCTATTGACAATTTTTCAAACTTACACACAGGAATCCAGACTAGCAACGCCATCTAGTAGCGAATTCACAGGCTCGAATGTGGCTGCGCCATCTAGTAGCGAATTCACAGGCTCGAAGGTGGCTGCGCCATTTGTTAGGGAATTTTTCAGTTCTTAGGTTAGAAAAAACTTTTGTTAGGTTAAGCTAAGTTCGCTTAGGTTTCGTTAGGTTAGGTCAAGTTCCATTGGGTTCTGTTAGGTTAGAAAGAAATTTCACTAGATATCGTTAGGTTGGAGACCAAGTTTTGCTCCACCCACCGCCGGAGGCTTCTAGAACCGCCTCGGTAGTTTTGCCTCCTGCCGAGGTCACTCAAAAAGTCGGCAGGAGGGAAGGAGGGTCCCGTTCTCTTATATTTCTACTACTTTTTTAGATATAGTTATAATACACTGATTTCTCTTTAAGCGGACGACAATACACAAACATCTTCCCCTTAGACAATTCATATATAAGATGTTTCTTTACACAATTTTTTTTTATAGAAAAGTTAAAATAATTTTGTTAAAATAACTTTCTAAGGAATATTTTCTAGCTACATAATATTTATATCTAATTGTAAACTTGGAAATTATATATTCATATGTGTATTAATAATTTTTATTATTGTTATTATCATATACTTATGTTAACTTCCAAAATAATCGCCTGTATATGTTAAATTTGGAAGATTTGTTTACACAAGATAATCTTTGTTTAAAAAATAGTTTCGTATATATATATATATATATATATATATATATATATATATATATATATATATATATATATATATATATATATATATACACACAAATACATAGAAACCGTCCGCATAGACAATAAATGCTGTATTGTAATTGTGGTTTTAAAAAAATAAAATATTTGTAATAACAACGTTTTCTTTTTTCTCCTTTTTTAATTACTTTTCAGAAAAATATTCCGAAAAAGAAATGGTATATAATTTTTTTACTTTTTAGTGTATTGCTTATATTGTTTATACTTTTTATTTTGGAAAATAAAATATTAAAGTAACATACATTGTCTTTTTTTTCCTCTTATTTTTTTTTTCGCATTAAAAAGATACAAAAATTGAAGAATGTTTTCAAAATTTTTGTCACTTAGTAACATGATTTTCTAGGTAAACAGAAAGTAAAATAACAACAAGGATTTTAAGATGAATATTTAAATTTTTATTACTGAATAATATGACTTTACAAGCAACATTTTGGATAAAAAACAAATTAATTGTAATTAAAAAAGAGGATTTCTTAAAATTATTTACTAACTTAATAATATGAATTTATAAATAACATTAGATAAAAGTAAATTAATTCTAATAAAAGGATTTTAAAATGATTCGTTTCTGCCTGAGCAAAATTTTCTGCAACTTTGATTGGGTGAAAATTACATTGATTATTTTTAATATGTATCACGGTATGGGTAAAATAATTCAAAAGATTCATATTAGATAATTTTTCAATCTGTGCGTAAATTATAAATTTTATATCACATAATATTAAAAATCACGTTAAACCAAGGAAAATAAGGTTTGTATTTTTAAAAATTTTAATTGTTTTTATATTTTTATCACCTTTTAGGAAAATTTCACTTTTAACACATATCACCCAAATTCAGATACAAATCTTGACAGGTATCCTCGTAAAAGAAATCCATTATATTTTCTCGATTCTCGAAAATGATATCTAGATGTTGTTTCTCCAAATAAATATTTTCAGATTCTATACGAGCGAATAAATTCACAACTATTTTGAACCCTTGGCAGGGTAAAGTTCCAATTTCAATTAATTTAGTTTCACTTGCATTGATTGCATAAGTTGTTGCCAAAAGTAATTTGAAGCGTTGAGGTGTTTCTTTAAGTTTCCTCATTTTATTTGGAGTAGGAACTGATAATGACTTATCTTTCCCATTTTCGTCAACACTTACTTTAACATATTTTTCACTCATTATTATTGATTCAATTTTATATTTAATTAGTTGTGAAATAAATTTTATATTTGATACTTTTTTATACCAATTTTTGCATGTAAAATATATTCCCTACCATAATTAAGAATTTTTTTTAGTATGATTGAACACTACCTTTTTAAAATTATTACCCCCGCTCCCGTAATTTTTTGAATAATTTTTGATTTAATTTGCGCTGATGTTCACATGATTTTTTTAGTAACCTCGATTTTTATTTTTCTTGTTGATCGCATGATTTTTTCAAAGCCTTGATTTTGTTTCTGTTATTAAGTGAATTATTTTATCTCTTAAAACTTAAAAGGTTAATAGTTCACATTTCAAAATAAAAAAATTTTGGAAATTTTTCTTATTTTTTTGTAAATAAAAATTGCGTTGTTAAGTGACACCATAATTCATCACGGGTCAAAAATGTTATGCTCCAAAAAAAAATTGTTTTTTTCAGCAGTGTAATTAGATTGTGATATTTGCTATAAATACGAAGAAATTTTAACAATTAAAACACGTACATCATTCTATGGTTTTTTTCTTTCAAACAATTCGCTCGTCCAACCAAATAAAGTGGTAAGTGTTGATATCACCTTTTTTTAATTTTATTAAACTTTTTGGACTTAAAATATCTGAAAATATTTAATATTTCGTTTAATATTACTGGAAAAATATGTTAGTTGTATTTGCACAATATGTTAATAGGAATAGATTTTTACTTTTTATGTTGATCAAAAAGTGAAAACTTTTATATTGCTACTTTATTTGGTTGGATGAGTGATGTCTTGGATATTTGTAAATAAAAAAGTAAAAAATTAAGAAATTTTTAGTTTCTTTTTAATTATTTATTAAAAAAAATACAAAAGTGAGTGAGAAAATATTTAAAAAGTTAAAAGTGTGTGGAATACTATTTAACAATAAATTTAAAAAAATGGAAGATCAGTGGGACAATATAGAAATAGATAATTTACTAGGGGGGAATAAACATTGTTGGCGAAAGCGTAGCAGCCAATTTCTTGTACTGCGAAGACAGAAAAAAGGCATTAATTAAAATTTTTAATGAATATTTATTTTATAAGTACAGAGTTTCAAAAAATTCTAAGATCTATTCATTTTTCACATTTACTAAAACGAAATACTGTAATAAATACATAAATGAAAAAGAAGATTTTTATTATTGTCTAAATTTGTTTAAAAATGACTATAATGAATTAAAATACACCTAAGCGAATGGTATTAATCTTTCGTTATTTTGTTTGTTTGAAGATCTACACGATTTCTATATAAAAATTATTGATAATGATTCATCTGAGATCGAAATTGAATTTCTAGATATAAACAAGGAAATAGATGTTAATTATAAACTACGATCATGTTTTGCTGATATTTATCGATTACTACTCAATTTGGTAAATAATGTACCAACGACGGAAATAGTACATCATACAACAAATCATCTTGAAAACAGAAAATGTAAAATTACAATGAATTTTAATTTATATCCCAGGGATACTTTTGAAGAATCAGTTTCCGAAGCGAACAATTGTGATAGTGAATCAACAAACAGTAGGTGGTGAGAACACCTATAGCAGCTGCCCTTGGCACCCGTGAGGGATATTTATCCCCCATTGGTGTCAAGGAGGCTAAGGGTTCCAGGGGTAGTATATGCGCAATACAGTAATCTTCGGATTCCATTAGCCTCTGACTACCCAAGATCGGCACCTTTCCTTCTCGAGGTACCACTGTTTTCACAAAAGATGCCGGATCAAAATTTTCGACAAGGATGAATGTCGTAGGATCGACAGTGTAGCATTCCCGTATTGAGCGAAACTTCACCGAACGTACAGATTGTGTTTTGTTGCGAATTGGGGCTGACATATACTCAATCACTGACGGATGGGAATGTAGTAGCTGGTATGGGCATGTTTGCGTTTGTTCGTGAATCGCGTCAGACGAGTCGAAAAGCGTGATATTTTATCTGTGATTTCTGGTTTTGATGATCTGTGATTATGTTATATCTGTGATATTTGTTATGCCAACTAGGGTTTTCACGCCTTCGTTGGTATTATTTTAATTTTTTTGTTGCTGTGATATTTCCATGGCCTTGTTCTTGTCATTTCGATGGGTAGGAATGCGGTTCTAAACGCACTCGTTCTCATCGGCCACGCGTGCGAGTCGACGTCTGCCCGAACAGCTTGAGCGAGCTCGCCCAGTAAGGAGACGTCGTTGTCCCTCGTACGGATGCGTTCGTGGGCGTTGATATGGCGGCTTCCGCCCCGTCGAAGTGATACGAACACAGGTCAGATGTTGGCTCTGTGATACTCTGTGGCATTGTCCCGTTCTCTGTAGCCTCGACTCGGACGAACGTGGCCTAGTCATCGTACCGGTCTCCCGTGTAGGTTGACCCCGACATCTGACAGAACGGCACATGTACCCAGTAATCAGTTATCTGACAGAACAGTACATGTTGCTCAGTAATCAGATGTCACTGTCCCTACACATACGAGTTCCTAGGTGTTGACGAAGCCATTTCGGAACTGTCGAGACTATGGGGAGCGGAATCGTGTCACGGAGCAAGAAATATTGTCAAACTTGTGATATTGTTGTTTTTGTTTTTTTAATAAGGTTGTTTTTAATATGCTTTGTTTTAACGATGTACCACTGAGGGCGTTTTCCACCCGAGGTGGTACATCACTTGATTTTATTTATCTGTGATATTTTGTTATGCCGCTGTGGGGCTGTTGTTATGGCTCTACAGCGGTATTGTTTTAACTCCTTATTGCTTCACTGGCCGGCCTGCGGCCTCCCAGTGACGCAATAAGTTTTATCTGTGATACTTACCGTGATACTGATCTGTGATATTTATTTGTGTATTGTCTAGTCAGGTTCCTCCACCCTGAGGCCCTTTACGCCTCGGGGGGAGTCGCAGCGATGGTCTTCAGGCCTTGGTGACCGGACGCTCTGTCTAGTACTTATCGTACCGTCACCAAGGACTGTCCACTCTTTTTAAGCCCTGGGATGGCAGGGCTCATCGTTCGATTTTATCATTTGTATGTTTGTCCGTTGTCTAATGCATTTATGTGTTCCTGTCTTTATGTGTCGTTTTTATTTTTACTGTTTATGGCGGCGCATGCTCTCCGATGGCGATGCCGCCGGGTGCTGCTGACCGCGCCATCCACCGGCAGCAGTACCCCAATTTCAATTAAAAAAAAAAAAAAAAAAAAAAAAAAAAAAAAAAAAAAACAAACAGTACAGTAAGTTCTGATAGAACCTATTTCGAATTTCCCAACAATCATTCAAATTATCCAACTAATTTAGAAGACATAATTTCACCTTTAAATTCTGATAGCAGTCAAGTGTTATTTTCAAATTTGGAAGACACTGCAGCTTCTTCTCAAGTAAACAATACAAATTTTCCAAATTATACCAACACTCTCCCTGGTCCTGAAATTTTAAAATTTAAAAAAATCTACATTACAGAAGAACCAACAGAGGCAATTATCAATTGGAATTATCAGCTGGAAGCTGCAATGACAGAGAAGAATTGCCTTCAACCCATACAAACATAGCGAAGCAGGCCCGTCTCGAGCAAATCACACATCAACTAAAGATTATTCAACAGGCTTTGTACAGCCAAGTCAGATATCAAGATACTCACCAGATTTTAATATTAATGAATATTTAAATCGAATGTAATGAAAAAGGCAATTAAGGAAATACGAAGCTGCAAGTAAGTAAATGTTTTTTCATTCTATTACTATATAAACTTAATATTTTTATTTTCAGTTGCAGACAAAAATGTTGAAGAAAATATCCAACCTTCAGTTTCCAATCATTTTGAAGAAGATGGGCAACCGTCAACTTCAACAGATTTTGAAGAAAATATTCAACCTTCAGCTTCCAATCATTTTGAAGAAAATGCTCAACCGTCAACTTCAACAGAGTTTGAAGAAAATATTCAACCATCAAGTTCAACAGATTTTGAAGAAAATGCTCAACCGTCAACTTCAAGACATTTTGAAGAAAATTTTCAATCATCAGTACCTAATCTAAATTCAGGAATTCACACTAAGGTAAACTCATTTAGTAATCTACATTGGAGCAATGCTGCAAATAGTTTTAACAACAGAATTTTTGTGGGTAGAATTAAAAACAATGATAATATAAAATCAGTAAGTGAATTTTTCGAAGTGTTTCCATTTAGTAAAATCTAAAATAACTGAATATCAACAAAAATATACTTTGTTAAAAATAAGTTTCAATCTTTGTTGTGAATATAAATTTGAAAAACTTGATAAGGAAGTTTTCGATAATGTTTACTTTCAAAATAGATTATCTGTCTTATAGACCGTACTAGTGAAATTAGTGTTATATATAAAAGAAAAATGGAAGATATTTTAGATAAAATGGAAACATTTGAAAGAGGTGAAAGCAGAAAAACTTTGAATCGAATTTTGTACAGGGTGGGGCAGGGAAACATCCCTACTTTCGAGGTGGCATTGTGAGTAGTGGGGACATGTTGGAGGAGTGGGGGTAGGTTCGAATGACGCTGTGGCCACGGAATTTTCCGATAGTAGCGCTGTCAGTTGTAGACATGGCTTGGTCGAATGAGCAACGCGCTTTTGCTGTCGAGACGTATTTTTCTCAGAATAAGTCTATTGTTGCAGTACAGCGTGCGCTGCGAACTCGTTATCGGATTCCCCCTCGCAACCCTGTTCCTGACCGCAAATCCATTTTGTTGTGGGTGGAAAACTTCCGTGCATGTGGTAGTGTAGTGAAAAAGAGAGTTGGGGCTCGGAGAACTGTCCGAACTCCAGAAAACATTGACCGTGTCAGAAGATCGATCTTGCAGTCTCCTAAGCGTTCTGCCCGCAAGCATGCATCCGCCCTTGCATTGTCTAATCGCACTGTGCGTCGTATTCTCCACGAAGAACTCCACTTCCATCCATACAAGATGGTCATCGTTCAAGACCTCACACAACGGGACTGGCAACAACGAGTACAGGCATGTGAAACTTTAATTGCTGACTTGCCTCATAATGCACGAGTTTTGTTTAGTGACGAAGCGCACTTCCACATTTCTGGAGTTGTTAATAAGCAGAATATGCGTTATTGGAGTGGTGCAAACCCTAGGGTAGTTCATGAGAGGCCTTTAAGTGAAAAAGTGACTGTTTGGTGTGCAATCAGCAGTGAAGGCATAATTGGGCCTTATTTCTTCGAGGAGGACAATCGTTGTGTTACCATCAATTCCGAGCGGTATGTAAACATGCTCCAACAATTTCTTGCACCACAATTGCAACAGAATAATTTTGGAGTAGTGTGGTTTCAGCAGGATGGTGCCACAGCCCATACTGCTAGACATTCGATGGCTGTTTTGAGGGAAATGTTCCCCGGGCGATTAATCTCCCGGTATGGTGACATTCCATGGCCTGCGCGCTCGCCGGATTTAACTCCGTGTGATTACTTTTTATGGGGATATCTCAAGAGTGAAGTGTTTAAACATCGACCCAGAACCCTACAAGACTTGAAGGATGCAATTCGCGTTGAAGTTGCCCGCATTCCACAACAAATGCTTCGCAGAGTTATGCAGAACTTCAGAACCAGACTAGATCAGTGTGTTGACAATGAGGGACATCACTTGAATGATGTATTGTTTAAAACAAAGTAAGAATTAACTTCCATCTGTACCCTTTTGATGCCACAATAAAGTTTTGTTCTAACACTTTTCGTTTTTTTTTAATTTACCTTCAAAGTTAGGGATACTTCCCTGCCCCATCCTGTATTTGGAGTTAAGTTTAGCTCAATACGATCCGTTAAATTCAGGTGGTACTTATATCCCATTGCCAAAAAATATTTTAAAAACCAATTCTGTAATTAATGTAAAAAATCATGACAATTATTGTTTTATTTGGTCAATTTTAGCTGCCTTCTACCCACAAGAAAGTAATCCGAATAGAATTTCAAAGTATCCACAAAATTTTAGAGAAATTTTTAATTTAACTAATATTACCTTTCCAATAAGTTTAAAAGATATAGACACATTCGAGAAATTAAACAATATTTCAATCAATGTATATGGATTAAATAACTCAGGAAAAATTTGCGGGCCTCTACACTTTACCAAATATAAAAATAATACTCATATTAATTTGTTATTAATTTCTGATAATGAAAATAATCGGTATCACTATTGTTATATTAAAAATTTATCTCGTTTATGTGGATCTCAACTTTCCCATCATGTAAAAAAACATCATATTTGTGAAAGATGTTTAAATTATTTTACAAATATAGATTTGTTAAACAAGCATTTGGAAAAATGTTCACTTGTAAACCCAGTAAAAATAATATTGCCGTCGGAAAGTAACAAAATTATGAAATTTACCAAAATTAAACATTTATTAAAGCTTCCAATAATAGCCTATTGCGATTTTGAGTGTTTAACTAAAAAATTTCATAGTTGCGCACCAAACCCAAATGACCCATATGTTGAAAGAATTGAACATCACGTTCCTTATGCAATAGGAATGAAGGTTGTTTGTTATTTTAACGAAAATCTTAATTGTTATTATAGTTACATAAGTCCAGTGGCAACCAAGTATTTTATTAAAAAAAAATATTCAGTTGGCTGAATGTACTGAAAGATTTCTTGAAACAAATGCACCCATGGTAATGTCTTTTGAAGATGAAGTTGCTTTTCAAAATGCAAATACTTGTTGGATGTGTGAAAAACCATTTGAGACTGGACAAATTAAGGTTAGAGATCACAATCATTTAGATTATTCAGGTAATTCAAATTTTAGGGGTGCTGCACATCAAGATTGTAATATAAATTTACAAATTAATAGATATATACCAGTTTCCTTTCATAATGGAAGTCGTTATGATTTTCATTTTTTCTTGAGAGAATTAGGATTCTCGAAGGAGAACATTTATGCCATTCCTTTAGACACTCAAAATTATATTTGCATTCAGAAAAAAATTGGATCGGTTTATGTACGCTTTTTAGATTCATACAAATTTTTAAATTCTTCTTTAGATGAACTGTCGAAAAATTTGGAACCACATCAATTTAAAATTTTAAAACAACACTTTCCTTTAGAAAGTCCAATTACACCCAATTTTTTCAATTGTTGTACAATCTCAACAATTTGGTTCGAAACTCCGGTGTTCCCTTGGCTTTGTGCTGCAACCAATAAACGTAATCGATCACAGAGATCATTAATATTGTCATAATAAATGAAGTCTGTTTTATTTAAACGTTTAAAACCTAAATCAATACCATCTCCCTCTTTTTCTGTAGAAAATAGTTTTTTATATATGTTTTTATATTTATACGTTCTTGTATTCAAATTGTCTGTTGCCTTTGTATCTTGAAGAATTTGTTTGTAATTTTTTAGATCATCTTGAGAGTATTTCCTAGATACTTTCTTAAATAATAGTTCGTATAAACCCGGTGTTCCTTCATATACTTTATCACTAATGGTTAAATTATCATCAGGATGAAAAACAACATTTTCCTGTCCAATTTTCCATTCATTTTGTTCAAGTCTAATTCCTAAGTCTGCTTTATCGTAATCTTGTTTTAATAAAAGACTTTTCATATATTTTTTAGACAATTTTACATAATTTTCACTTAAAGATGAGTCATAATCTTGTTGAGAACTTTGTGGTGTTAATAAAAATGAATTCTTATCACTTAAGTCTTTTTTGGTGTAACAAAAGATTCATTAAAAGTAGTGTCTATTTCATCTTCACTTTTACTTGTTTTAATTTTTTCATTGTTTGTTTTTTGTGAGACATTTTCAAGATCCGTTTTTCTAATGCCAGAAATTTTTTTTAAAATCTTCTGTAAGTTGTTTGTATAAATCTTTAAGATTTTTTTCCATATCCAAACGTCCACGTTTTATGTTTAAATATTTATTACGGATAGCATTACCGGTTTCAATAATTTTTCTTTTAATTTCTGCTGTTTCTTTATCCATGTTTTCTTAAAACGTACACTCAAAGACTTATTCACTATTTGAATTAAAAACACAAAATTTACATGATTATATATTCATCTAATTCTTAATACTAGACTCTTTAAATATTGATAAAAAACCATAAGGATTAGTTTCTCAAATTTTATTGCAAATCTCAGAAAATTTTTCAAAACTCATATCAGAAAAAGCATGATATCTGTAGGTGTTAAAAGTGTGATAATCAGACTTAAATAATATTATAACATTTGCATTATCTCGCAAAAGGTGTTTGGCAGCTGTCGAATAACTTTGACATGTATAAATAACATCTGTTAGAAAATGGCGAGAAAAAGAAGTGTCACATTACTTTGATCAGAGCAGGAAATATCATCAAATATAATAACTGAATTAGGTTTAACTTGATTCGTTTTAATCACTTCGTCATTTTCCGTAAATGTATAAAAACCAATTCCATCTATATTCTTTATAACTTCAGCTAACCACACATATTTTGGCTGATGCAAAGTTTTTGAATATATATATATATATATATATATATATATATATATATATATATATATATATATATATATATATATATATATATATATATATATATATATATATATATATATATAAATTTTCAAATGATAATCCATTTTTATTTTCTAACCATGTTAAAATTAAATTAGTTTTCCACCGCTAGATGGTGCAGCAATAATGCATCTTACTGTATTAGGGAATAGTTTACTATGACGTTGATAATTTTTATTAATTACATGAATTTTTTTGTCGTGATTATTTACCGATAATGACCGGGTTGCTTTATAAATTTCATGTTTGCAATAAACTAATTCATAGTAATTTTATCTCTCTATTTATATACCTGTGCACTTGCAACAATACATTTTGTATACAATGTGTCTTCAAGTGTTTTACTATTTATTAAAGAAGAAACCACGTATGGAAGAGCATCGTTGCTTTGATCATTATAATTCGATAAGGTGGGTAGATCATAATGATGGGCCAATTCCATTAAAAAAGAATTGTCACATTTGTAAAAATCAGAAATAAAAAATTAATTTATAAAAAATGTACCATCAAAAACGGGAAAGACTCAGTCGATTAAGAGAAATTCAAGGAGAAGGTTTACTCAATACATTAATTGATAAATTACCAGTGGAATTTCATTTACCATTTTAAAAGTTTTGTGGTCCAGGAACAAAATTACAAAAACGTTTACATCGAGGAGATATACCAATAAATCGATTAGTAAAGCCTGTCTTGAACACGACATTGCTTATTCTCAAACATTTAATTCACTTGAAAGAAGAGAAGCAGATAAACGACTAATTGAAAAAGCTTGGGAGCGTGTTAAATCGAAGGATGCAAGCTTAGGTGAAAAATCAGCAGCCTGGTTTGTGACTAATATTATGAAGGCTAAAACAAAGGTGGATGGAAAACTAAAAGTTAAAACCGTTTTTAATACCTCTTCTTGCCGGTATTTCTGCTGTTGGTAGCCTAGCTGGTGGTGTTAGTAGTATAGCCAAAACCATTAGTGATGCTAAAAAAGCCAGAGAATTCTTGGAAGAAAATAAGCGACATAACAGAGAAGTTGAACTGAATCTAAAGGCGCAATTCCACTGAGGCAACATTTAGCCAACATGTAGCATGCGACAATGACGCATGCTACACTCAATCTTTCAATTGCAACAACATGAAGCAACATGTAGCATGCGACAATGACGCATGCCACATGTTGACCACTGTTTTCCGGGCACATGCGTCAGTTTTCGACAAGATTCAGCGTGTCGAACGATGTCGGCTTTTATCCGATAGTCATCGGTTCGGTGCTACTTGTATCTTGCAGCATGGAGTGGACTATAGAGAAAACAACTTTGTTTATTGAAGATTATCACAATTCTCCAGAATTATGGAATAATAAAATTGCTGCTTATAAAGACAACAGACTTAAAAATGATAAGTTAAAACAAATAGCGACTAAATACGAATGTACTGTGATTGAAGTGAAAAATAAAATCAAAAATCTACGTTCCGCTTTCCATCGTGAAAGGAAAAAACTACAGTCAAAGAAAAGTGGCTCATCTCCTCCCAAGAAAGGGAAATGGTTTGCGTTTGAGCTGTTGAGTTTTTTACTAGACGTCGATGACCATAGACAAACAACATCAACGGCCAGTGACAACGGAGAGGAATCTGCGGTGAGTTTTTTTTTGCACTAAAATATAGGGTCGCACCGGAACCAAATCGATCTTTTTATACCAAAACTATACATCATTTTTTATAATTTGACCGTGAAATATTATTTTAATTATTCTTTTCTATTCTAGTTTTTGAAATATGTATTGGCATTTGAAAATTGGGATTTTTCAATTAGTTTACGGTCAATTTCCAACATTTTCACATGTATAGTTTTCTATAAAAATCCCTATTTGGTTTCTAGTGAGACTACAGTATTTAATATTTTCAAGAAAACATGTATTCAATTACAATAGGTATTAATTTTTTTACTAATAGGTATAAAGCTTAAGCATAAAGATCCTGCCAAGGCACACGCCCTTCATCTGATGTAAAAAATCTCATAAATTCTTTCCTAACTTCTTTAGCTTCAAAAGTTGACCTTCGCGCTCTATGTTGTAAATTCAGCACGCCATTGTCGCCTTGGGTAGTAACCCTCCATGATCCAGGGATAATGTTTCCATCTCGTGTTTCATGATCAAATGATCCCTGAGGAGAGTATAGTGGTCTCGACGTTTTACTTCTTCTTAAAAAGTTGTGAAGATAAATGCATGTTGTTGTAATGATTTCAGCATTGTCCACATTCACCATAAGTGGTTTCCTAAAGACACGAAACACTGATGCTAGCAATCCAAAAGAATTTTCCACTACTCTGCGAGCGCGTGAATGTCTATAGTTATAGACCCTCTCACAGGAGCCTTTGTCATGGTAGCCGCTGAAAGGTTTCATGATGTGTTCCTGTAAAGGGAACGCATCATCCGTCAATATAACATAAGGCGATAACCTATTGCTCCCAGGAAGTGACTCCGGAGCCGGTAATGTTAGATTATTATTTGCCAACTTTTTATAAAATATTGTTTCTCGAAATACACCTCCGTCAGATATCCTGCCTTGACAACCAATATTAGCGTATATAAAATTATAGTCGGCATCTACAACTGCCATCAAAACAATGCTAAAAGTTCCTTTGTAATTGTAAAATAAGCTGCCACTGTTTTTTGGGTTTTGCAAGACGATGTGTTTCCCATCACACGCTCCAATACAGTGTGGGTAATTCCAGAGTACTTCAAAATCCCTTGCTATCTTTCTCCATCCATCTTCTGTGTCGGGAATCTGGAAAAAATAAAATCCTATTATCTATTTAATATAGTGTTTAAATACAGAATTCTAAAAAATTACAAGAACGCCTAATTATGTTTTACAAAAGTTGTTTGACTTTCAAAAATCTACGCATCCAAAATAAAGTCGAATATACGAAGTGGCTCATAGAGTTGCAAAGCAATAAATTTTGATTTTTTTTAGATAAAATACTCGATTTATTGTTGCAGAATGAAGATGATATTTCGGTCTCCAACACAGAAGATACTCAAGCAGAAGTCAGTAATATAGACGGTCGCAGAAGCTGTGAAGAGAGAAAGGACATAGTTATTGCCCCTAAGAAAAAGACAGAGAAAAAGAAGCGGTTTATATCTCCTTCCGATCGCGAGGAAGAAGCATATAATATTCTAAAAAGTGCATGCCAAAGAGATGAGTTTTCAACGTACGGAGAGCATGTAGGCAATGAACTGCGGCATCTAAACCCTAGAGCACAAACGATTGCAAAGCACTTGATCAACAATATATTATTTGACGCTAGTATGGGCAAATATGATGCCCAAACTAGCACTCGCACTTCCACACCTTTTGAAACCTACGAAAGTAATTACAGCCAACCATGCTCCGTGGCTTCTGCTAGTCCTCACCAATCAAGATTTTCTGATCACAGCAATATCTATGTACTGCCATCTGACAACTTGAGCAGTGAACCACCCTCCGTGACATCTGCTTGTTTACGCCAATCAACATCTTCTGAATCCAGCAATATTTATGTACAGCCATCTGACAACTGTGGAAACAATAAAGAACAAGATCTTTCGACTTTCACAGTACTCTCTGAGTTTCTTGTTTCTAAGCCCTAAACTAATATATTATATAAACGCTATTTTTACGAACAATAAACCATTTAAAAATAAGTCATTGGAATTTTACTTACCCTAACAAAATCATGTAAGACATCGATCAGAGCTTTGCACACCTCTGGAATAATTCGTGAAATGCTTGGTTCAGATATCCGAAACAGATACATAAGTGATGGATAGCTGTCGCCGGTAGCCAAATATCTTAATGTTACTAACAACCTAATACGAGTTGGTATCGCTTCACGAAAGTTGGTATCAGATTTTCTTATAATCGGTGTGATCTTCTCTAATAGGTATTCAAAATCTTCTTGACTCATTCGAGTAAAATTTCGAAATAAAGCTTGATCGTCAGCCATCAATTTATTAAGAAAGTCATTCTGTGCTTCTTGACCACCAACATATAATTGTCTCCTCCACCACCTTGGCTTCCTTCTTTTCTTTTTCCTATTCAAAGCTATTACCAGATATGCAGCCGCCGCAACCGTTTGTAAAGACATGATGCCGCAAACTGAAGTTGCCTCTATTGAATTGATTAAGACGCATGCCACAAACATGTGCTACAATGCGCATGCGACAGTGAACGACAAGTTGCTCGTTCAACAATGTCTTTTAAATGTGCGTCAAGTCGCATATCTACAAATAGGAAACACTAGAGGATTTGTAGCGTGCTACATGTTGCCTAATGTTGCCCCAGTGGAATTGCGCCTTAAAACAAGGGAAATCCATCATTTTTAAACCATATAAAAATGGTTTTGGTCTATACTTAAATCCAGACATACAAACGAATAATAAAATATTATATATTGACTATCAATAAAACAAGATTTTAATTCATTTTTAAATAAACATAAACATTTTCTAAATATTTTACCTAGAAGAGCATTGACAAATATTGACTTGATTTACTATACAAAGAATATTCCATATTTTAGAGGAATATTTATGAGGGATCAATTACCACAAAAGCCTTGGAATATTGAAAGTGGTATTATTAATCTGCAAACATCTAATTTCTCTGGTTCTCATTGGGTAACATATTTTAAAAAGAGAAACTTGAAATTATACTATGATTCTTTTGGGCTACCCCCTCCAAAGGAGCTTCTACAGTATCTCAATAAAAACATTCTATACAATTATTACATTCATCGAAGAAACAATGAAGTAAACTGTAGTCATCTGTGTTTAATATTTCTCTGTTATTGTTGTGAAAAGTACTTAAATAAAAAATGTCATATACCATAACATTAAGTGGGACAAAATCGAAATTAGAGGCTCAGTTTTTTCCACCAATAGATTGTACAAATGCGAATTATGAAATTGGTCTCGTTTAATTTTTCTCATACAACTCAATACCAAATATCCACTCACGTAATAATAAAATAAACATCGGTAATAAAGCAATTACGTTACCAACTGGAAGTTATGAAATTGTCGAAATTGAAAGCGAAATTTTAAAGCAATTCAACAAACTTTTTCCTCCACCACCAGCACCTAAAAAGGGGGATAAAAAAACAGCAAAACCGAAACCAGTCTTCAGTTTAAAGCTGAACACGTCAACGTTAAAAAGTGAAATTCTTTGTTCGGAGAAAATTACATTTGGAAACGAATCATTTGGAAAATTACTTGGTTTTACGAAAACAAAGATCTTAGATGCGAATAAAAAATATATTTCTAATGAAATTGTTTACATTCAAGCAATTAACGCAATATTTGTGAATTGTAATTTAGTAAAAGCAGCTTATCTAAATAATAATACAACGCAATTCCAAAAAACATAATATATTTTCCTATAAATAGACGGTTTATTGATGATATAATTGTGACTATCACTGAGCAAAACGATAATCTAGTAGATTTTAATGGTGAAGAAATTACATTAAGGGTTCACATTGTTCACAATCTGATTTAGTAGAATTCAAAAAAGTTCGTACCAAAACCAGACGCGAGATCAGATTAGCTAAACAAAAATCATGGACAGAATTCCTTGATTCTCTAAATCCGCAGTTCCCAATCGGTGGGTCGCGGGCGGATTTTGGGTGGGTCGCAGCATGCAGACGTAGCTCTCGAAAATTTATAAAAACATACCAAAATGATTCGTTAGCATCACTTTTGAAAGTGTTATTTTTATTTTTTTTTTATTTTTATTTTTTTTAATTAAAATTGGGGTACTGCTGCCGGTGGATGGCGCGGTCAGCAGCACCCGGCGGCATCGCCTACTAAGGGCATGCGCCGCCATACACGGTAAAAATAAAACACACAAAACAGATAGGAACACATAAATGCACTAGACAACGGACAAAACATACAAATAATAAAATCCATCGACGGGCCTTGCCATCCCAGGGCTTAAAAAGAGTGGAAGTCCTTGGTGACGGTACGATAAGTACTAGACAGGGCGTCCGGTCACCAAGGCCTGGAAGCCATCGCTGGAACTCCCTCCGAGGCGTAAAGGGCCTCGTAGTGGAGGAACCTGACTAGCAAACACTCAAAAAAAGCAAGACTAGTAAAATATCACAGATTTATCACAGATGAAACTTATTACGTCACTGGGGAGCCACAGACCCACCAGTGATGCAATAAGGAGTTAAAACAATACCGCTGTAGTTATTTTTATTATTAGTAGTTTTAATGTAAAATTTCGTGTTACAATGATTGCCAGTACTTTACTTGCATTTTACAATATCTTCGAAGAAAACAGCAGCATTAAGTGGGCATGCACAATTTGGCAACGCTGGTTCGACCGGTTTTCCCCCACCACGCCTTGCTCAATTTGGCAACGCTGGTTTGACCGGTTTTCTCCTACCATGCCTAACTCTCTCACTCATACAGTCCTGGTCTCGGTTCGGTTCTTGTTCTGTTCTCAGTTCTCACTCAGTCTGACAACTGCATTCGCTCGGGCATACGATTGGCAGTGGCTTGGTACTTTTTCTAGCGTTTTCGTTTAAAACAGTGAAGTAGTGTTGTGACTAGTTACGACGATGGAAAGTTGGCTGAAAACTGGATCTTGTGTGAAGAGAAAACAGGAATCCACTGACGAAGGTGAGCTTAACCGCCCTTCTACTAGCAAAGACGTTAAAGTGCCTCGAGTATCGTCAGCTGTTATGATTCCTTCTACTAGCAAAGACGTTAAAGTGCCTCGAGTTTCGTCAACTGTTATGATTCCTTCTACTAGCAAAGACGTTAAAGTACTTCGAGGATCATCAAATGTTAAGAGAGAGAAAAAAAAGTTTCGAAAATATTGTCCTGAATACCTTCAATACGGATTTACGTTCATAGGTACGGATGAAGAACCTATACCCCAATGCGTACTTTGTTTCGAAACCCTGGCTAACGAAAGTATGAAGCCTTCAAAGCATCAGCGGCACATATCAACCAAACATCCAGAATGTTTGAATAAACCTTTGATATTTTTTTCAAAATAAGAAAAAAGAACTTTTTTCGACTCGGTCGAATATGGAGAACGTGTCGTCGGGACAAGGTAACAAAAACATTACTATGGCCTCATACCAGCTCTCTTTGCTAATAGCAAAAAATGGCGCTCCGCACACAGCAGGTGAGAACCTTATTTTGCCTGGGGCAAAAATAATTTCGTCACTTCTCCTTGACGAAAAAGCAAGTAAAATACCCCTATCAAACACCACAGTAAAACGTAGAATCGAGGAAATGTCTGTTAACGTAAAGGAGAGTTTAATATCTGCTATGAAAGAAAGTGACTATTATTCTTTACAGTTGGACGAAAGTAGAGATATTGCTGACAATGCTAATCTGTTATGTTTTGTAAGGTTTAATTTCCATGGATCAGTTGAAGAAGAAATGTTATTTTGCCAGCCACTCAAGACCAGTACAACTGGCCCAGACATTTTTGATTCCTTGGATAGTTTCATTCGAGAAAATGGAATTGATTGGTCCAAATGTGTCGGGCTTACAACCGATGGAGCTGGTGCCATGTCAGGAAAACATAAGGAGCTAGTAGCTAAAGTCAAAGAAGTAGCTCCGTTAGTTGAATGGACCCACTGTAGCATTCATAGGGAGGCATTGGCGGTTAAGGGAATGAATCCAGACCTCAAAAGCACGCTCGAAGACGCCGTAAAGGTCGTGAACTTAATCAAAGCACAACCTAAAAACTCAAGGTTGTTTGCTGTATTGTGTGATGAAATGGGAAGTGACCATAAGCAGTTGCTGCTACATTGTGAAGTGCGTTGGTTGTCCCGGGGGAAGGTTCTTTCCAGGTTGTTTGAACTTGAGACGAAGTTAGATTGTTTTTGGTTCAAATTGAATAAGAAGGCAACGAAAAGACCAAACACTTTCTCCAAGATTGCTTCAACAATGAGACTTCGCTGTTAAAACTGTCATATCTAGCTGACATTTTTAACTCGCTGAACATCCTAAATTTAACATTACAAGGAGAAGATGTACATAGATTCTTCGTTCAAGAAAAAGTAGATTCTACTATTAAAAAATTGATAGATGGCATAAGAAGGTCCAAGGAAATAAATTTATTAAATCATATTAAAATAACATTTTTTACTTTATATAACATGGCTATGAACGTAATAAAATCATTTTTTATTAGATATCTTAAAAGATCGTAATCGACTAAGCATTCGCGCTAGCATCTACTGCGGACTTTCAATGTGTCTGGCAAGATGTAAAAACCATTAAAACTGTCCGGCTATTGAGGTAACATTTTTTTATAGGTCCTCATGAAACATATATAAAATTTAGATTTTATACTATAACGAAAGTATAATTATAATTTATTAAAGTTTAGGGGTGTCTGGCAGGGGGGTAGCAACTATCATAAGTGTCCGGCAATGGATGACGAGATTTCTAAACTTATCTCAAAGAAAATATTAAAAAAACGAGCTTTATACTTTAACGAAATTAAGGTACTATTTTATACACCTTTACTACCTGTTACCTGCCCAAGTAACCACAACCCAAATTCTATAGTCGCTGGTCGTTCTTACCTGTATAAGGGACATGCACAGAGAAACTTTCAGCTTTTATAAAATAACGAAGGTCTTATAAAATAACGAAGGTCTGGCCGTCGTGGGCTCTTGCTCTATTATGAATTTGAATTATATACTATTACAAATATCAAGTAATCTCTATAATGACACTTGTCAAATTAATTTAAAATATTGTAGTATGAAAATATGCGAATGTGGATATACAGAAAAATTGCCAGAACCATAAAAACAATTATGGAAGCTTGCAAAAAATTTTGTAAATGTTTAATGGTGAACGTTTATAATTTAATTTTGGGAGTAAGTTTAATAAATTTATTATTTGAAGTTTTGAAATAATATAGTATTTTTAAACTGAAATTTTATTTTTAAAGATTTTAGGAATTACATGTTTTGCAATTGCTATCTACTATACTTTTTCAATGTCTGTTCTGTTTGGATTACACAGTCATTTAATTAAAGTTACGTATGGAGTTTTTCTATTTCTGTCTAACAAGTTACTTTTTATATTTTTTATTGGAATATGGCGTTTTACAAATTCACAAGCATGGTTCCTAAAATTGGTGAGTATAATTTATATTCGTGTATTATTTTCATATAAGTACTTATATTGGTATCTTTTTACAAAGTGGGAAACTTTCCTAGAAATACTAGGACATATGTCAATCCAGGCAGGATTTTTCTACAGGAATAGAATGTATTTTCAGGGTAAGGAAAAGCCTATAACTGTTTCTATCGTCACTTAGGGTGACCAACAGGGCACCGAAAGTTATCCTGATAATTTTTTATGCAGTGCAAATAGATATTTACCAACTACTTACATTAGTAGATAATAAACAGAACTAAAAGAATTTTATCTTAGGAAATATTAAGAAGAGTATGACATTGTTTCATAATATGAATATGAAACCTTTTGAACAATTCTTTTTTCAAAAAATTTTGTTTTCTAAATATAAAACTAAATATATACGTCAGTTTCAATCATGAAGTTGGATTGTCTGACTCCTCAAATTGTCATTAGTGAAAGGAAGTGACTGGAACTAATTAATCATTAGTCATTAGACCTGACAAGATACTGAGTTTAAGTAGTTTCTTTTCTTCTTATGTAACGGAGGACTGGTATCGGAGGATAGTTCGGGGTTCGATGTAGGGCCAGCATAAACTTCCCCACAGTCATACTTTTACATCGAATAAAAGCAGCAATCTCATATGAAAGTGACATGTATCTAATGCTGCTCTTGAAAGTGAAATAAATATTTATTTGCTTTCCTGGCTGTTAAATTTATACATTTTTTCCTTCTATAAAATATTAAAATTGTAAAATTTTTTATAGTTTTTATTAATTTTGTTCTCTTTTAGTATCGTTGCACAACATTTGTATTACTATTACTAGTATCAGCATTCTTTATTTTTATTGTAATTCGAACAGAGTCTGATACGTTAAAATCTGAAATTGAAACACGTATGATTGAAAAGTTCAAATTACAGAATCAAAATGAGAATTTAAGAAAAATATTTGACAATCTGCAACACAAGGTATTGTATTTGTAATTTTATACCCTTTTAACCTTTTTTAGTTACAGTCTAATTTTTAGATCAGGCGTCGGCGAAATATAGCCCGCCGGCTGTTTTAAATCCGAGCCACGGATGTGTATTTTTTTTATATGTAAATTTTTAAATGGATTCTTTTACTATAAACGTGGATCAGTACACTTAATTAAAGTTTAAAGAACTGATTTAACCCAAATTGTAGAGAAATGGCATTGTGCATTAAAATTATCTGTACGAGGATTTACATTTATATTAGTGATGAGCAAAATTAGTCTTGGTCTTGCAGTCTTGTCTTGGTCTTGCATTTTTTGCAAGACCAAGACCAAGACTATAAGTGTGGCTGCAAGACCAATACCAAGACTCAAGTGAGCAAGACCAAGACAATAGCAAGAAAAAAGCAAGACTCTTGCTAAGTTATTTAAATAGTTTAAAAGTATAATTAATACCGTAAAGAGAGAAAATTCTGATTTTAGAAGGAAAAAATTCGTTAATAAAAAAATGCAAGAAAGTGCAAGATTCTTTAGCAATACCAAGACTAAGACCAATACCAAGACTGCATTTTGCAAGACCAAGACCAAGACTCAAACTGCTCTAGCAAGACCAAGACCAAGATTCTTAATGCAAGAACAAGACCAAGACTGCCAAGTCTTTGTCTTGGTCTTGCATGTGCTCATCACTAATTTATATCGGAAAATTATATCAATTATTTTTGTAATACAAAAAGACATTTTCAAAAATGTAAAAAGATAGTTAAGCGCGATGTCCATTTCAGAAGAACTTTAGTGATAGAAAATACTAAATTCGAACTCCAGTACAAATTATCGTCAAAAAAAAAAAAAAAAAAAAAATTAATCCAATTAGTATAAAATTTAACTTGTCCCTTATAGTAGAACCCTTGTAAAAATTTGAATTTGTTTTTTGCTGTTCATTGAACAGAATTAACCATGTAAATATCTTCGAACTGACTATCAGCTAAGCCTATGATTTTTATAATCTGTCCCTTTTCAAGAAGGGATACTTGGATACTGCGTGTGATACTTGACCGAGCGTTACCGTACCGAGCGACACCGAGCGAGTCTGAATCTAGTTAGTATTCAATACTGCTTGCTATTTTATGCTGTCTGCGATTTGCTGAATTTGACAGATCACTGCAATTGTCAGTTTATTTTCCATAATTATTATTTATACATTATTATACACATCGGAATTTTATTATATTGAATATTTTTTTGTAAATAGGGCAAACTATTTAAAATGAATAATTTTATTTTATATACTTATTTTTTGGAAAGTAATATAAGGTTACGTTTAGGACAAAAAAGGTTCTTTAGAAATCGTTCGCACTGGGTCCATGAAATACCTAAATAAAAATAGGTGCGAATGTGGTGAATTTTATCGTCGTTTCAACGACAAGATCCATAAAAATTTTTGAGGGTACGTTACAATGACTTCTAGTATCTTCGATTATATTTTAATTTAATTATTAAACCATATAAATTTAATTTTTTTGAAATATACTGCCATAATTTGGCAACAATATCTCGGTTGTGGTAATTCCTATGTTTTTGATCTCACAATGCTTGGCGTAAATAAATTTCATTTATTAATAATTCGATGTCCATTTTTATCTTATTATTATTATGTTTTAAATAATACAAAAGAAATATTATATATGTATATATTACGACGCAACAACAATGGATAAAAACGATAAAAAAGACAAAACACACAACAGAAAGCACAACTAACGAAATCAGCTTCAAAACGCTTGAAAAATATCAAACTTGTTTGACATTAGCAAATCAGCTTGGTCCGAACTCTCATCGCATCGCTCGGCAACGGTTTGAATCGGCCATGTGTTTGAACATGTACATTAAAATGTATGTGTTTAACAAGATAGCATGTACTCGCTCGGCATCGCTCTGCTGTTACCCACTTTCTGTGTGCACGTACACTTAGATGATAGTGAGAATACAGCTCAAATAGTTGTATTGTAGTTGTACATATTTAAAAAAATATCGTATATTCGGGCTTATAATACACATTTTGGGACACCAAAAATAATTGTCTAAATATCATGATTCGCCTTACATATCAGATATTAAAAATAATGGTTGCGAAAACTATGTAGATAAAATCTCGAGAAAAACTGAAAGTAGCAATAATATTTAGTAAAATTCAGAAAAAAATCTTCTTTACTATTTGTTACATTAACTTATTTATTTTTCTTCAGTATAAATGCTGTGGTGTGTTATCTCTTAGTGATTATCATAATCAAACAGCTGGTCTACCCCTATCATGCTGTAGAGGTAAACCGCAACGTTGCACGATCGGAGACGCTTTCCTAAACACGCAGCCCTGTTTGAATATATTTTATGAGAGCATTAAACATCAGCACGCTATAATGGGTTTCCTGACACTACTCATCGCAGCAGCTCTGGTAAGTAACTTTTGAAGTCAGCTCAATCAATAAGCGATCAAGCGATCATTTAATTCAAATTAATAAACGAAATAAAATTAAATTTTAATTTTTATGTTCAAAAATTCCTTTAAATAAAAAAAAAAATTCATTGAATCAAAAAAAAAAGAATTTTTTTTCAAAAAAAATTTTTCTTAAATTTTTTTCTTCAGTAATAGTATATTATTCAACAAGCTGGTAATGATAGCTATTACTCACGAAGATGAAATTGCCACACGAACCGAGCTTGCGAGGTGAATGTCGTAATGCATCTGAGTGAGTAATAACCATTGCAAGCGAGTAGAATACGATATTTTTTCTACGACTCTTTTCCTTTTTGATGCAAATAAAATTAAATATTAAATCAAAAGAATACAATTTTTAATCTACATATCTCTAATTTCATTAACTGTTCATATATTTACAAATGATGAAAACAAAATACAAACTACTTTGTTTACTTAGACGTTACTACGCAACATATATGAAATCAAAATTTGATACATATACAGAAAACAAATGCAGACCCATTGAATAATAGTTAATACGGTGATTTCATTGGTCGAAAGGTATTGAGTAATGATCATTCTTCCACATCTTTGAATAATGCCTAACTTTCTCAACAATTTACGGATGTGTAATGAGTGTATTCTTCGACAGGAGTAGAAAAAAATTTTTTTTTGAATCAAAAAAATTTTTTCTTTGATTCAAAAAAGAAAAAAAAGTTGAGAAATCTTTGAACAAAGAAATCGGTTTGAGAGTGCACATATTTAAAACAAACACAAGGTCCGTCTTATTTTAAAACATAATAAATACCTTGATTTGTTACCTTGAAACAAACAATAGGGATGAAAATGAAATTATAACAGTGGTAAACTAAATTTTTTAAGGTGAATCGATCATTACTGACAAATTTGTGACAAATGAATTACTAATAAGTCTATTTTTTTCTCTATAAATAAATATAATTTATGTGTAGAAAAATAAGATCATGATAAGAATAATCTTCTAATTTTAATAATTTTAAAAGTAGTGAATTTGATTCTGGTAGTGACGTGTACGTACACATAATAACTAACACGTACACAAATATTATGGGTGTATAAGCATAAAATGACATTTTTATAGTTTTTTCTCTATTTATTACAATTACTAAACGTCCAATATTAAACAAAATAGTTTTTTAATGATTCAAAAACATAAAAGAAAATAATTTTCAGTTTTACATAAATACCACTGATTCACCTCTAATCATTCTTTGGCATTTACTCGTACGTTAAAAATTCTAACTTTGAAAATTTACTTTTTCTAAACTAGACGTCAAAAATTATTCAAAATAATGTCAGTGAATGCATCAAATCTTTATAATATACTAAATTTTCAAATTCTAAACTTGGAAAATTTCAAGTGATCGCGATTCACCTAAGAATGTTAATTAATTCTCCAAAAAAAAGATCATTTAGATATTTTTTTCCGATAGAGCGTACTATTTCAAAGATATAAACAGAGCAACTTAATTTTAATGTAACGTGAAAAATAGCATTTATTAAAAGTTTCCGTTTTAAATAGCATTTTTCTGGAAATAAAAAAAATGTTCACAGGGTCTATTAGGTATATATAATTAGATAGAATTTACAGTACCATAGATCATATTTATACAATGAACTTACCACTCTAGAGGATATATATACTACTACAAACAATTAAGGGAGCAAAAAAAAATTGTTAATTTTTTTGTGATTTTTGAAGAACTGTATTTACGTGAAAAATGGTCGTATCGAGATTTTTAAAAAAGCGTTTTGAAGCTTCAAGATTCTAGTTTTCAGACCTTTCGTCGAAAAAATTTTTAGGAGTGACAGTTATCGAGCAATTATAAGGAATAACACAAAAAAAGTTTTTGCAAATTTTTTTATCTTTTTTCTTTTGATCTACGGGCTTGAAAATTTTTTTTACAGTAAAACCATGCTATTAACCTGTTCAGCTTCAAATTCCTTTTTAGAATTTTTCTCTACGTTGATTTGTTCCGGAGGTATCCAACTTTGAATGAAAAAGGATCGTTTTTGTTTTAACCATCGATATCTCAGTAGCCAGTGATCGGACAGAAAACTGAAGGGCAGTTTTGGGATATGGAATAAATTTCCTACAAGTCTGTGCCGCGTACTTTAGGAAAAAAAATTTTTTTCATCCTTAATTTTAATCTGAAAAATGTGAAAAAAGGGACTTTTTTCCTTGTTGCGAAAAATCGTCAGCATCCCTGCAAATTTTGATGGGGAGTCTAATGTTTGTACGAATTTTTATACCTCACTGTACCCCCAATAACCCTGTAAATCGACAGATCGATCTATTGAATGGTTTTCCTAAACCGTTTGTTCAAAATTTCCGAATTAAAAAATAAAGGAGCAAAATTGAATAAACAAAACTGAATGAAAAATTCAATTTTTTTTTCAAATTTTTCCACAGTTAAGCATCGATTATTATCCATTAAATTTAAAAATTAAGAAAAAAAATTTTTCAAAATTTTTTTCAAAATTTCAAAAAAATTAAAAAATTAAATTTCAATTTTAAAAAAAAAATTTTGGAACAAATTTGAAAAAAGATCGTTTAAATTTTGAAAAAAATTTTAAAAAATAATGTTTTTTCTTAATTTTTAAATTTTAATGGACAAAAGATCCCTAACTGGAAAAGTTTGAAAAAAAAAATTGAATTTTTCATTCAATTTTGTTCATTCAATTTTGCTCCTTTATTTTTTAATTCAATAGCATGGTTTTACTGTAAAAAAAATTTTCAAGCCCGTAGATCAAAAGAAAAAAGATAAAAAAATTCGCAAAAACTTTTTTTGTGTTATTCCTTATAATTGCTGGATAACTGTCACTCCTAAAAATATTTCGACGAAAGGTCTGAAAACTAGAATCTTGGAGCTTCAAAACGCTTTTTTAAAAATCTCGATACGACCATTTTTCACGTAAATACAGCTCTTCAAAAATCACAAAAAAATTAACAATTTTTTTTTGCTCCCTTAATTGTTTGTAGTAGTATATTTGAATAAAACTGAATATGAAGGCCCTCATAATCTACGTCGTGTACACAGCAACAGTTATTACTTACGAATAAGTAGAAGTTGAAACTCACCTGCAACAAGTTAAGAAAAAATATCAGTAAAACTGCACAACCAATTTAAAAAAAAAAAAATAGATTGATTGAGGTTTCATGGGAATAAACTTCTTACAAGGCTTATAGTTCTTATTTTATCCAAACCATATGAAATTCAACCCTTAAAATACAGAAATCTGTGTAAAATTTACATCATGGGCCTAGCTATCAGTTGGTGATCGTCTTTTACGTCATGATTGTTACATAAAAAAACTCATCATATTATACCTTAATTACTTTAAGGTACCATCGCAGTGAGATCAGCCGAAAAATAATCAAATTTCGTGATTTTTTTTTTTGGATAGATAAGATGGGCGAATGGGAATGAATTTTTTTAAGATTAATACCACTGTCCACTATTTAACAATACAAAAATATTTTTTTATTTATTTTTATTTATTTTTTATAATTATTATAATTTTTTGAAAAAAATGTCTTTAAAAAAGGGCGGATATTAGTGCCCACGATTGCGGCCGCAGTTTTCATTTGGAAACAAAAATTAAATAGATTATCAATCTGTAAGTAAGCCGCTATGTTCTTATGGGAGCTTTTTTTTGAAATCTTCCTATTTTTTGACACGGAAAACTATAAAAAATTTTGTACTTTTTATTCAAATCCCTGCCATTTTTTCAAAATTCCAAAAAAATAGCTCTCATAGGAACATAGCGCCTTACCTACAGATTGATAATCTATTTGATTTTTTTTTCCAAAAGAAAAGTGCGGCCGCAATCGTGGGCACCAATATCCGCCCTTTTTTAAAAGACACTTTTTTTCAAAAAATTATAATTATAAAAAAAAATTAATATAGGTAAAATGAATAAAAAAATATTTTGTATTGTTAACTAGTGGTATCAATCGCAAAAAAAGATTCATCCCCATTCCCCCCATCTTATCGATCCGAAAAAAACCACGAAAATTGACAATTTTTCGGCTCATCACACTGCGATGGCACCTTAAGCTCTAGAACTAGTTACCATATTTGTTCATAAAATAATAAATCATTTCTCTTTGCAGATCCTTGGATGTGTGGTAACATTTTGTCTGCCAAAACTTAAGAAACAAAGAGATAGTGGTGAAGAGTATAACACTATATTAACAACACCTCAAAAAATGTATAACTAAAATAATATTTTCATTAGAAATATTTAGAAACTGTATTTTTAACTGAAAATTCAGGAAACATTAATGTAATGTAAATTATATAGTTTTATTTGGTGGTAATTATTGGGAGCTCAAAAACCATCCAATAAGTATGAAACGATCTGGTTTAATGAGGACAAACCTGTATTTTTCAGTTGGATGATCTTTGAGGTCAGCATTTTTTCTAATCTTGTTTTTCAAAAAATTTTTATTATTTAAAAAATTAAGAAAAAATATAAATTTAATTAGTTCATTAGTCTGTACACATATTCATATTTCTTATCTTATTTTGTTATTAAAAATACACTGTACTTAAAAATTATTAGTTTTACAAAGTGTTTAAAAATTTTTTTCAGTTAAAATATTGTTTGTAAATGATCACATTTTTCAACGCGCACTTATTTGACATTTCATTTATGATAAAAACATATATAACACGGAGAATGTTCTATTGAATGAAGTGATGTTTCAGGTCGAATATTTTCGATATTAATTGAATCAATGTTAAAATGTAATTTTAGTAATTTACGTTTTTGCTCACCCATCACAAAAATTTCACTACAATATTGTAAATAATTTTTTATTTCCTCTTTTCCCTTATAATAATCTGTTGATCCGTCAAACCACGTCAGGTTATGTACAAATTTAGTTAAAAATTCGTTAACTCGTTGATATTTTTTGGGTAAATTTTCCCATTCATATGGCGATTTTAAGATCCAGTGTCCAATTTTATTGTTTTGAATGATTGCAACATCTTTGGGAATAAAATCACCGACAACACCCCGCATCCCATATATTTCAACAATAGTTAACATTTTTGGAAAGCCTTGAACAAACAAAAATCAACTGTTCACCAAAAAACTTATTTTAAACTAAATTGTGCTGATGTATTAATGAAAGTATTTATACATTTTTCCTTCTTACAATTTTTTTGTATCCTTTTTTAAAATTCCTTCAGCTGTTCGTCAATATTTTTTTGTACGTTTTCAATATGTTCTTTTGTTACAGAAAGTATTTCAAATAACAATTCTTGACTTTCCTTTTCAATAATCTTCCGAAAATCTCTTGCGAATTTAACGAAGTTTTCATCAATAAAATATTGTTTTTTATCGGAAATTTCTTGTTTAAAATTTAACATGAATTCCAAAATATGATTCAATATTTTTAGACTTTCTCGTGCCAATATTAAATCTGTCTCTCTCCCTAATTCATTGCTGGAATTTTGTTAATTGTTTAAGTAGTCTGGTAACATGATGTGAATTAATTGAAGTCTCGAATGCAGAATGTTATTTTTCTTCTTTGTTGGCGATCTTAAATAAAAATAAATCTTGCCTCAGTTTATCAATTTTTTTATTTAATTCTTGTTGACAATTATCAAAATTTTCCTGAATCATTTGAAAATAACTCGTACGTGATTCAGTTGTCATATCAGTTAGTATCAACCTCATATGGTGTTTAAAACTGTTAAACTCAAGTTGAAGCTCTTTCAGTAAACTATTAAATTCGTTTTTCCAATTTGAGATATTTTCTTCATTGACTTTCTTCAAGTTTTCTAATTTTTCATCAAGATATTTCGTTACATATTCTTTTTGGGTATTCCAAGGAAGTGAGGAGACAGCTAACTTTTCTCGATGATTTGCAGTAACACATAATGTCTCTAATCTTATTATTTCCTTATTGATGTTTGAAATATTTTGCTCAATATTAGTTTGTATATAATTTTTTACTTTAATAATTTCGTTTCTAGTATAATCAATAATTCTTCTTTCATAGTCTTCAATTCGAGATATGCTTTCAACTTGAAGTATTGATATTTTATCTTCAAAAAGCTTCTCTTAAACTGGTGTTTACATGTGAATTAATCAGTCTTTCAAAATAATTGCTTATTTCCCTAATTTTTTCATCAATTAACTTTTTGACACTATTTTCATCTATATTTTTTTTTTACAATTATTTTACAAGAGTTTTCACTGATTTCATCTACCTAAATGATGATTATATGAATTTTCCAAATAGTAATATAGCTAGAAAAAGGAGTAGTGGGGAAATGCTAATCACAGTTTCATACAGTGTAAAACATTTTAAGCGTGTAGTACAAGACTTTACTGTATTCCAAAAAATTATGAAATAATTTCGAGAGACAAAAATATGTTTTCTTTGTAATAACGATGATGACCTTTTCTGATCTTCTAAAAATTTTTATCATAAGAATAGAACACTATTTAATAATTATTTTTTCGAATTTTTTTGTCATTATTTCGATTTTGTTTTGTGACACACCATTATAATTTAATAATTTATATTAATTTTTAATTTAATAATTTTTGTTGTAGATCAATCGAATGATTTCATTATTAGAAGGGTGCGGAGGGAATTACCCTCACATCTAAGAGTGAGTTATTAAAAAATCAATTATTCAGCTTGTATTACAAAGGTTTTTTTATTTTTTAGAACACACCTGTTATTGTCTTATTTTCTACGGAGTCGGCTCCTCCGTTTGAGGCCCCCCCCCGTCTATGAAAAAAATAACACTGGGGAACAGAATTATCCTCTATTACATAGAGGATAATATTTTAAACATCTGGGTGTATGGAGGTACGTAAAAATATATAAATAGTAAATTATTTTTAAATAATTGTTTATTATTCTATTTCAGATTGAAATACACCTAGATTTTAATATATAGTTAAGCGGACGACAATACATAAACATCTCCACCTTAGGCAATTCATATATAGGATGTTTCTATACACAATTTTTTTTATAGAAAAGTTAAAATAATTTTGTTAAAATAACTTTCTAAGAAATATTTTCTAGCTACATAATATTTACATCTAATTGTAAACTTGGAAATTATACATTCATATGTGTATTAATAATTTTTATTATTGTTATTATCATATACTTATGTTAACTTCCAAAATAATCGCTTGTATATGTTAAATTTGGAAGATTTGTTTAAAAAAATAGTTTCGTATATATACACAGATATATAGAAACCGTCTGCATAGACAATAAATGCTATATTGTAATTGTGGTTTTAAAAAAATAAAAGAAATATTTGTAATAACAACGTTTTCTTTTGCTCCTTTTTTTTAATTACTTTTCAGAAAAACATTCCGAAAAAGAAATGGTATATAATTTTTTTACTTTTTAGTGTATTGTATATTTTGGAAAATAAAATATTAAAGTAACATACACTGTCTTTTTTTCCTCTTATTTTTTTCACATTACTTAAAAAGATACAAAAATTGAAAAATGTTTTCAAAATTTTTGTCACTTAATAACATGATTTTCTAGGTAAACAGAAAGTAAAATAACAAAAAGGATTTTAAGATGAATATTTAAATTTTTATTATTGAATAACAACTTTACAAGCAACATTTTGGATAAAAAACAAATTAATTCTAATTAAAAAAGAGGATTTCTTAAAATTATTTATTAACTTAATAATATAAATTTATAAATAACATTGGATAAAAGTAAATTAATTCTAACAAAAGGATTTTAAAATGATTCGTTTCTGTCTGAGCAAAATTTTCTGCAACTTTGATTGGATGAAAATTACATTGGTTATTTTTAATATGTATCATGATATGGGTAAAATAATTCAAAAGATTCATATTAGATAATTTTTCAATCTGTGCGTAAATAATAAATTTTAAATCACAAAATAATGAAAATGAAGTTAAAGCAAGGCAAATAAAGTTTGTATTTTTAAAAAATTTTAATTGTTTTTATATTTTTATCACCTTTTTGGAAAATTTCACTTTAACACATATATCATCACCCAAATTCAGATACAAATCTTGACAGGTATCCTCGTAAAAGAAATCCATTATATTTTCTCGATTCTCGAAAATGATATCTAGATGTTGTTTCTCCAAATAAATATTTTCAGATCCTCTACGAGCGAATAAATTCACAACTATTTTGAACCCTTGGCAGGGTAAAGTTCCAATTTCAATTAATTTAGTTTCACTTGCATTGATTGCATAAGTTGTTGCCAAAAGTAATTTGAAACGCTGAGGTGTTTCTTTAACTTTACTCATTTTGTTTGGAGTAGGAACCGATACTGGCTTGTCTTTCCCATTTTCGTCAACACTTAGTTTAACATATTTTTCACTCATTGTTGATTCAATTTTATATTTAATTAGTTGTGAAATCAATTTTATATTTGATACTTTTTTATACCAATTTTTGCATTTAAAATATATTCCCTACCATAATTAAGAATTTTTTTGGTATGACTGAACACTACCTTTTTAAATTTGTTACCCCCCCCCCCCCCGTAATTTTTTTGAATAATCTTTGATTTTATTTGCCCTGATGTTCACATGATTTTTTTAATAACCTCGATTTTTTATTTTTTTTTAATCGCATGATTTTTTCAAAATTCCTTGATTTTGTTTATGTTGTTAAGTGAATTATTTTATCTCTTAAAACTTAAAAAGTTAATAGTTCACATTTATCAAAAAAAAATTTTGGAAATTTTTCTTATTTTTTGTAAATAAAAATTGCGTTGTTAAGTGACACCATAATTCATCATGGGTCAAAAAATGTTATGCTCCAAAAAAATTGTTTTTTTTCAGTAGTGTAATTAGATTGTGATGTTTGCTATAAATACGAAGAAATTTTAACAATTAAAACACGTACATCATTCTATAGTTTTTTTCTTTCAAACAATCCGCTCGTCCAACCAAATAAAGTGGTAAGTGTTGATATAACGTTTTTTTAATTTTATTAAACTTTTTGGATTTAAAATATCTGCAAATATTTAATATTTCGTTTATTATTACTGGAAAAATATGTTAGTTGTATTTGCACAATATGTTAATAGGAATAGGTTTTTTACTCTTTATGTTGATCAAAAAGTGAAATTTTTTATATTGCTACTTTATTTGGTTGGATGAGTGATGTCTTAGATATTTGTAAATAAAAAAGTAAAAAATTAAGAAATTTTTAGTTTCTTTTTAATTATCTATTAAAAAAAATACAAAAGTGAGTGACACAATATTTAAAAAGTTAAAAGTGTATGGAATACTATTTAACAATAAATTTTAAAAGATGGAAGATCAGTGGAACAATATAGAAATAGACAATGTACTAGGGGGAATAAACATTGTTGGTGAAAGCATACCAGCCAATTTCTTGTACTTCGAAGACAGAAAAAAGGCATTAATTAAAATTTTTAATGAATATTTATTTTATAAGTACAGAGTTTCAAAAAATTCTAAGATCTATTCATTTTTCACATTTACTAAAACGAAATACTGTAATAAATACATAAATGAAAAAGAAGATTTTTTTATTGTCTAAATTTGTTTAAAAATGACTATGATGAATTAAAATACACCTCAGCGAATGGTATTAATATTTCGTTATTTTGTTTGTTTGAAGATCTACAAGATTTCTATATAAAAATTATTGATAACGATTCATCTAAGATCGAAACTGAATTTGTAGATATGAACAAGGAAATAGATGTTAATTATAAACAACGATCAAGTTTTGCTGATATATATCGATTACTACTCAATTTCGTAAATAATGTACCAAATACGGAAATAGCACATCATACAACAAATCATCTTCAAAACAGAAAATGTAAAATTACAATGAATTATAATTTAAATCCCAGGAATGCTTTTGAAGAATCAATTTCCGAAGCGAGCAATAGTGATAGTGAATCAACAAACAGTACAGTAAGTTCTGATAGAACGTATTTTGAATTTCCCAACAATCATTAAAATTATCCAACTAATTTAGAAGACATAATTTCACCTTTAAATTCTGTTAGCAGGCAAGCGTTATTTTCAAATTTGGAAGACGCTGCAGCTTCTTCTCAAGTAAACAATACAAATTTTCCAAATTATACCAATAATTTAAATGTTTTCATGCTGACATTAAGAAGGTCAGGACAAGGTCATATTACTAAGGACACAAGGTCAAGCCGACTTTTTCAATCAAAATTTTTATTTCTGAGTTTGAAATATTTCAAACTCAGAAATAAAAATTTTGATTGAAAAAGTCGGCTTGACCTTGTGTCCTTAGTAATATGACCTTGTCCTGACCTTCTTAATGTCAGCATGAAAACATTTAAATTATTATTTTTGACGTAAAATTCCATTATTATTAGTACGTATCCAACGTCTAAATGAGACGTTTCTCTTAAAAAAGTTATTTGACCTTATGTTGACCTTGCTAAGGTCAAATTAAAAATTATAAAAATATTATTTCTTACGTAAAATTTTCCTCTGTTTCAGAATCCAGCATAAAAAATAGTGGTTTTTATTGAAAAAAATGACCTTGACCTTCACATACCCTTGAAAATCGACCTCAAGGTCAACATTATTAACAAGGTCTTATGACCCCCATCGTCATGAACAACTTTTGACTTAACTTTTTTTTGTAGGCCGAGTAATTTAAGAGATAATTGGATCTATAGATTAAAATGACTCACCATGTAAATTAGATGCTTCCCACTTTTTTAGCATGCCTGGTCTTTCGTTCGAAGGGATGTTAAAATATACAGGGGTTGAACTTGAACTTGTTACAGATATTGACATATTAAATTTTTTTGAAACTTCTATTAGAGGAGGAAACTGTTTTGTTCCTACTAGATTTTTCCTAGCCAATAATGTATACATGAATGAATTTTATAACGAAAATGAAAACGATAGATATATTATGTATTTTGATGCTAACAGTCTTAATGGATTCATAATGTCACATTTTCCTTTACCATATGGAGGTTTTGAATTTATAAATGTAAACGATTTTGATTTAGAAAACACTAACGAAAATGATCCCGACATAGGGTATTCTTTAGAAGTTGATTTAGACTATCTAGAAAATATTCATGATCTTCATAACGATTTTGCATTTTGTCCAGAAAATTTTATCCCACCTAAATCAAATTCTCGAGTTCCAAAACTTATAGGATCCTTTAGACCTAAAAAAATTATATATTACACATTAAAAATTTAAAACAATGCTTAAAACATGGCTTAGTTCTCAGAAAAATACACAAAGTTTTAAAATTCAAACATTCCTGTTGGTTAAAACCATACGTTAATTTTAATGGAAAGTTAAGATCCGAAGCTAAAACAAAATTTGAGTCAAATTATTTTAAAGGAAATGTGAATAGTATATTTGGTAAATGTATTGAATCGCTCCGTAAAAGATGTGACATCAAATTATGTTGCAGTTGGGATGGTAGAAATGGGGTCGCAAAAAAATTGCCAGTGCATTATGTAAAAAATTTACGTATTTGTGTGAAAATTTAATTATGGTTGAAAATGTAAAAGATGAAATATACTATAACAGGCCAATATATGCAGGGTGGGCCATTCTGGAATTATCCAAATATCATATGTATTATTATTACTATTTTTGGAAATAATGTTAAATTATTATATTCAGATACAGATTTATTATTAGTTGGCTTTAAAAATATTAATCCTTATCAAATAATTCAACAAAATTTAAATTATTTTGATACATCAGGATATTCAGAAAATAATCCGTTTAATATTACACCTATTAATAAAAGTATAATGGGTTTAATGAAAGATGAGTTAAAAGGAAAAATAATAACTACTTATTGTGGGTTAAGGGCAAAAATCTATTCATACATTACATTAGATAAAATTGTAGAAAAACGGGCTAAAGGAATTACAAAACCGTGTCTGTCATAAATAACTTTCGAAGATTATTAAAATACGTTGTTTTTAAAAAAAAAAACATGTATGCTGAAATGTATTTAATTAATTCCAAATATCATCATATTTTTACACTGAAAAACAATAAGAAAACTTTATCTGCCGATGATGACAAAAGAATAATACAAGATGATGGTATTTCGACTTTAGCCTGGTTTCATAAAGACAGTTTGCAAAATGTTTAAATTGTATAAAAAATATTGTTTCACTCATATAAAAAAATATTGTCTCACTCATATCTCTGTTTTAAGATAAAAAAAATAAAATAAGTGTTTTTTTTTTAATATTTATTTTCCTTTCTTAACAATTACATACATTTCTCAATAAAAAAGTAATTATACAATATCATTTTTATGAATCCACGATTTCTGACCTTTGAATCCTAACCATTCAACCAGTAATTTATCCCCTTTCCTTTTAAGAATCTTGGAAATAAGATACACTGACGGATGTTTAGTTTTTTGAATCTCAAATTCGTAAAACTTGCCTTGAATTGGTTTATTTTCATAATCAATCAATGAGTAAGTAACTGGATCCGTCTTATGTACTTTATTAATTTTAAAAATTTCAGGTTTCCAGTTAAAAGTGTATACCTTTTCAAAAGTGGTTTTAAACTTGCTAATTCGCACATGATCATTTTTCTTATATCGAGGCTTTTTCTTATTTTGAAACTGATTATAAACTCTATGACGTAATTTCTCTTCAATTATTTTTGAATTAACTTCACTTGGTTTCATTTTGATTGTAGAATGTGTTATTATATTTTTTTACCAAATCATCAAGCATTTGAATCCACTTATGGGAGGACTGAAGACTAAATTGTTTCCAAATTAAATTTTTCAAAGTTCTGTTAAATCTTTCGACGATACTCGCCTTTAAAGATGAATAAGTTGTAAAATGTTTAATGCCATATTTCTCCATCAGCTGTTTAAAATAAGGGTTGAAAAACGCACTACCATTATCAGTCTGCATTAGCAATGGTTTTCGACCAAGTTTACCATAGCTTTTTTATAGACCAAATTGATTCCGTAGCTTTTGACACTTCTTCACCCCTTTTGCTTTTAAGTCGCACCGCCCATGCAAATTTTAAAAAGATATCGATGACAGTTGAAATATATTGATTGTTATCTTTTGCAAATTGTTGCATATCACAAAGATCAGCTTGCCACTGTTCATCAATACCAACTATTCTAACTTTACGTCGATTAAATTTTCTTCTTACTCCTTTATGTAATTCATTGACGACTTGTTGTTTGCCCATTGTGTAAATTTTTTATTTCTTGTTTTAAACAATTAATATTTGAACGTAGTAAATTTATAATATGCTTCCTTTCTTCATCAATTTTTAAATTTAGATGTCTTGTATTATTGTGAATTAATTCTACTAAATAATTTGTATTTCATTAACATATTTCATTGTAAAATTTGTAAAATTCTGAATTTTAGTTTCCATGAATAACATTTTAGATATGACGTAATCAACATTGTCATTTTGAAAGGTTTTTAATAAAAATAAAACAGTTTGATGAAATTACTTTCAATTTGTTTTAAAAAGAAAGTATCGTTTATAGTTTTATTAATTTTTAACTCATTTAATGAGTCTTGACATTCCCAGTTCATTAAACACACACTTATTAGAGAAAACAAAATTACACCACTTACAACAATAATAAACACTTTTTCTTTATTAGTTTTGTATTCTTTGCAATCCATTCTTAATAAAATATATTCTTCAAAATAACAACAGAATTTTTTCAATTACACCCAATTTTTTCAGTTGCTGTACAATCTCATCAATTTGGTTCGAAACTCCGGTGTTCCCTTGGCTTTGGGCTGCAACCAATAAACGTAATCGATCACAGAGATCATTAATATTGTCATAATAAATGAAGTCTGTTTTATTTAAACGTTTAAAACCTAAATCAATACCATCTCCCTCTTTTTCTGTAGAAAATAGTTTTTTATATATGTTTTTATATTTATACGTTCTTGTATTCAAATTGTCTGTTGCCTTTGTATCTTGAAGAATTTGTTTGTAATTTTTTAGATCATCTTGAGAGTATTTCCTAGGTACATTCTTAAATAATAGTTCGTATAAGCTCGGTGTTCCTTCGTATACTTTATCACTAATGGTTAAAATATCATCAGGATGAAAAACAACAATTTCCTGTCCAATTTTCCATTCATTTGTTCAAGTCTAATTCCCAAGTCTGCTTTATCGTAATCTTTTTTTGATAAAAGACTTTTCCTATATTTTTTAGACAATTTTCCATAATTTTCACTTAAATATAAGTCATAATCTTGTTGAGAACTTTGTGGTGTTAATCAAAATGAATTCTTATCACTTAAGCCTTTTTTTGGTGTAACAAAAGATTCATTAAAAGTAGTGTCCATTTCATCTTCACTTTTACTTGTTTTAATTTTTTCATTGTTTGTTTTTTGTGAGACATTTTCAATATCCGTTTTTCTAATGCCAGAAATATTTTTTAAATCTTCTGTAAGTGGTTTGTGCAAATCTTTAAGATTTTTTCCATATCCAAACGTCCACGTTTTATGTTTAAATATTTATTACGGAGAGCATTACCGGTTTCAATAATTTTTCTTTTAATTTCTGCTGTTACTTTATCCATGTTTTCTTAAAACGTACACTGAAAGACTTATTCACTATTTGAATTAAAAACACAAAATTTACATGATTATATATTCATCTAATCCCCGACGATATCGACCATTGTTAATACTAGACTCTTTAAATATTGATAAAAACCATAAGGATTATTTTCCCAAATTTTATTGCAAATCTCAGAAAATTTTTCAAAATTCATATCAGAAAAAGCATGATCTCTGTAGGCGTTAAAAGTGTTTCGATAATCAGATTTAAATAATATTATAACATTTGTATTATCTCGCAAAAGGTGTTTGGCAGCTGTCGAATAACTTTGACAAGCATAGATAACATCTGTTAGAAAATGCCGAGAATAAGAAAAAAATAGTCTCACATTACTTTGATCAAAACAGGAAATATCATCAAATATAATAATTGAATTATTGAATTAGGTTTAACTTGATTCGGTTTAATCACTTCGTCATTTTCCGTAAATGTATAAAAACCAATTCCATCTATGTTCTTTATAACTTCAGCTAACCACACATATTTTGACTGATGCAAAGTTTTTGAATGTACATATAAATTTTCAAATGATAATTCATTTTTATTTTCTAACAATGTTAAAATTAAATTAGTTTTTCCACCGCCAGATGGTGCAGCAATAATACATCTTACTGTATTAGGGAATAGTTTACTATGACGTTGATAATTTTTATTAATTACATGAAGTTTTTTGTCGTGATTATTTACTGATAATGACACGGGTTGCTTTATAAATTTCATGTTTGCAATAAACTGATTCAGAGTAATTGTATCTCTCTATTTATATACCTGTGCACTTGCAACAATACATTTTGTATACAATGTGTCTTCAAGTGTTTTACTATTTATTAAAGAAGAAACCACGTATGGAAGAGCATCGTTGTTCTGATCATTATAATTTGATAACGTGGGGAAATCATAATGATGGGCCAATTCCGTTAAAAAAGAATTGTCACATTTGTAAAAATCAAAAATAAAAAATTTATTTATAAAAAATGCACCATCAAAAACGGAAAAGACTCAGTCGATTAAGAAAAATTCAAGAAAAAGGTTTACTCAATAGACTAATTGATAAATTACCAGTGGAATTTCATTTACCATTTTATACGTTTTGTGGGCCAGGAACAAAATTACAAAAACGTTTACATCGAGGAGATATACCAATAAATCAATTAGACAAAGCCTGTCTTGAACACGACATTGCTTATTCTCAAACATCTAATTCACTTGAAAGAAGAGAAGCAGATAAACGACTAATTGAAAAAGCTTGGGAGCTTGTTAAATCGAAGGACGCAAGCTTAGGTGAAAAATCAGCAGCTTCGTTTGTGGTTAATATTATGAAGGCTAAAACAAAGGTGGGTGGAAAACTAAAAGTGAAAACGAAGAAAAAGGTTCCACTGAGCAGAATAATTCAATCAGCTCGAAAAGCGCTAAGACAAAAAGACGTCAAAAATGTTAATCAAGGAATAAGAAACGCTTTATTAGCAGCTAAAAGAAGTGTAAATAAATATGGGAAAAGAAATATTTCAATACCAAGAGTGTTACCAGTTCCTAAAAAAATTGGTGGGGCACTACCGTTTTTAATACCTCTTCTTGCCGGTCTTTCTGCTGTTGGTAGCCTAGCTGGTGGTGTTAGTAGTATAGCCAAAACCATTAGTGATGCTAAAAAAGCCAGAGAATTCTTGGAAGAAAATAAGCGACACAACAAAGAAGTTGAATTGAATCTAAAACAAGGGAAATCTATCATTTTTAAGCCATATAAGAAAGGCTTTGGTCTATCCTTAAATCCAGACATACAAACGAATAATAAAAAAAATATATATTAACTATCAATAAGACAAGATTTTAATTCATTTTTTAAATAAACATAAAAGACATTTTCTAAATATCTTACCTAAAAGAGCGTTGACAAATTTTGGCTTGATTTACTATACAAAAAATATTCCATATTTTAGAGGAATATTTATGAGGGATGAATTACCACAAAAGCCTTGGAATATTGAAAGTGGTATTATTAATCTGCAAACATCTAATTTCCCTGGTTCTCACTGGGTAACATATTTTAAAAAGGGAAACTTGAAATTATACTATGAATCTTTTGGACTACCCCCTCCAAATGAGCTTCTACAGTATCTCAATAAAAACATTCTATACAATTATTACATTCATCAAAGAAACAATGAAGTAAACTGTGGTCATCTATGTTTAGTATTTCTGTGTTATCGTTGTGAAAAGTACTTAAATAAAAAATGTCATATACCATAACATTAAGTGGTACTAAATCGAAATTAGAAGCTCAGTTTTTCCCGCCAATAGATTGTACAAATGCGAATTATGAAATTGGTCTTGCTGAATTTTTCTCATACAACTCAATACCAAACATCCACGCACGTAATAACAAAATAAACATCGGCAATAAAACAATTACGTTACAACGTAAATAATAATACAACGCATCATTTATACTGTTTCTATCCTAATGTGAGAATTGGCTACAAAATTATTGAAATTCCAAAAAACATAATATATTTTCCTATAAATAGACGGTTTATTGATGATATAATTGTGACTATCACTGACCAAAACGATAATCTAGTAGATTTTAATGGTGAAGAAATTACATTAAGAGTTCACATTAAAAAAACAGAATAAAAATGTTAATTTTAAATACCGACTCAAAACTATTGTATAAAAAGAATCGCTCAAAACAACGTTCTGTTAGTCCTAGCAAGAAGTCAAAAAGGAAAAGAAGTAAACGTGTGATTAGTAAATCAAATAAAAAATTTTTGGAATCACTAGGTTTTAAAATTAAAAAAAAACATAATAATTTTAAATATTGATGAAAAACCGATTTTTGATGATAGTGTAACATGTAATGAAATACATACCTACAATCCGTATGGTAATTCATTCAATTATGGAGACGAAATTCGAATACCGATTCACCAACAAGATATCAATATTTTGCCATCAGAAAGTTATCTTCATATTGAGGCACAAGTTGTTTTAAAAGAGGATGAGACTAAAGCAGCTGAAGGGAAAGACTATGTGCTTAGTGGAAACTTTGGTGTGGCTCGGTTTGATGAAATACGATATGAAATAAATGCTACAGAAATAGATAAGTGTAGATATCCTGTTATAAGTACAACGATTAAAAATTACATTTCATACAACAGAAATGAAAGCAAATCATTGGCTGTTGCTGGATGAACTCGGGGTGAAGAACTTCAAATAGTAGATTGGAATTATAGTTTTCAAATATCAATACCTTTAAAAATGATTTTTGGGTTTTGTGAAGATTATAAAAAAGTTTTAATAAATTCAAGACATGAACTAGTTTTAATTCGTTCAAGAGATGATACAAATTGTATTACTAAAAAAACAGGTGGAAGAGATGTTAAAATAAAAATTTTGAAAATTCAATGGAGGGTGCCTCATATTACAGTTTCTGATAAACAGAAATTACATCTGATGAAAATTATTAATACCAATAAGATGGTTACAGTTCCGTTTCGCTGCTGGGAACTGCATGAATACCCCTCTTTAGCAAAAGCAACAGATCACTCATGGACGGTAAAAAGCCAACTAGAAAAACCCAGATTTGTAATACTAGCATTTCAGACAAATCGTAAAGATGTTGCTACAGGTTCTAGTACTATATTTGATCATTGCAAGTTCATTAAAGCGAAACTTTTTTTAAACTCCGAAGCATATCCTGATGATGACATTTCGACTGATTTTGATCGATTAAAATACGCTCAACTTTATAAAATGTATACAAATTTTCAAAATGTATATTACCAACGACGATCTGAGCCAATGCTAAATTACAATGGATATCGCACGAGAGCTCCTATTATAGTGTTTGATGCTAGCCGTCAAAATGATTTATTAAAAATGGGTCCAGTAGATCTACGATTGGAATTTAGTTTTAAAGAAGCACCAGCAGAAAAAACCATTGCCTACTGTCTTATAATTCATGAGAAAATTGTTGAATATTCGGTACTAACCAGTAATGTAAAAGTTTTAATTTAATATTTTTAATAAATTAACAAGAAAATATTACTATCAAAAATGAGAAAACAACAAGTAATGTCAAAAATTCAATTGATAAACATACGAAATATATTCTTTGTATTGAAATCATTTTATTTAGTTGATATTCAAACAGTGTAAGCTCATGTTTCAACAATAAAAATCAAGAGAAAAAATATATAGTGTTTTTTATTTTTATTTTTTTTCTTTGTTTATCCAAATTAAAAAGTGGGGTAAAGGTCAGGTAAATGTGATAAGTTATTTTAATATTAAAAAAAAAATTGAAAACTTATATATTTTAATTTTGTATGTATGTTACTATCACAACAATTTTAATTTTAGAAAAAAGGTTAAAAAGGTCGCTTGATAATAATTTTTGATATTTACAAGAATTAGGATCATATACAATTTTTTGAACTATCCAACATATGGAATGTTTTTACTTGCCCCTGAATATATGCAATAACATTGCGTTGCCAAGTGGCCCCAATTTAGGCTAGAGAAATCAATGATTTTTACATATATGATGGTTCGAACACAATCATTAATTTTAGAAAAGAGGTTAAAAAGGTCAGTTGATAATAATTTTTGATATTTACAAGAATTAGGATCATATACAATTTTTTGAACTATCCAACATATGCAATGTTTTTACTTGCTCCTGAATATAGGCAATTACATTGCGTTGCCAAGTGGCCCCAATTTAGCCTAGAGAAATCAATGATTTTTCCATATATGATGGTTCGAACACAATCACTAACGTCCAGACGGTTGTTTACAAAATAATATTAAGAACTTAGATTAAACAAAAATATTTTTTACCTGAATTACCTCCATAATTGAAATTATCGCGTCACTGACCTTCCTCAAGGTATTAGGTTAAAAATCTTTCCTGAAATAGTGTATGATGGTTCGAACACAAGGTCATGACCTCCAGACGGGTGTTTGACCTGTCTGGGGGTGAATGACTGTGTTCGAGCCATCATAATACAGCTACTAATACGACGTCTAATATTAGCAAAAATTTAGCTTTAGTAAATAATACCACTAATTCAAATATTTTAAATCGAACAAATAATTCTAATTTAATTAATAATTCAGATAATACAATGGCAACGTCAACAGATATTTTTAACGCTTTAAGAATTCCCGACGCAAAGATTTGCCCAATTTTGATGGTAATACACGTTTATTATACGATTTTATTAATAATGTCGAGGAAATTCTATGTTGAATTCCCGATGTAAATGGTACTAGTTATGGACAATTATTGCTTAGAGCCATACGTAATAAAATAACTGGTCAAGCAAACGAAATTTTACACATGTATGGGACTCCCATCGATTGGACCCAAATAAAAGCAAATTTAATAACTCATTATTCTGATAAACGTAACGAAACAAGTCTAATTAAAGATTTGCATAATTTAAGACAAAGGAATCAAACAGTTGAAGCTTTTTATAGCAGTGTAATCGAAATATTGTCCACAATTTCAAATCATGTTAAGATTAACGAAAACAACAATGATGTTAAACAACCTAAAATTAATTTATATAATGAAATGTGTTTAAATGTTTTCTTATCTGGCTTGAAAGAACCTTTAGGGTCAACAATCAGAGCGATGAAACTAAATACGTTAGCGGAAGCTTTTGCATTTTGTATCAAAGAACAAAACATTTATTACACTAAATCTCAAAACATACGGAACACAAACATCAATAAACGTTAATAGATGTTAAACGTTAATTAAATAAACGTTAATTAACAAAATATTAATAGTAATAATTATAACACTCGTACACAAGCTAATCAAAGTCACGTAGATGTTGTACCATACGTACAACAAATGCAGTTTAGACCGCGTTATTAACAACCATTTAATAAAATACAAACACAACAAACACCATATAGACCATTCCAGATAAGACCCGTAAATAATGCATTTCAACAATCTAGTTCAAAACCTAATACCCAACAAATAAAACGATTTAGACCTGAACCCATGGAAATTGGAAGAAGTAGCATGAATATTAGACCTCAACCTTCTACCTCACAACCTCATAACAATCAGAACCGCATATTTGCATCCTCATCTCGACCTACATTTACTAGTGAAGAACTATTTAACAACGAAAATTATGAAAATCTATATCTGACGAAAATTTTATTTATAATTAAACTTATATAAGAAAAATATTGACAATTAACCAGTTCTTTAATTTTAAATATAAATAGAATTCATTTAGTTTTGAATGATTCCTGCCATTAGATAAAATAACATTATATAGGTCACATGTTATATATGCAAGATCGACCATAAATATGTTCCCGCCAAGTTAAGTCCGCCATTTTCTTGTTTCAAACAAAATGGTTGGGCGATATTGTGCTAGTCGTGTACTATTATGTGCCGTAAATAGTAGAAGCTAAATCTCGAAATTTTATATCCAAAAACTACTTTTTGTTATCAAAAAACGGTTTTCTTTTTTTAAAACAAAAAATGTTGTTCTTTATTGTGCTAGACGTGTGGTATCATGAACCGTACGTAAAAAAAATTAAATTCCAAAACATGTGATTTTTATCGCCAAAAAGATTTTTTTAAACATTTTTGTAATTTGTTGCAATTCACACCTTTCTTTAATTTTTTATAAAGAAATTAATGTAAATTATCAGCCTTAAATAAAAATCCCACCAAAACAGTACACTCAAGAAATGCAACGATCCTATTGGCTGTGACACTTGTGACGTAAGTAGTGATTAGAACACCGAATATGCCAGATGCAATACTGCAGCAAAAATGCTCGCAAACTATAGATAAGGTATCTCTTACGCACATAAGTATATGTTATCTATTAACATGAGCCAGCGGTGAAGCCAAGCGTTGTAAGCCTCCTAAGCGTCACAAGTAATTAATTGCATTTAACGCGTGATTTAACGTTAATTTGTGAGTTTCTTTGTTTCGTCTTTTTTTTTTTTTAAATCGATCATTATATTATCTGTTTTATTTAAAAAATAAAGAAATTATGGAAATTAACAAAAAACCACGGTATAAGTCTTGTTTAGTACCAACGTGTAAAAGTTCAACAATAAAAACGCCACATAAAATATTTCTTAGCGTACCAAAAAATGAGAATGTGCGTCAGAAATGGTTGGAAATAATTGAAAAAGATGGGAAGGAAAATATTAAAGCAAATACACCATTATTTTGCTGCGAAGATCACTTTAACGTGAGCATAAACTTCTTATTTAAATATATTTATACATGAACGATTTAAAATATTTGAGGTTATTTTACAAAATAATTTTTTTTATTTCTAGTTAGAAAAAGATTGTGAAAATTATATCGAGTACAAACTTATGAAAGAACAAGGGGAGAAGGTGAGGCTTCGATTGCGAAAGAATGTTGTGCCATATACAGTTTGTTGCAAAAATCTGAATACACCAAGATAGTATTGTTAAAAATTGTAAAAAAACAGTTGTAAATGAAAATTAAAAATTGTTGAAAGGGCCAATAAAAAGTACGTTTATTGTACTACATATACATATATTAATTTAAAAATTAAATGATTATTTTTTCGGAAATAAATTAAAATAAACAAACATATATAAATATTCTGTTGCAAAAGTCTGAATACAGTTAAGTGTTTTACCAAATTTATTGCCACTTAAAACAAATAATACTTGTCTGGTATGGATATTAATTTATTAAACATAGTCAGCATATTTTATTTTTTACTTATGTATAGTGTAAGAATCCCAGTATTATTTCTTCCGCTTATTCAGTTAGTTACTCTGTAATGATTAAGGTGCCTCGAAAAGAGTTAACGTCGTCCGAAAGAGACTTGATCTTAAAATTGAAAGAACAGGGAAAATCATATAGGGAAATAGCAATTTTAACAAATAAACCTCGTTCGACTGTTCAAAGTGTAATCCGGAGATTTAGTGCGAGGGAAACAACAGTGAGTAGTGAAAGATGTGGTCGTCCAAAAAAAATCGGACGTGCGGAAAAAAAATTTATTAAACGTTTGGTAAATGTAAACCCAGGACTAAGTTTAAATAATATAAAAAGAGAACTAGAAACATGTTGCGGTCTGGTAGTACACAAATCAACAATTTCTAGAGCCCTACACAGTATAGAATATGTAGCAGTGAAAAAACCATTTATATCCGAAGTCAATAGAAAAAAGAGATTAGCGTTTGCTAAACGTTATGTAACAAAGTCAGTCCACTTTTGGAAAAAATGTTTATTCACTGACGAGAGCAAATTTAATATTTGTGGAAATGACGGAAGAAAACTTGTGTGGAGAAAGTCTGGGGAAAGTACTTGCCAAAAAATTTACGTCCAACTGTCAAACATGGGGGTGGATGTGTGCTCGTATGGGGTTGCATGTCAGCTTCAGTGGTCGGACAGTTAAAGATCATCAAGGGTATCATGGATAGATACGTATATTTAAATACGCTTAAAGAAAAATTGCAGGCTAGTGTGAGAAAGTTGAACTTACCATCGGATTATTATTTCCAGCAGGATAATGATCCGAAACATACTGCGTATATAGTGCGCCAGTGGCTTCTGTATAATACACCTACACCACATCTTTTAACAACTCCTCCACAATCTCCTGACATTAACCCCATACATGTAATAAGAAGCAACTAGAAGATATATTAATTAGAGAATGGGAAAATATTTCCCCTGAAGTGACTAGCAAATTGATTCAATGCCTCGTCGACTGGATGCCATAATTAAAGCGAAAGGTGGTGCTACAAAATATTAAGTGTGTTAATATTACTATAATAATGCTAACTGTATTCAGACTTTTGCAACAGAATTTTTATACGTTTTTGTTTATTTTTAATTTATTTCGGAAAAGAAAATTATTTAATTTTTGAATAAATATATGTATATGTAGAACAATAAACGTACTTTTTATTGATCCTTTCAACAATTTTTAATTTCCATTTACAACTGTTTTTTTTTTACAATTTTTAACAATACAATTTTTAACAACTACTATGTTGGTGTATTCAGACTTTTGCAACAAACTGTATTTTTCATGACAATTCTATTATAAAAGAAAAGGCAGTCCAAGTGGTGGTGTATACAAAATTAACGGAGGATAAAAGTATCCAAGTATTGGAAAATTTAAAACAAAACGAATCAGTACAAGTTTACAAAAGACCTAATTACAGAAGTGAAAGTATATCTGCAAATTTTAAAGAATGGACGTAGGATGTCGCCTTGTCACCATTCAAAGCAATTAGAAATGCTTCCACATCTTGTTTTAATGTGAAATCGGTTTCAGGTGTCAAAAGAAAATTATTTTTTGTGAAAGAAGAAGGGTGTGATACCCCCTCTCCACTATCTTTATCGTCATCAGATTATGAACTTTCAGCTTCCAGCTCAACATCAGATGTTAGTTGGTATGAATATGAAGATGACTCGGATCGCGATTTTAAAAATACGATGAGAAATGGCACAATAATGGCGATTAAGAAAGAGCCAAAATTGTTATTAGAGCTGCCAGAAAAAGCTTATTATTTAATGAACATATTAGATGATAACGTAAAAACGCCAACATTGCATATATTAATTACGCTAAGGAAAATCAAATTAAATGAATCATTTAATATGCTAGTCCTAAATTTCGGTTTCTCGCAAAGTACTATTAGCCGAATTTTTCCCAAAACAGAAGTTTTAATCGCTGATTATTTGAAAGAATTGATTGTGTGGCCAAATAGAGAAAAAATACTTTTAAATTTGCCAATACTATTTCGAGCAAGGTATTCAAATGTGGTATCAATTATCGATTGCCTAGAAATCGAAATCGAGAAGCCACCAGATCCAGTACACCAAGCCCTAACATGGTCACAATATGAGAACTGCAATACATTAAAATATTTAATATCTTGTACCCCGGATCGTGTAATTACTTTTATTTCTGAAGGGTACGGAGGTCGAGTGCCAGATAAATGTTTGATTGAAAATTCGGGATATTTGGACAAATCTCCAGCTAATGGTGCAGTTATGGTCGACAGAAGATTCAAAAACGTATCTCATTTACTTTCGAGTAAAAATTGTATTTTGATACGGCCACTTTCAGTGTCGAAAAATCACGCAAGTTCAAAAGAAGACGTTTTGCAGTCCAAAAGAATTGCGGCACTCCGTATTCACGTGGAGCGGGTAATTGGACGATTACCCGAATTTAATATGTTATTACCACATGCTCGCATCGACCACAATCTTGTGCCCCGAAATGACTATATTATCAAAATTGCTTGTGCACTTATAAATATGCAAGGTGTTTTGATAAAAAATAAATACTTTTATTCTATCTTATTCAATTTGTATTGTTATTTGATAACCCACTTACTATTGACAGAAAAATATATAATATTATAATAAAAACCGTCATAATTTTTACAGAACTCAATTTTCTATCTGGCGTATAACGCGCACCACGAAATTTGGACGATATTTTTGGTGTTATTGTGCAATAAACACTACAATTTACCAAGTTTTACTTAAATATGATTTCCCCTTTAATAACTTTTTATTATTTTTACATATTCATTTATTCTTTTTAAATAAAAACATAAATTCATATCTCCAGTCGATTTCTCTATTATTCATCATTTCGCTCCTTTTATGGAGGAATGACGCCGATCATTATTTGGTAAATTTCAGTACGAAGGTGTAAAGACGGTTATTTTACCTATCAATATTTTATAAATATTATATTAGTTAAATTTCCTAAAATTAAATACTTTGGGTTTTAGAAATCAGTACTGGGAAATCAAATGGAAACGTGGTTTAATATTTAGTCTATTAGCAGTAGTTTTTTCATTCGTCATCAGATGGCAAAAGTTAACACCTAAAAATATAGTAGCAATTTGGAATTGTCCGTTTTTATTTGGAAACAGTAAAAACTGGCATTTGAAATTAAAAATGTAACTGCGTCTCGCATTAAAGAGAGGATGTGTTTGATTCATTGTCAAAATTGGAGTGACACTCGAACGAACGGTCGGTGGCCTAATTGGTAAGGCGCTTGGCTAGCAACCAAGAGATCCGGGTTCGAGTCCCAGCCGATCCAGTTTTGATAATTTTTCAAACACTATGTGAATTTTAATTAGTAAAAACTGTAATAAACAGCCAAATTTTCTTTTTATTTACCAGTTTGCATATCTAAATTTTACGATTTTCGATTAGTGAAAATTTTGGGAATCGTAAAACTGATTAGATACACGAACTACTGATATCTTTTTATAATAATTGATTGCTTCTAAATGAAAACACAATGCCAAATTGCTATTCAACTTAAGCCATATGGTGACAAATGCAAAAATTATTGCGTGTAGGCTAAGCTTTAAACCACACCATTCATTTGATTTCCCATTAACTTGACAAAACCCCAAATTAGTACATACATCTAATATATTTTTATGTACCAACTACATTCTCGCCGAGGTAGGACGAGGTTCCTCGCTGAGGTTGGCTGAGGCAGATGAATAGCGTTATAAAACCAACCGGGAGGCACAACCAAGTGACCGTCTACATTCTCGTACTCGGTCAACCTCGCGAGAATGTAGTTCTCCCCTTAAAAATATTTAAAAATTTATAAGGAATTCAGTAGGAGATGATTTAAATCAGTTGTAATAAAAATTGAAATAAAACAACCTTTTCTAGTTGTTGATAATTACTTTTAATTATTTTAACTTATGTTACTATTTTTCAGCAAAATAGAAAATATCACTTCCTTCCAGAAGTTTGTACATTTATTTAAAATATTAAAACAATATTGCTCATCAAATTTAATAATTAAAATAGTCACATTTTTATTGTCCTCAAATTTGGGATCTGCTACACAGAACAGAGCCTCCTTTTTATTTAAAAAAAACATCTGAATTTGAACTTGGCCCATGTATTTGGCTGTTATTTTATTTTCATTTGTCATATATCTTCTTTCAGCTTTTTTGGTTGTTGGATATTTTATTTCCACGACATACCAAACACTCTCACCGTCAGGTGAAGCTCCAATAACTGGGTAATTTCTATTGAGCATTATTCCAGCGTTCCGTATTTTTATATTTTTTTCTTTTCTACAACTTGTAGAGCTTCCTTTTCTAATTTCCTCCCTCTTTCCATTGCAGCTGTGTCTTTCAATTTAGCTCCCATTATCAATTCCACTAACGCTCCATCATGCGCCTTGCAGTGAGATGCATCGTATGCTTTTGAGGCGGTCACTCGAGCATCACGTAGCTCATGCCACAAAAGACAATTTGCCTGTTCAACTGTCGCTCTAAAAGCATCCTCACATGCTTCAATTGTCAAATATTCGTGACAAAATCTGAAAAATTCTTCTACACTTATATTTTTTTTTAATATTCTTACGCTTAAGTAATTTATTGCTAACTTTTACACAGAGCTAAACTCGTTATAATATTTTGTCAGCTGACCATCAGTGTGACCAACTTCCAATCCGTGCGTAAGCACTTGGTCTAAAAAACAGATATTTCTTTCCGTTGATGTTGATTCACTACAGTGGCCATCCAGTAGTACGTACTCCGATTTTACGTAGTGACGTCAGCGATTTAGTGGGGTTCTTCTCTCACAGATATGTTGTTGTTTGTCTGTGTTGGTGAAAATTTATGTACCAAGCCAGAGTCAGGGCCGTAGGTAATATTGTCTGAGGACCTCGTAGCCTTTAAAAATTTTAAAATTTCACTGTAGATATATAGTGGGCAATAAAAATACTTGAAAAATACTGATATAAATTTAAAGTATAATGTTTAGGTTGCTATTTATTGTAAATTCACATGTTTACGAATATTACAATGTTTTAATTATAATCAAGTATTCATTTGTCAATGTATTTGCTTAAATTAAAAGTTCAGTTATAATTAGTAAGTGATAGCTTTTCGTAAGTACTATAGTTTGAAATATTACACGAGGTATTATCAAGTCATGTTTTAGAGCAGTAAAAATGTAAAAAATATTCATCCCAAGCCATTTATATGTAATATGCTAAACTATATTATTCATAAAATTGCTTGTTCATTTAATGTAGTTATTAATATACGTCAGTTGTTCAGAACTTTTGAAATTATTTGATATTCAAATCGATCAATGACATATGTATTAGGTTTTTATTTTATTCTATAAAAAAATTTAATGTTTTTAAAATAATTTTCTTAAAAAAGTTAGGTAATTAAATTTTTGTACCACATGGTACCATTAAATACACTGACCCCATTAGCACATCTTTACGTTTGTACATAATCAGTATCGATTTATTTTGAAACGTTTTTTTTCCATAGAAGTGAATGTCCTTGAAATTGTCAACTACGGATGAGACATGACGATGATATAACATTCTTGCTCTGTTAAATTTGTTTGTTTATAATATATCAGGAGCTTATTTTCAAAAGTGGTCAACCAATCCTGTAATCGCAAATGTGGGTGCCATATTTAAAATTTTGTATGTTACCAAATTATTCAGACTTCTGTAGACTTGTTTTCTTTAACTGGTTTCTTTTTACAATCATTAAGATTTATGCAATAAAATGGAAAAGTTCGTAGAAGAAGTACTGCCTCATCAATCCAGGAAAAGGACAGCAACATTACAGAATAATAAACGCTTTCAAGCACCGAGGGAAAGATACGTTATTTTGATGCACTTGTAATAGATTCGAAAGATTAGGGTTGCACATTTCATAAGAAAATTTTTTAGTTTATAATAGGAATACAGTCATAATTATAAGTCTGTATATGTATAATATATTATATTATCATTAATTTGTATTAAATATTGTTAAAAATGAATAATAGAAATAAAATAATTAGATAATAGATTAAATTTTTTTTTAATCTCTTATTATATTTCAATTTTTATTAAAAATTTATTTTAAACTGTACAATATTCAAAAGTTAATAAAAATGTACATGTACAAATTAAATATTTTCATTTATTTATTTTAATACAATTTTTTACAACCCTGATTCCAATTTTATGGTATTAATGATAGTAATTCAAATATAGTCAAATCCTAATCGATCTACGTTATAATTGGTCAAATCCACTCTCTTATTTTCAAATTTGTCTAAATCCCTACCTAATAAACCAAATTAGTCAAATCCCACTTTAAATTCCTTTTTTCTCCTGTAATCTCTATAAATGTTTATATTTTTTATAGTTCTTTATATTACTTGATGTTTAAATAACTCAAAAAAAATTTTATTAGCGTGAAACGTTATTTTCTCTTAATATCATAAACTGGAGATGACCACTTTTGAAAATAGGCTCCTGATATGTACTGTGTAGTTAGTTACTGTTCTTTTTCTATTTGTGTTCGGTGTGGTCAAAAATTTATCTCTTCCGTTTGTGTGTGTGTCAGACAATAATATACACATAAGCTTGCATAGCATACAACGCAGATAAGACTTGCTCTGTTCTAAATACATATGTTGATGTGTGTAAATTGTAAACATGACTGAAATACCATGTCTTCTAATTTTTGCTCACTGCTTTTAATGTATTAGTTACATAAAAGGCATTCTGATTGTTGCGTTTGTTAAATTTTACATTTTGTAAATTAAATACTTATAAATATTATATTAAAAAAAAAGTTTAATGTAAATAATTACTGAAGTTTTGTGTAAAAATATTAATTATTAATATTTTATTTATTCTAATTATTAATATTAAGTGATTGATAAAATTTGTTAATATTAATTTTAAGGTTGTAAAGTGAAGAGTAGTGAATTTTTGTTTAATTACATTTAATTTAATTTGTGTTATATTTTTGGTTATAAATCTATTTTTACAATGTACACTAGTCAAGAATATGCTGATATGATATTAATTTATGGGGAAACCAAATGTAATACAACTGCTGCACGTCAGTTATACATGCAACGTTTTCCTAATAGACGACCACCAGCACGGGAAACCATTGTTGCAGCGATACAGCGTCTAAGAGATCAGGGTACTGTTTTCCCTACTTTCGAAGGTAGGGGACGAGAAAGAACACGTAGAGTATTACAGGCTGAGGGTGAAGTTCTTAATATTGTGGAAAATGATCCAAGGGAAAGTACTCGTAATATAGCACGTTAGGTAGGTCTGTCGCACACTACTATCAGTAACATTTTAAGGGACCACTTGCTGTATCCATATCATATACAGCGCGTTCAACATTTAACTGAAGTCGATTTCCCGCGTCGACGTGCATTCTATGAATGGATTCAACGGGTGCAAAGGGAAAATCCTTCTTTTTTAAAAAATATTTTATTCACTGATGAATGTCGATTCAGTCGTGACGGAATTTTAAATTATCATAATGCCCACGTATGGTCAGATGCAAATCCACATGTTTTTCAACAAGCTGGCCATCAATGGGGATTTTCAATTAATATTTGGGCTGGAATTTTAGGAGACTATTTACTTGGGCCAAAAGAACTTCCAGTAAGTTTAAATAGCCGAAATTATTTACAATTTTTAGAACAGAGTCTCCCTAATTTTTTGGAGGATACACCACTTGCAACAATACGGGATATGTGGTATATGTACGATGGCGCTCCCGCTCATGCGAGTCACATCGTTGTTGAGCATTTGGACCGGGTTTATCCCGGAAAATGGATTGGTCTTAATGGACCAATAAAGTGGCCCCCCCGTAGCCCGGATTTAAACCCTCTCGATTACTTTCTCTGGGGTCATATGAAATCTGTCGTCTATCAATCAGAAATAGACGATATTGACGAACTTCGTGCTCGTATTTTTGATGCAGCTAGGATTATTCACGAAGATCCCCATATTCTAAGTAATGTTAGGCAAAATTTTAATCGCAGGATGGAGGCCTGTCTTCGCGTCAACGGAAATCACTTCCAGCATTTATTATAGTAGTTTAATTTTTTTATCAAATTTCATGTCAGCATGATTCGTAAGTAGTTTTAAATAATTTACATTTTTAACATTTAAGTAGTTTGATTAATAACATTATAATTATGTACATAGATAATGTAAATAATAGAAAATATTATAATAGATAATGTAAATAATGTAAATAATAGAAAATGTGTAATATGGGCACAAGCCAAAAAGGACCTTTTTATATGCATCTGTATTTATCTTTGTCTATCATATTAAGTCTTTCCTAACTCATTTAAAAACATGATTATGTAACTATGTAAATAAATGGAAATTGACTTCCCTCACCGCAATTTCTGGAGATCTTTTTGGTTTGCGTCCGTAATAGTAAAATCGCAACAATTATCTCACTTTCAAAAAGTGAGTAATATTCAGGAGAGTGGACTAGACCTAAAGGGGAAACCACGTAAAAAAAATGCGCCTTTTGCTATACCCCCTGGGTGGTGTGGAAAATAGCAAAATCTGAGACATGATCAGATACGAGGAACTCACTTTATAGTCAAAAAGTTTTGTCTGATTTTAGCTGTGACACACTGTACATACCTATGTTTTGTTTTCAATAAATGGTAACTAGAAATAAACATGTTTACAAAATTTTATAGAATTTTAGTCAAGAAAATTTTTTTTTTGTACCTTTGATATTAAGGAGGATATGCATAATTTAGTCCAGGCCGTACTTAAAAAAAATTTGAAACATCATGTAGCGAGTCAATTTGTGATTTTCTCAAACTGTGAATTCCGAAAAAATTCCTGTGTTTTTAGTGTCTACAGGGTGCTACGAGTCACCCCTCAAAAGGAAGAGAGTTATTTTTTTACACCCTGTATATATATATATATATATATATATATATATATATATATATATATATATATATACAGGGTGTAATTTTAATAACTCTTATACCTCTTGGTGAATTTCAATAAAATTTTACGATGATTTAGAACGGAATTTGTTGGAAAGACTATAGCTATGTAACATATATGTTTAGACTCTGAACTGAAATAAATACGTTATTGCTTGGATTGAGAGAAAAAAATTGCGTATGCATTGGTCACACAGATATTAAAAAAAAAAAAAATAAAATAAAATAAATTGTTGTAAACAACTCATCACAATAAGCCATTATATTATATATGCAGGTGAAATTTTATTAGCTCTTACACCTTTTGCTGAATTTTGATAAAATTTTACCCGATGATTTAGAAGATATTTATTCTAGTATGACAATCAAAGTTCGTATACTATGTTTATGAGACAGCACGATAGTGCCGAAAAGGAAAAATTAACGGTAATTCAGTATAGCTACTACGATTTCAAAAATTTTCATTTTTTATATCTATAGAAACTGCATAACAAATAAATTTCTAAGCCTTAAGTTGTTGAAAAAAAAAAGATTATTATCGAAAGTGCAATATGTTAAACAAAAAAAATAAAATTAGATAATATTCTTGTTACGCACCTGTCTATGGAAATACGTATCATATATGTACTTCGTCACATTCATCACTTATTATTAATCGCAAAACAAAAAAAACAAAAAGAAAAAACTAAAATGTTTTAACCAAAAAAAAAACCTAATAAAATAAATAATAAATACTAAATAATAAACTGTCCCTTTCAAATTTACTTCACAAATTTAGAAATATTATGCCTCAAGTTTTATCTTTCATTTCTTGTATTACTTTATCATAAGTAATTTTTCGCATTTTTTTTAAAATTTTTTAATAGTTCGCCGTCGCATTCATCCTGAGTTTTAAACCAGGAATAAAATTCCATGAAAGAGGAATATGCAGCCTCAGCACTTGTAGTTGGAATGCTTTCTTTATCAGAACTACTTTCACCCTCTTCTAAAATTGAATTTACTATTTGGTTATCATTCATTAATTCGTAGCCATAATCAAATTGATCACAGTTAAGCCAGTTAGTAAAATTTTCATTGGTAATATCTTCATAGTCAGAAAGAGACCTAAAATCTTGTAACATATTTTGATAAATCACTTCTCCCTGATCTAATTCGGTCGATGATTCTTCTATTGGAAGTAATTGTTTCCAGGCTTTTCTTAGCGTTGTCGGCTTAATAGAATCCCAAGCTTTGCACATGTGTTCAATAGCGTCATTTAAATTAATATTCTGGAAAAATGATTTCAGTTTATTTTGAGTATTCTGCATGATTAAGTCATCAAGTAGGTATTTTCGGTATCAATTCTTAAATTGTGCTATTACTCCTTGGTCCATAGGTTGTATATTTGCCGTAACATTATGGGGTAAGAAAATAACACAAAATTCTGGATCAATTCCGTTAAATTTATCGGCATCTAAATGCGCGGGTGCATTGTCAATAATCAGTAAAGTTTTATTTGTATTTTTTGTAATTGTCTTAAATTGCTTAACTTCTATAAAAATATTCTTATACCAATCAAGAAATATAGTTGCATCTACCCAACCACTTTTTTGTCCCTTGCAATGTACATTTAATTTTTCCATTTGCTTGAAACATCTTGGTTTTGTAGATTTTCCAATTACTAATAATTTAATTTTATGTGTTCCATCCGCATTAGCACATAATAAAGCCGTAACACGTTCTTTTGGTAACTTTATACACGGTGCTGTAGCTTCGTCATGTTTTACAAGTGTTCTTTTGGGTAATTTTTTCCAAAAGACACCAGTTTCATCCGCGTTATAGATATCACAGAGATTGTAGCCTTTTTCTGCAACTTCTGCTGTTACAAATTGTTGAAAATTTTTAGCAGCAGTTTCATCAGACGAAAGCTTCTCCCCTTTAAATGTTAACTGCCTAATTCCATAAGGTTGTCTGAAATTTTTTAACCAGCCGCGACTGGCTTGAAAGTTAGCGGAAATTATATATATATATATATATATATATATATATATATATATATATATATATATATATATATATATATATATATATATATATATATAATTAGTTATTTACGTCAAAAAAAATTTATGTTTTTTATATCCGTGTAACCAATACATACGCATTTTTCTTTCTCTTAATCGAATCCTCAGTGTACATAAAACGGGTATTTAGTTTTTATAGATAGTGAAAGAAGTTGTGTACCAATGTATCAACAATTAAAAATTCATGTTTTATGATAGTTAAAAGTAAATATTTTTAATTTTTGAAAAATTACAAACTCATGGAAATTTTTCTTGTGTATTTTTTTCATTGTTCTGTTCTGTTCTCTTTTTATTTGTTTGGTAATTTATAAGTAGTTTTTAATGTAATTTGTTACTAAATTAATAATGTGTCATGCAAATACTAATATCAGAGTTTTTGCAGTATTCATAATGCACTGTGATATAAAAAACTAAAAAATTTTAAAAACTAAAAAAATAAATAATAAACTTATTTTAATCAAACTTTATGAGCAATTGTGTTCGGTTTTCTTTGAACGATACAGTATATTTGAGTTGGACAATCAACACATGTTTACATATTGTGGTAAAATAAAAAAATTTTTTTTTTTTTAAATTTTTATTATACAGGGTGCGAATAATTTTAGTTTGGTCAGAGGCGTATTCAGAGAAATTGATATTAAACGACGAGCTGGCTGGAATGCGATTTTTTCAGATAGCGAATTCCGAAAAAAAATTTATGTCTTCGGCAATTATACACCGAGATAAACCATCTGTCAAAAGGACGAGAGTTATTTACTTTACACCCTATATATATATATATATATATATATATATATATATATATATATATATATATATATATATATATATATATACATATATATATATATATACATATATATATATACATATATATATGTATATATATATATATATATATATATATATATATATATATATATATATATATATATATATATAATTTTTCTTACAGTAATTAGATGCATTGTAATAATTTTTATAACAATGAATAACTTATAAAATCTTTTTACAATTCTATTGGAACATTCATTCGAGATATAAAATGTCTAATTTTGTAAGTTTAAGATTATTATTTAAGTATACCATCAAACAGATGGTACGAATACGACGTCGTCTAAACTGGAACGTCAAATAACATTTGTATTTTGAAATTGTTTCATATTTTACAATGTCTGGTAGAAAAATGGAATATTGTTTATAAAATATTGTAAAATTTTTATTTCAGAAATAAAAATGGATGAAAACAAACATGTTTGTGCTTCTTTTTTTCTTTCGTTCCCGACTGTAAAGAATATAATGATAACTTGATGCAACATCCAAATTATTTTGAAAAATTGTCTTATAGTGATAACATGACTAATAGGAAATATATCGCAATTCCACAAGCTATACATCAAATGCAATTAAGTAGGAAAGAATTATAAGCGTAAAAAGCGAGTTGGGTTAGCTTAGATCAAAGTTTTTTGGTCAGGACCATCGAAAAAACTAGTTTTGATATACTCCAAAGTTTCTCTTGTGTTTTGAGCGCCCCGCAAAGCGGGGCCCGCCGACTTCACAGACTGTTATATTTACGACTATTGTATTATTTTTAGGATTGCAGCGTAAAATCTTACATAGATTACAACATCATATGAATTTTATGCACATTGGATTTCACACATTTGATTTGGCTCAACGTAATTCTGTATTACATTTGGTTTGTCATACACCAATGTCATCTAGTAATGAATTTGAAACTGAGTCTGGAAACGAATCAGTTTGAAGTTGTTACGTCATCTGTATCTTACAGCGTTTCTGTCGCGTTATAACTAGAACAACTTTATAGCGCGTACGGGCTACGCAACTGCTAGCATCTCGCGAGTCTAGTGTTACACTGTTCTATGTGACTTTTTGAGATTTGCACTTTTTTACATATTTGATTTCTTCATTTCATTGTCTGTCTATATAAATTTAAATTTAATCAAAATTCCTTAAAGAACGGTAGAAATCAACAAAACATCAAAATTCCATGTCCTAAAAATATAAATAATTGTATTAAAAGTTCTATGTTTCACAAAGAATTTGGATGTTCTAAATTATTTTTTCGTTCAATTTGTTATTGTTTCACATAGTATTTTGATATACTGTAATCTGTCTATACCTGCTTCTTTAGAACTTAAAATTAATTCATATTATATAAATTACATTTTAAAATATGTCAAAACTTCAAACTCATTTTTCTCGAGACTTTAAAAAGTCGATATGGAACAGTGCAACACTAAGCTCGCGATCTGTGTTGCAAAGTTTAGGATATTCTGTCCCAAACTGAAAGTGGGTAGCATACCAACTATTGCAATTCATAGATTGAAGGATGTGAGTAGAACTAATTTGAGTTGTTGACATTACAACTTTGAAAAGAGAATAATGTGAATTATGTTCTTCATTTTAGATTCAGAAAAAAAATATAAATAACAAAGCAGACATTTAGCTTACGCGTTCAACATCAGAAAACTTTGCGGCTAAGGAACCGCCCACAAAACTGTTTTTAAAAAATAGAATAAGAGAACTAGAAACCATAAAGGAATTGAAAACCAGCAAAATAAGAAATCTTCAAAATATGAAAAACAAACAAAAAAGAAAGATTAAAGATTTAAATAGGTGATTAACAAACAAACTATATGGTAAAATTTTTTTGTCTCAAAATGTCGAACTTTTTACTGCCAAGTGATAAGTACAATAGATAAGGCTACAAAAAAAGAAAAAGAAAAAAATCCCAAAACATCCCAACATTAAAAAAGTGAACCCTAAGAATTTACAAAAAATAAATTATACTAAACTATGTTAATAATATTGAACATTATTTAGAATTATACCATATTTTCACAGATGGCGGCACCTGTACCTGTACATATGACAGCATTTTGAGCCGCCTAATTGCAGGACGAGTTAACTCGTCTTAATCATTTAAAGAGTTAAACCTCTAACAGCAAATAGATTTATGAATGAAGATAACAAATAATTTTTATTAGAAACATTCAAGAGACACCTCACTATTAAATTTTTTTCCCCAGAAAAAACAAAAAAATATCCTCCTATGTTAAGAAAATTTGTGATCACTTTGCACTTATCTCTCAAAGGATATGAATATGTTAGAAAAATATCTGAAAATCGTTTGCCTGATAGCAAAACACTTTCAAAGTGGTATTCGACAATAAATGGGGAGCCTGGATTTTCTAAAGAAAAGTTCATTAAACGCCTTGTCATTCAAAGCCAACAGTGGGAAAATAATTTATTGTTCGCTTGTTACAGACAAAATGGCAATTCGTCACCATGTCGAGTGGGATGGAATAAAATACATATTGTGGACTTGTTGATATTGAAAATAATATTAAAATGAAATGAAATGGCTGATATTGCAAAAGAGGTTCTGGTTTTTATGGTGGTTGGTATCAATGAGAGATGGAAAATTGCCGTTTGTTATTTCCATGTAAGTAGTAAGTACACAAAAAGCTGAATTGTTGAAAAATTGCTTAAACTTGCTAAAAAATTGCGGGGTTATTGTAATAAATGCTACGTTTGACGGATGTCTAAGTAATTTTACAATGGCCAAATTACTAGCAAGGGACATCACAGGGGTGTACCCCTCCGATTTTTTTTTTTTTAGTGGCTGTAAAACGGTTTTAAAGGGTGAAACTGGGGGTCAAAATTTAGGTGTAAAAGGGATTATTTAACTAATTTATATAGAAGGGTTGCATAAATTTTGACGGAATTCGGTAAATATTTTTACCACTACAGGTATCCAAGAATCCACTGAAAATATTTCATACACATCCCTTTTGACGGGGGTAACCACCCTTAAAATTGTTCTATTTTAGCACCCCCAAGAAATGAGTCGATGGATTTTAATAAACTTAATACCATGTTATAGACCATTAAAAATTAGTAGATACGGGTTTAAGAGTTTTCAAATAATTGCAAATAAAGGGGTAAAGTAACCCCTTTAATATCCAAGTAAACTAGACGTATAATGGTAAGTTATTTTTTCAAAGTACAGGGTCCGCCATCTAACGTTTTTTTTTCAACTAGTGCTTATTTCGTGAATGGTAACACTTAGCTTATGTTTGATTTGACAGATAATTAGTTTTATCCTTCCGCTGAACGAATATGGTTGTGTATACGCTTGAACAACGCTGGGAAATATTGCGACATTGCTTTGAAAATCATGGTAATGTTGCAGAATGTGTGCGAAAATTGCGTACGGATTTTGGAAGAAGAGAAGCACCGCCAGCTCCGTATGTTCGTTATCTTGTGAAAAAAGTGAAAGAAACTGGCAACCTCATCGATAAACCAAAGCGTGAAAAGCCAAAAACAGTGCGTACACCCGAGAATATTGCTGCTGTGGCAGAAAGTGTGCGTGAGGCGCCATCAACATCAATTCACCGTCGTTCTCAAGAACTGAACATTTCGGAGACATCATTGAGACGAATTTTGCATAAAGACCTTGGTATGACGCCATACAAAGTCCAATTGGTTCAGGAGTTGAAGCCAACTGACCATCCAATGCGTTTTCGCTTCGCTAACTGGGCCTGCGATCGACTTACAGAAGATGCCGATTTTGCAAAAAAAATCATCTTTTCAGATAAAGCTCATTTTCATCTTGGCGGGTATGTAAACAAGCAAAATTGTCGCATTTGGGGCACAGAAAACCCGCACGCATACATTGAAAAGCCGACGCACCCAAAACGAGTCACTGTTTGGTGCGGATTTTGGTCCAGAGGCATAATTGGGCCATTTTTCGTCGAAAATGAGCAAGGAGTGGCCGTTACAGTCAATGGCGATCGTTATCGGGCCATGTTGAACGAATTTTTGTTCACAAAAATTGAAGAGGAGGATATTGGCAACATTTGGTTTCAACAGGACGGCGCACAGTGGTTCCAAATCCCAAAAAGCTGGCAATAAGTCGAAAAAAAAAGTTACTACATTGGAACTTTTAACTATCGGAATAGTTGTACTAGTATATCTAGTATGTGTTACTAGAATTTGAGCAGACTGCGCTTTCATACCTGTCTGTAGGATCAATTCTTTTGTAACCATCGGGAGCGTCATAACTGATCTCGTGAAGTACGTGTAAAATAACTTTTTTCAAACAGGCATAAAAATCGTATAAGTTAATATTTTTCAATTCTGTAAAATGGACTGTTCTTCTGAAAATCAGTACAATAGTAATCTGTTGATCAAAAATAATATTCGCAACATGCCAATGAGCCAATTGTTGATCTTATTAGCCTAATTTTGACGACTGATTTTAAGAAACTTGTTAGCAAAAAATCAAATAGTAAAAAATCTTGCTACATCCTGCCCCGAAACCAACTTTAGGTTGTTAATTGTATATTTTTTTAAAACATATTAAAAAATTGGCTGCCACTAGCTGCCTCAACGGCTTTTAGGTTAAGTTAGGTTAGATTATACGATATTATGTTAAATATTACATTACGTAAAATATTATGATAAAATAAACAATATGAGTGTGTGCTATAACATTTAAACTTATGTATTGAACATTCAGCCAAGGTGTTGGCCGAAGAGCCGAATATTCGTCGAATACTATTCCGAATTTTGTTTTTTTTTTTTTATATTTTTTTTTTTGTATTTTTAATATTCCCTATAACAAGACTTTAAAAGTTTCCCACACGAAATATGAAACTAAAAAATTTGTATACTTAATTTTCGTCAAAATTTAAAGTGCAGACTTTGCGAGTATTGATGCAATTTGGCACTTAGTGATCTGCCATTTTGTATCCGCCATTTTGTTTTTTTCAAAAATGAAATTCATATTTGTAATCAGCAACTTCAAAAACCCCCATATACCGACTTTCGTGGGAATAAATGTAGTTTTATATTAAGTGACCCGCCATTTTGGATCCGCCGTTTTGTTTTTTCAAAAATGGAGTTCATATTCGTAATCAGCGATCCCAAAAACTTCCATATACTGAATTTTGCTACCATCAAACAATGTCTTCATATTTTTGCCAGCTTTTCGGAGATTGGGACCACTGTGCGGCGCTACGTGCCACATAGCCGAAGCTACACTCGATGTTTTGCGCCCTGTTTTTGAAGATCGCATTATAAGCCGCAGAGCTGATGTCGTTTGGCCACATGGGAGCTGCGATTTGACACCGTTGGACTATTATTTGTGGGGTGCCGTCAAAGATAAGTGTTACGCCAACAAGCCAGAGACAATTGACGCTTTAAAGGACAATATTCGTGAAACCATTGGTGAAATACAGCTGCACACAATCGATAATGTGCTTAAAAATTGGACCGATCGTGTAGGCTACTGCATGGCCAGCCGAGGCAGCCATTTGAATGAAATTATTTTCCATTATTAACCGGAAGGATTGTACTTTCAAATAAAAAAAGAAATTTGAGAAAATATTTAGTAGTTTTTTTTATAGCATTTAAAAAAAAAAATTTGGCGGACCCGTTATAAATGTGTTGTAGCAGTACCAGACAGTAAAGGGAAGTAGTGTCCGAGGCCAACATATACTCCCATTAACCATAAAGGGGTGAGTCACCCCTTCTCTTTATCACATAAATTTATTGTTATTCGATATTTACTTCGACGTTAGCGGAGAATAGCTTTCCAAATAAAATAAATAAAATTTGTTAGCTACGTATTTATTAATGAGGGTAAACTACCCCTAATTTTATAACTCTTATTCTATGAAATTACCCATTAGTTAATTAATTTTTTTAAATAATTTCTTCATTTCATTAAATGATATTATGCATTAATAATATTCTTTTATTGGTACTTAAACGATCAACAGTTTTTTGCGTATTACATTTTCATAAACATTTAATTTGAGATTTATTTTTAGTTTGGATATAATTAATTGAGATATGTAATATATGTTTTTGTACTACGTTTTAAATAAATAAAAGTTTCATGTCTGGTGTTAGTATATATGTATATATTTCAAGATGTTATTGTTTTGTTTATTTATTGTTACTACTTGAGATGATAAAAAAATCTTTGAGATTAAATGTACCTCATATTACCTTAAAATGTTCTTGCTTAAATTATGCGTAGTATTTCAGTATTTATATACGGTAAATCAGGGATAGATGGACCACCGGGGTAGACGGACCAGTTCCGTAATTTTCAGATTCGCCACATCAGCGCTCCAGTCAGCATCTAGTATAGTGCTACGGGTGGTAATGAAGCTGTATGACAGTTTTCAATTCTGTGTGAAATATGGTTCTCTATAAAAGGTGATTGTTTCTTTTAGGTAAGTTGCAAAATATTATACTATTGATTTTCTTTTAAAATTATGTAGTTTGTTTTAAAGATATCAACGTAATATTTACTAGGTAGCTTAAACACGTGTTCAGCTAGAAACCTAATCTATAATGGCGCACTGCAAGCCGCGTCTTCGTGATCGGGGAGCCGGTCCATCTATCCCTGACAATTGGATTAAATGGACCGGTTTGATTTGGGATAGATGGACCGTTTAAAATTAAGGGTATAATAAATATAATTTACTATATTAATTAAATTTTAAATTTATTTATTTTAAATATAAAGTTCTCATAATCCTAACGGTTTTATTTCTGTTACAGAAAAATGCCAAATCGATATTTAACAGAAAGAAAAAAAATAGAGCCAAACAGTAAAAACGAGAATAGGAAAAAATTAGTTAGTAAGAAGAAACATCAAAAAAATAAAGAACTTCCGTCTTCTTCAGAGTCAGAAGATATTGACATCGATGAAATTTGCAACGATGACCTCTATGAAAGCGACTGGAAGACAAACGAATGTGTTTGGTGCGGCGAGAACTAATGAAACGAAAAAAACGACGATTGGATTAAACGATTGGTTATGCTCCCGCTGGACACATGAAGGCTGCTCGCGATTTGAAAACATGTGCGATTATTGAGGAATAAAAGACAAAAAATAAAAATAAATCATATGTTAAGCTTATTCAGAATATATTTAGTTTTTAGTTATAAAAGAAAGATATTCAATTAATTTAATAAAATATTATGAGTTTTACAAAGAAATTTTAAGTAAGGTTTATTATGTTTTCAATTTTCCATGGCCCATCTAATCCGAATACACCCGGGATAGATGGACCAACTAATACTAAAAATAAAGATGATTTATTTTTTAATTTTTGGTGTTTTAGTGCATAAAGTATATGATATAGTTAGAAGATGTGTAGAGGAAGCTTACATAAAAATATTAATAATTTATCTTAAAAAACGGCTTCACAAAATATATTTTTAAAAATGTGGTCCAACTATGCCCGACTTACCCTGCTAAAAGAGGAATTTATTTCAGCACTAAAGTAAATTACTAACAAGGAATGTTACGGAAGTGTACCCCTGCGATTTTGTTCATTTTAAGATATATTGTAGTACTTGACAAAGTAACAAACATATTTTAATTATACGTGCCCAATCCCATATTTAGGGGGTAAAACACCCCTCCAAAAATTTCCTGAAAAATCATATTTTGGTATTTTTCCCATACTAGCCCTTAAGCAATATTGATGAAAAGTGGTCAAAAGGTTTAGACTGAGGTTACATTACTTGATATTTTTTTCATTGGGGTCACTTAATTTTTAAGGGGTGAATTCCAAACCTGAAACGATCCAACACATCACAGCTGCCTGTACTCAGCTCGCTCAGTCCGAATACAAACACCGTCACGACCAGGTTGGCAAAATCATATACCAGAAACTAGCGGTTAAGCACCACCTTATAACCGATAAAACACCTTACTACAAGCTCACACCAAAAGTAGTAGCGGAGAATGACTCCTGTAGACTTTACTGGGATCGGTCGATTATTACAGATAAGACCATAAATCATAATCGACCAGATATCACTTTCGTAATGAAAAACACTAAGACAACCTATCTGATCGATATTGCGGTTCCAAATACACACAACTTACAAAAAACACACGCAGTTAAATTGGATAAATACACTGACCTCGCAGCCGAAATAAAACAACAATGGCGAATGGAACATGTCCACATCGTTCCAATAGTGCTCAGTGCCACCGGGGTCATTCCACACACACTACATAATAGTTTGAGCCTCTTGGGTCTCCCAAAATACACATATGTCACTATGCAAAAGGCAGTGATCATAAACACGTGTCGTATAGTACGGAAGTTCCTCAGTAATACGAATCCGACTGCGATATGTGAAAGCACAAGACCTGCTTCTACTCCATCTGAGCCATCTACAGTGAGCGAACAATACACTGACACTCATCCTACTGACACACAACACACATACATAAACACACAATACACTAACACTGAAAGACAAACACTTAACACACATACAGATCCAGATTCGTCTGATGGAGAGGGGGGATCGAACAACTGCCGCACTGTCACTGTTACCGCTCTGGTGCACAATCCTCCTCAATTCAATAACACACAAGGTCCGTCAACCTCTGTACCATCTAAACGCGCAGTTCCAGGAACACCCGATCTTCATGAGCAATTTGATGAACTAGAAAACATCTACACCAAGAAACGTAAAATAGAAAGACACATCCACACACATACACAAACACACACACAAACACAAACAGTCCTTTCCCTTCCCTCTGTCCCTACTCCTACCTACCATTTGAGGACACGAAAACGAACTAGGCTTTCACAGCCCTCTGTCATTGAGCCAACATCTACGCTCCCACAAAAGTCTCGCCGTACGACCCAGTGTACACCAAAATAGACGAATAACACCTCGTTTCAAGTTGCAATAACAACAATATAGGGAGTGATGTGACAAACCCGTCCGTGAATGTACTACGGTACTTTTACGGATTGGTTTGGCACATTACCTCTCCACAGAGCCTAATACCTTGCATAATGCCGGTATAGGTGAATGTTACCCAGTACTGTCCTACTGAGTAGTGAGCGCCAGGTTGGCGTAAAAGTCTATAATAATAATAATAATAATAATAATAATAATAATAATGTGCTGGGCTAAAATCCAACCTTCACGTCCCCGTTCGTGCCCGGCGGGCAACTGTTAGCTTCGGCTAGCAGGCTGACGAGGCTCTGGTACTGTGTTTCGATAAGAATGATCGTGTGGAGGGGACGATGTTGTATCCCCCGAGTGAGTGTTATGCCTGCGTCAGTTTGATTTGGTTTAATTGGTACCTTGACCGGAATTCAACGCGTCGCCAGTGCTGCATACTCCAGTGGGCGTGATCTTCGGAGTCCGACGATACCGTTCGGATGTTTCGAAAAGGTGATATTGCGTCTGTGATTTATGTAAAAATTGTGATCTGTGTCTGTGATAGTTGTTATGCCACCTTGGGTTCTCATGCCTGCGGTGGTACTTTTTAATTGTTATTGTGATGTTTCCCTGGCCTTGTTCTTGTCATTTCGATGGGTAGGAATGCGGCTCCCGACGCACTCGTTCTCATCGGCCACACGTACGAATCGACGTCTGCCCGAACAGCTTGAGCGAGCTCGCCCAGTAAGGAGACGTCGTCGTCCCTCGTACGGATGCGTTCGTGGGCGTTGATATGGCGGCTTCCGCCCCGTCGAAGTGATTCGAACACAGGTCAGATGTTGACTTTGTGATACTCTGTGGCATTGTCCCGTTCTCTGTAGCCTCGACTCGGACGAACGTGGCCTAGTCATCGTACCGGTCTCCCGTGTAGGTTGACCCCGACATCTGACAGAACGGCACATGTACCCAGTAATCAGCTATCTGACAGAACAGTACATGTTGCTCAGTAATCAGATGTCACTGTCCCTACACGTGTGAGCTCCTAGGTGTTGACGAAGCCATTTCGGAATTGTCGAGACTATGGGGAGCGGAATCGTGTCACAGAGCAAGAAATATTGTCAAACTTGTGATATTGTTGTTTTTGTTTTTTAATAAGGTTGTTTTTAATATGTTTTGTTTTAACGATGTACCACTGAGGGCGTTTTCCACCCGAGGTGGTACATCACTTGATTTTATTTATCTGTAATATTTTGTTATGCCGCTGTGGGCCTATTGTTATGGCTCTACAGCGGTATTGTTTTAACTCCTTATTGCTTCACTGGTCGGCCTGCGGCCTCCCAGTGACACAATAAGTTTTATCAGTGATACTGATCTGTGATATTTATTTGTGTATTGTCTAGTCAGGTTCCTCCACTCCGAGGCCCTTTACACCTCGGAGATTCATCGTATTGTCTAGTCAGGTTCCTCCACTCCGAGGCCCTTTACACCTCGGAGATTCATCGTTGGATTTCAGACCTTGGTGACCGGACGCTTTGGCTAGCCCTTAGCGTACCGCCACCAAGGAATGTCCGTACTTTTTAGGCCCTGGGATGGCAGGGCTCATCGTTGAATTTTAATATGTGTATGTTGTCCATTGTCTATTGCATTTATGTGTTCCTGTCTTTATGTGTTGTTTTTATCTTTACTGAGTTTTGGCGGCGCATGCCCTTAGTAGGCGATGCCGCCGGGTGCTGCTGACCGCGCCATCCACCGGCAGCAGTACCCCAATTTTAATTTAAAAAAAAAATAATAATAATAATGTGATAGAATATATTCAGACCAATAGGCGCTTTACGCGAAAGGTACGGGCTTTTGCCAGAGAACTAAGGTACCGCTATCACACGATAAATTTGGGCAATCTGTTGACCATCAGACACATTTGGATAAGAAACGCGCATTGGCCCTGGCCAAGAAGAAAGTAGCCCGGCGTGAACGGTGTATTCGGGAAAATAAGATCTTTAACTCGAACCCTTCACGCCTGTTCGCATCTAAAAGCCCTGTCGTGGAGCAACCGACGGTCGACGCAATAGAGGATTATTGGCGGGGGATATATGAGACGACTAAAAAGACTGACTTGGACTGTATTCCCATCAGCCAGTTTAGATGGTACTGCAAACAACAGCTTGGCAAAGTGCCATCTCACACCAATATAACATCTGTTGATAAAGAGGAAGTCGAACTTGCTTTCAAAGGCAAGAAGAACTATTCGGCTCCGGGCATTGATGGAATAACGAATTTTTGGTGGAAGAAGCTCGCTATTACCCACCGCCACCTTGCCCGTATATTTTCAAATTGGTTATTTAACTGTGAGCCAATACCATCGTGGCTCGCTGAGGGAAGAACGGTCCTAATATCGAAAAAAGGAGACCTATCACAACCACAGAACTACAGACCGATAACGTGCCTGAACACTGTGTATAAAGCGTTCACTTCCATTCTATATGAACGCATCTTGAAGGCGATTGAACCAGTGTGGAGTTCGATCTATGAACAACGAGGTTCAAAAAGAGGAATGTCGGGTTGCAAAGACAACTTGCTGGTCGACAGATGTATCTGTCAGGACGCTAGACAGCACAAACGCAACCTGAGCATGGCCTGGGTGGACTATCGGAAAGCATTTGACACAACGTCGCATGAGCTCATTATCTACTTGCTCCATTGTCTACCACCCCGAGTCCACCCCGACATTATTAAATCTATTGAACACCTGTTGCCGCTCTGGAAAACAAGGTTCACAATAACATCCGGTGAACACGTTGTGTCAACGGAGTTGGTGACATACAAACGAGGCGTATACCAAGGAGACAGCCTCAGCCCACTTTTGTTTTGCATCTCGTTGTTGCCCCTGTCAATCAGCGTGAGAAAGGAACCCGGGTACTTGTGTGGCCCGGCAGGAAATCGCGAGCATAAAGTCACACATTTATTTTATATGGATGACTTAAAACTGTATGCCTCGTCGGAGAGTGATCTCAACTGCGCTCTAAAATTAACACACAAATACACGCACGCGATCGGTATGGAGTTCGGACTGGACAAATGCCCGGTGGTGCACTGTAAGCATGGTGTAGTTCCCAATTTTGATTCACACGCCCAATTAGTGGATGGAAGCATCATAGAACATCTTGATGAAGGAGCGACCTATACGTACCTTGGTGTTGGCGAAAGTCACATCCAGGACGTGAAGAACATGAAGGCCGCCTTAAGTAGTAGATATAAGCGCCTTCTCCGACAGATTTGGAGTTCCGAATTGTCGGCGAAGAACAAGACCAGCGCTACAAATATGTTAGCCATACCCATCCTTTTATATACTTTTGGCTCAAGTGGAATGTGAATGAATTGGAGGAACTAGACCGAGACACGCGGAAAATAATGAATATCAACCGTAGTTTGCACCCACGCGCATCGACACAACGACTTTACCGCCCACGAGACCAGGGGGGGGAGGGGGCTCCTGTCAGTCGAACGTTTACATGATCGTATAGTCTTGGGTACAGCTTGTCGTGTACTTAACAGTTCAGACCCGCTATTGCAACTCGTCAGGGATCACGAGCTTGCTGGCGTAGGCGCATTTTTATTCACAGCAGCGCAACGTGCCGCCGATATCTTGGGCTTAGCCTTCGATCCGCGTAATCGCGACGGTGATGATAATATTCTTTCACTATCACAGTCGCGCCAAAAGTCGGCAATCAAGAGAGCCGAGCAACAACATCTGCTCAATAAACATCGCGACAAAGTTCACAAGGGTATGTTCTACCGTCATCTTGACAACCTTGGCCTTTCGAGCGAACTCACTTGGGCTTTCTTGAGAGCTAATGGACTTAAATCGGAAACGGAGGGCTTTATCATGGCAGCTCAAGATGGAGTGTGGAACACTTTAACACACCAAAAATATGTGATGGGTAATAAAGGTGTTTCGAGTACCTCGTGTCGGGCATGCAAAGCATACCCGGAAACCTTAATGCATCTGACTCCAGGTTGTTCTTATTATGCTAAATCCACCTATATCCATCGCCATAATGCAGCGTTGCGTGTGCTCTACTTTTATCTTCGTCATCATTACGAAGTTGACAAAACACCAGTCTTGCCCTACGATCCTGCGGAAGTAGAATCCTTTGTTGCCAACCAAAAGTGCAAGATCTTTTGGAATATGCCGGTTGCAACTACCAGGCAACTGAACGCCAATAAGCCTGATGTTGTGCTCCAAGATTTAACATCTCAGACTATGTATGTTATCGAGTTCTCTGCTCCGGCGGAAACTAACATAGTCGAAAAGGAGGAGCCAAAAAGGATTTAATATCAAGATCTAATACATGAACTGCGACAACTGTACCCGGGCTATACTATCCGCTTGGTCGTACTTATAATCGGATGTCTGGGGGGTATGCATAACTCCTTTGTGCGCAATCTTAACATCATTCCGGCTTGTAGATCTCACGCCAACATGTTAGCGGCGTCAATGCAAAAAGCAGTTATTATCGGGACGCTCCGCACACTCCGGTCGCACGAGACGGCTTTCTCCGGGAGTTCATGAACACCTTTGAACGCCCATGCCCCATTTAGAGCGGGTCCTCGAACATCCATTGGACCTCCCCTCGAATCTCCCACTGCCATGGTTTTGCAGCGAGGTTCGGGGATTTATTAGGTAGGGAAGACCAGGAAGGGGATGCTGTATGACGGACGTTACGTACCTGACCTAGAAGTACCTGACCTGGTACGCTGCACGGACCGTTCACCAATGCCCTCCCTTCTCGTCGTCGACGGTCGGAACATCACTGAACGCGCAGAAATAGCTAATTGTTTAGCTAAACACTTTGAGTGCGTCAGTGGCTCCCAAAACTATGACCCGGACTTCCTGCGGATCAAGATCGAACACGAACAAAATGATCTTGATTTTTTCTCAGATGAATCCCTCCAGTACAACCAACCGTTTTCTATGCAAGAATTACTGGAGGCGCTTCGGAGATCTGGGGATACTTCCCCTGGACCTGATGAGATCCCCTACGCCATGATCCGGAACCTGCCTTATCCTGGTAAGTGTAGGTTACTGGATCTGTATAACGAAATTTTTAGGCAAGGCGTTTACCCTCCGCAGTGGCGGCAAGCTACCATCATCCCGCTGCTAAAAGAGGGTAAAGATTCATCGCAACTATGTAGCTACCGTTCAATATCCTTGACTTGCTGTTTCAGCAAGGTATTGGAAAAAATGGTGAATAACCGTCTCGTCTGGTGGCTGGAATCCCACAACCTTATACCTAAACATCAATGTGGGTTCCGCCAATACCATTCGACTACGGACCATCTTGTTCGCCTCGAGAATGCCATTCAAGACGCGTTTCTCCAGCGAAAACACCTTGTGGCTGTGTTTTTCGATTTGGAGAAAGCTTATGATATGACCTGGAGGTATGGCTTTCTCAAGAAGCTGCACGACTGGAGTTTAAGAGGTAACCTCCCTCAGTTCGTAAAAAGTTTTCTGACTGACCGCACGTTTCGTGTCCGGGTAGGTGACACTGAGTCTGAGGCCCACTCCCAGGAGAATGGTGTTCCTCAAGGCTCCACCATTAGTGTCACCTTGTTTTCCATCGCAGTCAGTCATATTGCAGCTTCAGCCCCAATTCGTCGTTGCTTGTACGTTGATGACCTCACAATCTTCTATGCAGCCGATTCCATCGAGGATATTCAACAACGGCTGCAACAAGGCATCAACGAAGTGGTGACTTCTGCAGAAGCTCTTGGTTTTCGTTTTTCACCCCAAAAAGCATCGGTGGTACACTTCTGCAGAAAGCGCAACGCACATCCGGATCCTGTTCTCACATTGAAAGGATCCAACCTTCAGTGCGTCGATAGCGTCAGGTTTCTAGGACTCATATTCGATAAACAACTTACGTGGCGCCCACACCTCCAAGCCTTAGCTGCGAGTTGTCGTAGGATAATCAACATGCTTAAGTGCTTGGCTGGTGCATCGTGGGGTGCGGGTCGGGAGTCGTTGCTTCGCCTGTATCAATCGCTAGTTCTGACTAGGATTGATTACGGCAGCATTGCTTACTCCTCCGCCCGAGTGTCTGCGCTTCTACTCCTAGATCCTGTTCACCATGCAGGCATACGACTGGCTACGGGAGCATTTCGAACGAGCCCTTCTATGAGCCTCTGCGTAGAGTCGGGTCTTCCTCCGCTGCGACTGAGACGTGAGCGTCTCTTGCTCAATTATGCGGCGGGGGTATATGCAACACCTACGCATATCAATCATCCGACTCTATTCAGATACCGTTTACAGGGGCTCTACGGTCGACGTCCCACCATAAGTCGACCAGTGGCTGTTCGAACGCAGGAGTTATTAGAGAGTCTCAACTTACAGTTCGCCAGGGTGCTTCCCAAACGTCCTATGGAAGTGCCCCCTTGGCTGATCCCTAACGTAAGGTGTCTTTTCGACCTGACTGGTCTCAACAAGGAGACCAGTTCATTCGAATATCGATCCCGCTTTTATGAGATCATTAGCGAACTTGACTCTCTCTGCATATACACAGATGGTTCCAAAACAGCTACGGGTGTTGGAAGTGCCATCGTCATTCGTGACGATCCTCACGCTTGGTCACTTCCTCCCCAGGCCACTGTGTATATTGCAGAATTATTTGCTATTTTGCAAGCCCTGCGATTCTGTCAAACATCCGAAGACAGCGCATTCCTCATTTGTTCCGACTCGTTGAGCGCGTTGCAAGCGATCTGCCACTCTCATACCATCGATCCACTGGTGCAGAACATCCGAACGTGTCTCTACATGCTCCGCCAAAAGTCTATCACCTTCTTTTGGGTTCCCGGACATGTGGGGATACCTGGCAATGAACTCGCTGACCAGGCAGCACGTTATGCAGTCGAAGTCGGTGAGCCACAGGACATTGCCATACGCCCAGAGGATCTGAAAGTGAGCATACGATCCGCGATTGATCAGAAATGGCAACGTGAGTGGAACAACCTCACGGCTAAGCTCAGACAGGTGAAACCTGAGGTCCGAAGAACTCCGGCACCTGTAAATCTGAGCCGGCGAGAGAGTGTGGCCTTGACGCGTTTACGCTTGGGCCACATGGCATTAACACACCGTCATCTTCTCGCCGGTGAGGATCAGCCAAGGTGCGCCGCCTGCGGGACGGCGTTGACCGTGAGGCATATAGTTGAGGAATGTGTAACCTTTGAGCCACTGCGCCAGAGGTTGCAGCTCCCGAATAATGTAGCCGACGCATTAAGTTATGATGCTGTCTCTGAAAGAAAGATGCTTGAATTTCTCCGAAATTCGCATCTTCTTCAGAGACTGTAGGGGCTTTACATCTCTTAATTTTATACAAGTCGTCTCTTTTTGTCTCCCCCGATAGTAAATTTTATTTCAGTCGATTTTAAATTTTGTGTTCAAAAAATTCTTTGTGATGTCCTAATTTATTTATTTATTAACCAACCCTGTTCCAGCTGGTCTGGCAGGGTACTTTTAGTCTTTTGTTATGCCACTAAGGGCCTTTACGCCCTTAGTGGTACTGTTTGTTGTTTCCGTTATTGTTTTTTAACGATGTACCGCCGAGGGCTCTTTACACCCGAGGTGGTACATCATTTGTTCCTTTCATCTGTGATATTTTGTTATGCCGCTGTAGGCCTGTTGTTATGGCTCTACAGCGGTATTGTTTTAACCCCTTATTGCTTCACTGGTCGGCCTGTGGCCTCCCAGTGACGCAATAAGTTTTATCTGTGATCTTCTACTGTGATAATGGTCTGTGATACTGTGTGTTTTCTAGTCGGTTCTCTCCACTCCGGGGACCTTTACACCTCGGAGGGAGTTCCAGCGATGGCTTCCAGGCCTTGGTGACCGGACGCTCTGTCTAGTACTTATCGTACCGTCACCAAGGACTGTCCGCTCTTTTTAAGCCCTGGGATGGCAGGGCCCATCGATGGATTTTATTATGTGTATGTTTTGTCCCTTGTCTATCGCATTTATGTGTTCCTGTCTGTTTTGTGTATGTTTTTATCTTTACCGTTTATGGCGGCGCATGCCCTCTGTTGGCGATGCCGCCGGGTGCTGCTGACCGCGCCATCCACCGGCAGCAGTACCCCAATTTTAATCAAAAAAAATAATAATAATAATAATAATAATTCAATCAAACTCTGGTGTCGAAAAAATTATTTGGCCCAACTCCAGTTTTTTTTTATTTTTGTTTCCTTACTATATTAGGATCGGAAGAAATGAAAATTCTAAAATAACAACCTGTTTTTTTATATAAATACAGGAAGATTAATAAACCACAATAGTTTGTGTCGAATAGTGGTGCAGTGAACAAACGTAAAGATCAGTTTGCTAGTGAATATTGTTAGTTTACGTAAATAAATTATATTAATCAAGATGGTCATAAATCCAGTAAATGATTTAAAGTTACTCCTGGCTTACTTTCAAGCAATGTACCTAATGGAAACCCCTGTTAACGAAGCGGAAATTCAGCTAAAAGAGTCATTACAGGAACTATTGTCTGACAGTATATTTTATTTCAACGGTTTTGAAATTTCCGAAGAGACATCTTTAGATTTTCAAGAGCCGTTTAAAGAACATGAGGTTGTTGTTATAGACGAAGAGGAAGAATGGGAAAATAACGAAAATTTAGAACCTGATAACTGTCTCGATACCAGTGAAAAAATAGATATTGATTATAGAAGAGCAGCTGTCGAGTACTGGATGGGTCCTGAAAAGAAAAAACACCGTAATTTGGAAGCAGTCAAACATAGATACAGAAAAGTTACTTCTATAACCCAATTGAAACGTTGGCAACGTCAATTAAATGTTGGAGGGAACCGTTTAGATAAATTGTCAAGTATATCCAAAATGACACTGGATAAATTTAGAAGTGCTATTGATCAAGGTGCTATTGTACATGATATCGATTTACAAAGGTGGGCTTTACAAGCTGGAAACGAAATTGGTATGTTAAATTCAGCATTTAAGGCATCAAGACGCTGGGTTTGGAGTTTCAAAAAAGCTAACCGAATTGTTTCGCGAAAAATAACAAAATTTATAAACAGAAAAACGTTAGAACAGTCTACCGATTTACAAAAAGAAGCTAATCAGTTTATTGAAAAAGTAAAATCACTTATTCCCGATTATAATTTAACCCTTTATATCACTATGTAACATTACTGTAACAAACCAAGTCATTTCTAAGAAATTCCAAGTAGAATAGTCAGGCCGGTTCTGGGCCACTTTCAGTGGTGGAAGCGCTCTGTTGTAGGCGAGACGTTTGAGCGGTGCGGTGTGTGTGTTGTGGTGAGTGTGGGTGGGGCGGGGTGGATTGGCGGTAGGTGATGACGCGCGTTGTTGTATGCATGTATTTTTTTTTTTTTTTTGGTGTGAGTACGTAGGGTAGACCGGGGTCATTTGGGCAATGAAATTTGTACGAGGTAATTTGAGCAACGATAAATATAAATATAAAAACTTAAATATATATTATAAATAAAAATTGTATACGGTAGACCGGGGTTATTTGGGCAATGAAATTTGTACGAGGTAATTTGAGCAACGATAAATATAAATATAAAAACTTAAATATATATTATAAATAAAAATTGAATAATAAAGTTTTTTAATTATGTAGATATTATTTTCAAAATAAAAATTATAAAATTAAAAATAATGTTTTATTATATATTATTTACCCTTTATTCACTAACAAATATATTAAGAAATATAAAGTATTATTTTTATATTATTATACAACATTTAAAACTTCTGAATATAAAGAATATATTGGATGGATAATTAATAGGATAAATTGGATGTGGAAAGTATATTTAGAGGTAAATATAAAATAAAAAAAAAAGCTTTTAAGTACAGTAATAAAAAATATTTATTAATAAATGAAATTAGAATTATACATTATTATTACTGGTATTACTTATAAAACTATATATTTTTACAAATATCGTATCCACAATCAGACAACGATCATACCATGTTGAAAACACCGGTTCTCGTTCGATCACCGAAGTTAAGCAACATCGGGCATGGTAAGTACTTTCATGGGTGACCAGTTATGGAACGCCATGTGTTGTTGTCAATAGTTTTCCTTTTTTTATCATCTATAAATAATAGATAAAATTAGCTAACAGGTTAAATTGGTAACACTTATTGTTAAAAACATTAATCTACATAAAATAAAAGTTAATAGGTTAAATTGGTAACACTTATTGTTAAAAACATTAATCTACATAAAATAAAAGTTAATAGGTTAAATTGGTAACACTTATTGTTAAAAACATTAATCTACATAAAATAAAAGTTAATAGGTTAAATTGGTAACACTTATTGTTAAAAACATTAATCTACATAAAATAAAAGTTAATAGGTTAAATTGGTAACACTTATTGTTAAAAACATTAATCTACATAAAATAAAAGTTAATAGGTTAAATTGGTAACACTTATTGTTAAAAACATTAATCTACATAAAATAAAAGTTAATAGGTTAAATTGGTAACACTTATTGTTAAAAACATTAATCTACATAAAATAAAAGTTAATAGGTTAAATTGGTAACACTTATTGTTAAAAACATTAATCTACATAAAATAAAAGTTAATAGGTTAAATTGGTAACACTTATTGTTAAAAACATTAATCTACATAAAATAAAAGTTAATAGGTTAAATTGGTAACACTTATTGTTAAAAACATTAATCTACATAAAATAAAAGTTAATAGGTTACATTAGTATTAGCCATTGTTAAATAATAATAATATATAATTATTATTAAATATTTAGTTATTTAAAAAGCCCTTAAAAGTATTTCTAATAATACTTTTAAGGGCTTTATCATATAATAATAATAGATATAATTATTTAATAGGTTAAATTAGTATTAGCCATTGTTAATTAATAATAATATATAATTATTATTAAAAATTTAGTTATTTAAAAAGCCCTTAAAAGTATTTCTAATAATACTTTAAAGGGCTTAAACATAGATTAATTAAGAGAATAAAAAAAATTTGATAAAAAAAGCCCCCAGTAATTAAACTGAGAGCTAAATGTTTTAAAATTTTTGAAAAAAATCTCCCTCCTATTTAATAAAACAAAAATAAATATATATTTTTAAAAAAATATCTTTCTTTTTCATAAAACATAAATATAAATTATGTATTTTTTAAATTATTTTAAAAAAAATCTCCCTCCTTTTTAATAATATATATATATTTATATTTTGAAAGAAATATCCTTTCTTTTCATAAAACATAAAAATAAATTATGTATTTTTTAAATGATTTAAAAAAAAAAAGAAAAAAAATCTATTCTTTAACTTACTTTTATTTCAATACTTTAACTTACTTTTGGTTAAAATATTATACATTCACCTGACTTTTGTTAACGTATTACAATATTTTACTTCCATTAGTATTTTAAATCTACATTTTTCATACATTATCATAAGATAAAAAGCCATTTCAATACTGTATATTTCAATACTGTATACATACAATGTACAGTATACATACAATATCATATAAAAAACCTTTCTAAATACGTAAGAAAAATAAAAATCAATATTTGTATTTTAACTACATATACATAACACATATTACATATATATATATATATATATATATATATATATATATATATATATATATATATATATATATATATATATATATATAATATATATATATATATATATATATATATATATATATATATATATATATAATATATATATATATATATATATATATATATATATATATATATATATATATATATATATATATATATATATATTCAGTAAGATGTGTTGGGGTGGCACCCTTCTTTAAATATTAAAACATATACATAATAACATACCACATATATCATATATATGTTTAGTAACATGTATGTGTTTGTGATGTTTCCCTCTTTTTTATAAACCAGAATATATTAAATGATAGGAAACATAAAAAGTTTTACATATATATATTCAGTAAAATGTGTTGGAGTCGCACCCTTCTTTAAATATTAAAACATATACATAATAACATCCCACATATATCACATATATGTTTAGTAACACGTATGTGTTTGTGATGTTTCCCCCTTTTTTTATAAACCAGAATATATTAAATGATAGGAAACATAAAAAGTTTAGTGTACGATACAGCGTCGTGAAGTTAAAGCACATAATATGTGTTGTTATATGCACTTAAACATTGTTTTTTGTGAACTTGTTTTTATTATTTTTTTCAATTATTCTTACAAGTGGTTACAACCATTATTAATTTTAAAAAAATTTGTAATTTTTTCCAAAACTATAAATTTTATATATAATAAAAGTGAACGAATTGTGTTACTTTTAACAAAATACATGTAAATGCGAACTTGTTTCTATTTTTTTAAACTATTACTTAAAAAGTGGTTTTAATATATATTAATTTTACAAAAATTGAAATTTTCTTCAAAATTATAAATTTTACATATAAAAATGTGAACGATTTGTGTTTGTGAAGTTTGTGGCGTTTGTGACTACTTTTTGTATGTGACCGTAATTGTTTAATTACAAAGTTTAAGTGCATATACCTTCATATATTATGTGCTTTTATTTCACAATGCTATTTTATATATTATAATGTACACTCATTTTACAAAAATTGAAATTTTCTTCAAATATATAAATTTTTAATATAAAACAGTAATAGATTTATCTTAACAAAATACATCAGTTTCAATTATCAATTTGTATCATTTACAAATAACAAGTAAGTAAAATTTTTTTCATTAACAAAACTATGATTAAGATTTTCTTTTATTATATATTTGTTTTTTATTTCTATTAGATATGAGAAATTATAAACGTAAAACTGAAAGAGGTTTTATACCTATCGAAACATTTAATGATGCCGCAAGAACAATAATTTCTGGAAACCGAAGTATCAATGCTGCTTCAAAGGAATTTAATATTAAACGTACGACACTATCACGTTATATAATTAAGTTAAAAGCATATAAAAATAAGGAAACGCAAGATTTACCGACAATTGGTTATAAAAAACCTAGACAAGTATTTTCTAAGGACCAGGAAATTGCATTAAAAGATTATTTACTACAAATGGCTTCGATATTTTATGGATTGATTCCGAAAAATGTTCGCCAGCTTGCTTATGAGTGTGCTGAAAAATTTAATATTAAAATGCCTGAAATATGGAAAATTAATAAAATAGCTGGCAAAGAGTGGCTTACTAGTTTTCTAAAAAGGAATCGAGAATTATCAATTAGAAAACCAGAAGCAACAAGTATCGGACGAGCGACATCATTTAATGTTCAAAATGTAAAACCATTTTTCACAAAATTAGCTGAAGTTAAGAATAAATATCAATTTACCGCATCAAATATTTATAATGTTGATGAAACCTCAATTAGTACTGTATTAAAACCTACTAAAATAATTGCTGCCAAAGGTAAAAAAAATGTTGGCTCCATAACTTCTGCTGAACGGGGCACTAATGTCACACTAATATGTGCTGTTTCTGCAAACGGAAATACAGTGCCTCCTATGTTCGTATTTCCACGAAAAAAATATAAAAATCATTTTATTAATAATGGACCAAAAGGTTCTATTGGTGCAGGAAATTCTAGCGGTTGGGTAACAAATGAAGAATTTTTTATGTACATGCAGCATTTCATCGCACACGTTAAACCATCTATTAATAATCCAGTATTACTCTTATTAGATAATCATTCCTCACATTTACATGTACCAACCTTAAACTTAGCGAAAGATAATGGGATCGTAATGTTATCCTTTCCACCACATTGTAGCCATAAATTACAACCACTTGATGTGGCTGTGTATGGACCATTTAAGAAATATGCTTCAACTGCACAAGATTTATGGTTAAGAAATAATCCAGGTGAAAAAATAACAATATATGATATCCCAAAAATAGTAGCAGATTCATCACCATTAGCTACAACTAATACAAATATCATAAAAGGATTTAAAAAGACTGGAATATTTCCATATAATGAAAATATTTTTACTCAAGATGATTTCGCTCCGTCATTCGTAACTGATCCCCCAGAATCGCAAATTTTAACATCATCACCTACAATATTTTCTCCAGAAATAGTTCGACCGTACCCAAGGGCTGCTTCAAAAGAACAGGGTCAAACCAAGAGGAAAAGAAAATCTAATGTTTTAACCGATTCAATAGAAATAAAAACATTAGAGAAAGAACAAAATATAAAAAAAAGTGTAAAAAAGTTACTAAAAAAATTAATATTTGTATTAATAGTAATTGCTTAATATTATTACCAAGGATTTCTTGCTTAATATGCAATGAACTATTTTCAAAGTGTAGCCCCAAAGAAACGTGGATTGAATGTCAGTTGTGCAAAAATTGGGCGCATATTAATTGCGTACCTAATACTAGTGATACATATATATGTATTAATTGTGATAATATTTCCATATAAATATTTCAAAAAAATTATTTATAAATGATACAAATTTCTTTAATATGGTTAATTGGATAAGGGTAACTTATTTAAGTCACCCTTATCCAAATAACCGTAATTTTGTCATATCTTTTGTGTGGTGTAATTTTTATATGTTCAACTTACCTCTGTAATGTGGTTAATTGGATAAGACTGATTTATTTAAGTGTGGTAATTTGACCATATCTTTTGTGTGGGGTAATTTTTACATGTTCAACTTACCTCTGTACCCAACTAACCCCGGTCTACCCTACATACTGTTGCTGCTGACGCAAGTTGTTGTGTACATATAGGGTATACGTCTTGTGACGCGAGTAGGTATAGTATGTGTGTATGCGGCGAGCTGCATACGTACATACAGTGGATGGTGATGATGATGATGATGCGTTGCTGTATGCATGTATTTTTCCCACGAGTACGTACAGGGTATTCTTGTGACGCGCGTAGGTATAGTATGTGTGTATGCGGTGAGCTGCATACGTACAGTGGATGATGATGCGTTGCTGTATGTATGTATCACTTATAGGAGTGTACTAGAGGATTATAAATATTGTTATGAAATACTGGTGGGAGATAGATTTACTGAAAACTTTGTTTATTGGTGTAACGAGACAACAATACCAGTAAATATCTACAGCAATAAGGTAATATAATTTTGAATTTATGTTTTCGATTGATAATATTTTATTTATTAAAAACTGTGTTTTTAAAATTGTATTACAGATTTTGGAATGTAATAATGATGAAATTGCATTAATTTCTTCCAAACATTCAAAATTAACAATTAAAGATTCTGACGAAGATGAGCTATTATCACAACTTTTTTCGGAGGAAATTTTATCAGATGAAGAAATCGATAGTAGAACACCTGAATATCAGATTAGGATCGATGTTTTAATATTGTGCACTTTGCAATTAATTTTTGATTCTCCGCTCGAATTCCAGAAACTTTGGACAAATGGATTGGCGATTCTGTTAAAATTACCGATGACGAAAAAAGAAAAAATAATTATAAAGAAATTTATCGAGATTTTTCAAAATTATTTCAACAAGTTGAAAGAAGACGAACAAACAAGCATATATGGATGGATAAGCTTAGAAGAAATGCTTATGTCACACAATACTTGGCTCACCGAATTATTCGATGCGAAAATCATCGAGAATTTAAATGAGTTATTAAGGCGATGGAACAACGAATTCATAAATACCCAAAATTTATTATAAGAAAAATGTATTGTTTATAATATTTAATGTTAAATAAATGTTCTTATTTTTTATTTTTTATTTTTATTTTTTTAATTAGACATTAGATATGGTTATAAAAATTAATATAAGGAAAATATTTGGTGCAGTTTAAATATGGATCGTGTGGAGGAATTTTGTAGAAAATTAGCACTGTTAAAGAAATCAACAGAAATGTATGAAGATATGAAAGAAATTAATCGTCGAATTAAATATTTAAATATAACTACTTACAATATGGTAAAAATGCATAACAATATAGAGAAAAAAGTTAATTGTTAAAAAAAGTGGTGGGGAAGAGATGAATAAGTTGATATGGAGTGGGAATAAGAATATTAATACCGCTTGTTGTAAGAAAATTAAAATTAGTTGTTTTTTTTGAGTATGCATGTGTGTGTGTGTAGATAATTTTGAAAGAATGGAAATGGATCAAGAAAAACAATATATTTTGCAAAAAATAGAAAAACTTCAAAAAGAACAAAATGAAAATATGATAAAAAAATTTTTACACGATGCAATTAAGGCAAATGATTCGTTGCAGATACAGGCGATTTTGGAACAGTATTCGTATATGCTTAGCGATGATGATGCATTTGATATATTGGAAAATATAATTCGTGAATATGATTTCTGTCCTGCAGAACTACTAAAAAGGATTTTCTCTCTAAAACAACAACTTATGGATAATCTAGAGGAGGAGATTAGTATTTATTTATTAACTATAAATACTAATTCTAAACAATTTGAAAATTTTATTAAACAATGGTTGGAGGAGAGAAGTTTGGAAAAATTTGTAAACCAAGCGATTCGATATGCAATTTTACATGTTAAACCAAATATCTTGGAGTTGTTGCTGGATTACGTAGATGCTGAAAAAATCAACGTTGATTTCAATCCAGAACAAAATAACGTGGATAAATTCGAGTGGGAGTGGTTGGAAGAAACAGCACAAGAGCCTTGTAGCAATATAGATTTTAGTATGTTTAATATGTTACGTCATATTGTAAACTTACGTATAATTAAGAAAAATTAATGTATTGTTTTTAAATAAATAAACTTTCAATTTACAAAATACATGTTTTATTATTTAATATTTATACATATAAAATTAATTTTTGTTATCATTTCTCTTCGTCTTCTTCCTCGTTTGCTTCATCCCCAGCCGCAGTAATTTTTAAATTTTCAATATTTGCCGCAAATTGTGTCTTTAGCTGTTGTAGTAGTTGCATAAGTTGTTCTAAAATGTTTGCAGTTTGACATTGTATATTGAAGATAGACAAATCAAATTTACCACTGCGTTTAATAGAGTTTGTAAATTCATCAAATTCAAAAAAATGTTCAGTTTTAAAAAAATATAATAAACCATTTGTATATCTAAAAACCGAGCGAAATCCATTAGGAATACCAGGAAATAAATCCGAAACAAAACCGTATTTAATTGCCCGCAAATCACACTCATCAATCTCAGCGAAAAATTTGGTATCGTAAAATACGTATGTTTTACCATTATAGGTATTAACTATACCGTTTAGAAATTTTTTCATAGGCAATCCAAAAACATCCTTAATGGATTTTGGATACCCGGGTAGTAAAGTTAGATTGGGATATTTAACAATATAGACAAAGTTGTTTATTACGAAAAGTATATCATTATTTGGTCTTCTATAAACAGCCGAGATTCTTTTGAAATTATGCGGCACGAATTTAATGAAATCGGTTATTAATATTGGTTTGTCAACATTTTTATCGTTGAGATTTATAGGAAATAACCACTGATGATAAAATGCAAACATTTTTTGATCTGCTACAAGAAATGTATTTAGCGTTTTTAAATCACATAAAACTGGCGGTGCCGATGGTGTTAGTGGCGGTGTTGTTAAAGGAGAAAATGGCGTTGTTGGAGATGCTTCTTTTTTGGAACCGTACAAATACCGTACAAATTTTGAATATTTCGGATATCATCTTGAGTTAATTTTTTATTCCAATCTTCTCGATAGTATGGATACATTACAGAATTAATATCGTTTGAGTGATCGATCCCAAGACTATGCCCTATTTCATGGGTTAAGGTCGTAAAAAGGTCAAATTTATCTTCCTCTGGATAATTGTTTATATTCCAATTTTCATCTTGATCAATGTGAATTTCAATGCTGTAGTTGTAATATGGAGGATATGCATGTGCCAATACATTACCAGGACCATCAAACAATGAAGAGCATAATTTACCACCGAAATGCATTGAATGTTGTAATCGACTATTTAGTATTACAATGTCAGGAAATTGCCTATCGTGTTCAAAAGTTAAACCAGAATGATCAGACCATAGTTGAAAAGCTCTGTTTGCTAATTCAATAACTTCAGATTGCGCTAAATAATAGTGCCATTTTATATGAGTAATATTCCATTTCTTAGAAGTAGAATCAAAAGTATTAATATTATCTGCAACACCACATCGCGGTGATTTTATTAAGGGGAGCATGTACCTTTTTGGCACCAAAATATCGATTTTTTGAAACATATCATAAAAAATACTATGTTTTATGCCCTTTTCAAAAATATATAACACTCTATATCTGAGAGGTTTAGAAATATGTGTAAAATGTGTTTTAAGAAATGTATGCACGCTTTTTTCAGCTGACAACATGGCGCGCTATGGATTGTTAGTGTCAGAATGTATTATATACATATTACTTGCTCCAATTGTATGATTATTAAGTTTTTCCCCTTTAGGTTGGTAGCACTGCTTGCTTTAGATGCATTTGAACAAGTGGTCAGCGTAAGTCTAGAAAATTGTAACTAGTTGGGAGCCCAGCGGGAGCCCGACACGGCTTCAGACATCTAGTCTCTCGCTGACCGTCGTCGAACACACAGTGCATTGTAAATACATTATTACCCATTGTTGGTTGAACTGCACTCTTTTCTCTCTCTGGTAATACGTGTGATGTAGTCATGTGTGTAAATACGCACACTACTATACAACACGAAACCAATACCACTGCAAACTGTGTACCTACACTACAGAGTGGGAGAAATTTTACGTCACCCACTTGCGACAAGTGGAACAGGGTGATTTGGTTACTAGTGTGGCTCCTTGCATTTGAAGGATGTAAGTCATCTGTAACTTACCTAACCTACACTATTGATATTATTGTTATTGTTTATGTTTACTAACAGTGTTTGTCAGTGTAATTCTATTTTGTGTGGTGCCAGTGATCAAAACTTTCGACTCTTAGTGTGTATTTATTATATAAATAAGTGATATTATTGTGTATTAGCCATGCCTAGAGTGAAAAGGTTCAATAAACAGTCTTACAGAGGTAACCAATTTCGTAAAAATTCAAGTGAACTAGGACTAAGTGCTTCTCCAGGTACAAGTGAATCTAATAGGCCTAGGCCTAAACAATCATCTAGTTCTAAGAAGATTAATGATTCAAACTTGCCTAAATTTAGTGATTATGACATAAACAATGTAAATATTATAATAGATTTACAACAGATTTCTGGCCTAATAAAATCTTTCACTGCATGTAAATATTGTAGTAGTTCCGACTGCATTGACATAAGCCTAGATGAAGACTTCAAGTGTGGAATAGTACATCGTGTAAATATTTGTTGCAATGTATGTAAACATACTGACTCAGTAATAAGCTCCAAATGTGTTAGAAATATGTATGAGTTGAATCTAAGATATGTTTATGCTCTACGTTCAACCGGCAAAGGCCTAGATTCTGGTAGGGTATTTTCTGCTGTGATGAATATCGCTCCACCAAACAGCCGAATTGAAAAATATAATAAAAAACTGCTTACTGCTGTAACAGAGGTAAGTGAATGTTCACTTAGACAGGCAGCTGATGAAGTTCGTAGCCTAAATGATGATTGTCGTGATATAGCAGCCGCTTTTGACGGTACCTGGCAGAAGCGAGGCTTCACCTCTGTGAACGGCGTAATGACAGCAACATCCTTCGATACAGGAAAGGTTATGGACTTTGAGTGTTTCAGCAAATATTGTAATAAATGTGTCAGAAAACCTCTAAGCCATGACAAAACCCTATTGAAACAGCACAAAAATTCTGGTACTTGTTTGGCAAATTTTTCAGGTACAAGTGGTGGAATGGAGGTGGCGGGAGCTCTGACTCTTTGTCGCCGCTCTGAGGCTAAACTCAATGTGCGATACACAAAATACCTTGGAGATGGGGACTCTAAGGGGTTTACTCATGTTGTGGCAAACAATCCCTATGGTGATGATGTTTTGTTAGAAAAACTTGAATGTGTAGGCCATATTCAGAAGCGACTAGGAACAAGACTGCGGCGATTGAAGAGGGATAAAAAAGGAATCAAATTGAAGGATGGTAAAGGACTTGGAGGACAAGGTAGGTTGACTGATGTAGAGATAGATCACTTACAACGTTTTTATGGGATGGCAATAAGGAATAATTTGGAAGATGTTGAAAAAATGAAGAGAGCAATATGGGCTACGTTCTATCACAAATTATCGACTGACGCAAAACCTCAGCACGAACTATGCCCGCCTGGGATTGAGTCTTGGTGCAAATACAGACAAGCTCAGGCAAATAATAAGCTAGATGATTTCAAACATACAAACTCATTGCCTGAATCTATTATGGAAGAAATAAAACCAATCTATAAGGATTTATCAGCCCCAGCCCTACTAAAGAGGTGTCTGCACGGTAAAACACAGAACCCTAATGAAAGCATCAATAGCGTAATTTGGAATAGGCTACCCAAGACCACATTTGTTGGCATTCAGACATTAAAATTAGGGGTTTGTGATGCAGTTCTTAGTTTTAATGAAGGAGCAATGGCCAAAGTGAATGTTTTGGAACGATTATGCATCCAACCAGGACGCTTTATGGTTGAAGGCCTTCAACAAATCGATTCCAATAGGGTTAAAAAAGCTGACAAAGAAGTCCAAGAAGAAAATAAAAAGAAGAGGATAAAAAGAAGGATAGGAAAAAAGAGTAAAAATGAAGAAGATGATTACTGTCCAGGTGGATTTTAAAGTGATTATGTGTTTTGAAGTGTAACTAAAACTTTAAAGCTATTTTACCGAAAGTACCGTTTTGTGACATTTCGGAACACGTTGTGAAACAATTATTAGACTTACAGACTTCAAATTTTACACACTTATTGCAGACTAGTTGGTGAGTAGATTCATGTTTTTTTATCAATATATATTATGTTTTTATAATTTTAAAAAATATTGTATTTACATAATTAAAAAAAAAATTTTTTGTTAAATTGCTACCACGATAATTTTTTTGTTTATTGAGATATTAAAAAAAAAGGCATGAAAATATAAAGCTGTTAATGTAGAACAAAACCCTAAAGTTTGAAGTCAATATGTCTAATAGTTTAGGAGATAATGGTACCGACATGTTGCAGTGTACTCCCATTTAAATAACATGGGACCCGAAAAAGGTACATGCTCCCCTTAAATTTAACATTTCATTTATCACTGTCCCATCAACAGGTAAATGATAATATTCTTGAAATAACGACAGCGCATTTGAAAATAATGTCTTATTTTGCACAACACTGTATAAATCTGTAGATTTAATATAACCAAATTTTTGTAAATATTCTGCTACATGCAGTTCACGTTCGCTTAAATCCGACGTTACAATAGATAAAATGGATACTAATAATATTAATAAATACATTTTTATAGAAGTGATAGCGATGATGATCACAATCAAAATGATTGCAAATACTTTGATCGATTAACTATATATGCATAAAAATAAAAAAATAAGACGAAATATAAATTTAAAAAAATTTAATTTAAAAAAAAAAAAAATACAATATTTTTAGTTTATTTTGTATTTATATTATTTAGCCATAATTTAATTGGTGGTGATATAATTTTCGGAAATTCGTTTGTGCCGAGTTTTTTCTTCAAATTCCGCCAAGGACAATAGGAAGAAAATTCCCCCGGATGTTCATCCCACTCACAGCCACATAATTTTTGCCTCGGTTTCTCGATTTTTTTTTTTTATTTTCCAGCAATTGTTCCAGAAGGTCGCGTGCCATTTCTTTTTCCCGGTCTGGACAATTATCGAAATGTTGCTTTTCCGTTTCTTCGTCCAAAAAAATGATATGGGTCGTATTATACAAACATCGTTTGTATGGTCTCCTGCAATGCCGCAGACACTTTACTAGATGTATTTGGATCCTATGCGGCAATACACAATGCGATTTGTTCACCGGACATGTAATAAATTCCATCTTCGATTTTGAAAAAATGAACTGTACAACTTCAAACTAGCTGGATCAATTTATATACGTTTATTTTGTATACTACATACATATTCCCCCCAAAAGAAAAAATCTGACATCACATATACTCTATATGTACTCAACTTTACGTATGCATCTCGTATATGCATAGTATACGTACTCACGTCACAAGTGTACCCTATATGTAAACATTTTACATCAGCAAGTGTATCCTATACATACTCATGAGAAAAAACATTCATCGACCTACGTCATCAGGTATATTCTGTACGTACCCACTAGAAAAAACATTCATATTTTTTATAACGACTTACGTCAGGCGACTTACGTCAGCAGGTATATTTTGTACGTACATCAGACATTAAATTCCCCCACTATTAACAATTTTATTGTTATAAAAGTCGAAATATTTCAATGCAAAAATCAGTTTTCAATTTTTGCTTTTTTCTTGTCATTTTCGTTGTACATCGTTGTTGTGAATAATGTTTAGCCAAAAATTTAATAACGTTAATAAACAGTGCAGTAAACCATTTGAGAACTTAGAAAAGTTAATTGTTGGGCAGAAGTATAAAATAGTCGACATACGGAAAATCAAAACGAAATTTGGTGATCGGTGGGTTGTGGAGTTAGAAGACGTTATCATCACATTACCTGCACGCTTTCAACGAAGTCTAACCGACGACGACGTTGTCGAAGCGAAAAGGAACAACGAATTCAATTTTTTAATCTGCGGTGGTAAAAAGTTTAATACATACCTATTGGAAATTGAATAATGGAAGCCATTCAACAGCGTTTATGTACCGAAATTTTGTGTATGAAAATTAAACTTTATCGACAATATCTTTTACAAGCAATACGTGACGGTCAATTGGACATCATCGAGTATTTTTTAAGCCAGCATCCAGAACTAATCAATAACGACATCGATCCGTTGGTGTATAGTGTCGAATATGGTGTTCAACCAGCTATCCTCGAATATTTAATTAAAATAAAAAAATGGTATATGCAGCAACTTTCTAATAAAATTAAAAAAGATTTTTCTTGGGAATCGAAATTTTTGACGGAATTATTGGACAAATATTGTACGGACAAATGTATTAGTCAAATACTTAAAAAGTGTACTTACGCAGAAATTCAGTATGCTAGACCTGATTTGTTAAATTTATTAATTGGTGCTATGAAAGAAGAAAAGGAATATAATTTCCGTTTGGATCAAGATAATAAGGAGGATAGACAATTAATAAAATGGATTCAAGACAACATTGAAAAAGGTGGAAAGAACTGTCTAGTTGGAATGGAAGATGTACCATGCTGTGGTCCATCAGCGTCAACAAAATTATCTGATTACATAGCTGTAAGAAATATTATGTATAAAGAATGGGATGTTAAATAAAAAAAAAAAAAAAACATTTATTTTTTTTTTAAGAAAGTTGTTTTATTTCTTATTTTTCCTATTTACATCTTAAATTACAATATTAAAAAAGATCTGCTCCTGAATATAGGCAATTACATTGCGTTGCCAAGTGGCCCCATACCTACTTATACATCTTAAATTATTTTAGTTACAATATTAGAAAGAGCTTGATAATTTATAATTCGATCATGAATAACAAGTAAATAAGCTTTTGTTTTAATTGGAAAAGGTTTGTTTGCTTCAAACTCTAATCGCAAATCAACTTGACTTGATTTTAAAGCTTCACTTTGTTTAGAACAATCAATAACAATAAGCGGAGCATTATTTACATAACTATCTTTATCTAAAAGTGGCTCACAGTTGTTTTTATTATAATAGTATTTTTGAAAACGTGTATACATATCATAAAGCAAAGCAGTTTTATTAGGTGAAAAATTAGCGTTAATATTATCATACGGGTACATTTCACCATTTAAATAAACTTTTACGTCTCTAATATCACAATGATCAAATTTACTAGCATCTTTATCTTTTTGTTTATGACGATCAGTTTGGAAAGCTAAAACAATCCATCTTGGTCGTTCAACGTTAAATGTTGTCTTAACAGCCCAGCTTTGCTTGTACGTTTGCTGTAGTTCAGGGTATTCATACAAATCCCAACTACGAAAACTAATATTAAGCGATGCATCAGCATTTAAAATTTTCACTAAATTAAGTTTCATAAAATCAGCAACGTTAACGTGCGGCATTTTAAATTCTAATACATCAATTATAATTTTAACATCAGTTGTGGTAGAACCTGTATTAAACATAACAGAATTTAAATAACTGTTTGTTCGAATTAAAATTAATTCTTGTCGCAAATTTATGATAATTTTATTAAAATCTTCAGCAAATCCAAGCAGCATTCTCAACGGTAAACATACACAAAAATTACCATTAGCGTCTGTAATTCCCCCGTTTTCGTTCCAACCCGCATTTGTCAGCACTTTACGTTCGTTGTCGTTGTATGATAGATAAGTTTTCATAGTACTTGTTATACCAACATTCTTGATTCGATCAATTTCAACACCACCCAATTCATAACGGATTTCATCGAAAAGGAAAGCCACTGCATTATTGGTTAATTTTACATCGCTAACCGCTGTATCAGTACTAGCATTTAGTAAACATCCTTCTAGGTAAATAAAACTTGCATATGGCCAAGTGTAAATGTCCTGTTGCTGAATCGCAATACGAATTTCATCATTCAATTCATATTTGCTTGATGAATAAGATTTATAGGTGTGATACTCTAAACGGGAAATTGTTTCATCAAACATAGGCTGTTCCTTAACTTGTAATATCTCACTTGTTGCCATTTCGTTGTCTTCTTCTTTACAAGTAAAATTACAAAGAAATTTTCTTAGCTTTAGAATGCAGTAAATTTGGAGACGATGTAGGCGATGAGCCAGTATTTTTTAATTTGAAGCCGAGTGACAGTAAAAATGCACGATTTTCAGGTGTCAATGCTTTAGATGTTGACGGTCTTAACGCCCGTGACTGACTGTTGGTGGATGCTGTATATCTATGATTAAATACTAATCCCATTGTTGTTGCGATTTTTTATGTTTCAATTAAATGTAATCTAATTGTTATTTCCTCGTTTCGAAAATTTACTAACTCACCGTTTTGATCAACAATGCGCAGAGTAATATTATCGATTCGATTAACAGTCACCGGATAATAGATAATGTTTGAAGGTACAATCGCTATTTTATAGCCAGGCGGTACGTTTGGAAAAAACTGATAAATTGTATGATCTAATTTACCATTTATATGCGACCCGGCAGTTATGCTACAAGTAATGCGAATAGCATTAACTTTTAAAATATCAACTGTATGTTCTGAAACATGTAATTTATCTGGAGCAAGTTTTTGTTTCGTAAAACCTAATAATGACCCAATAGAACCGTTGTGTGTAAAGTCGATGCTTCTATTAAATTTTATTTCACTTTTAAGTGTATTGTTATTTGCTTTAAGTATTAGATTTAGATTTTTATCTCTTTTTGATAATTCTGAAGTTAAATAACGAGCGATATCGTTTAATTCATATGAACCCTCAGGTAATTCAATAAAATCGATTTTATCATTATTATCATCATCATCATCATCGATATAAGTTACATCATTTTTATGTTTAAATGGTTGGTTATAATAGAATTTGTTATTTTTACCCGCCTCAATATTTGGTATAGAATTAAATGTTTCAATATCAATTAACCCTAAGGCATAATTTTTATTTGGATTTAGTTCAATAGAAGGGAAAAAATCTGCACTAATATTTGAATTTCGCGATGTAAATGTGAATGTTCTTGATGAAAACATTATTATTACTGAACAATTAATCAATTTGGCTAGCTATTATATAAAAATTTTAAACACAATTTACCACAAATTGTCTGATTGTAGGTTTGATCTTGATTATAATTATATCTTATTTGTACATTGGGACCAAAATAATCCAGTAATTCAATTGGCGGTTGCAAATTTCCAAAACTATCATAATAATGTACAACGTTTTTATCTTTTTTATATACTACCCAGTGTGTACCGTTGTTACGATTGCTATCTAAATTTACAATTGCCGATTCGCGAATCCAAGGTTTATTCGGTAAAGTGTCTCGCATATAAACATTTCTAAAATTTGGTATTTTTAATTTTTTTGCATACTCACGTAGTTCAATATTAGACAGTGGTCTACGTGGTATGCTTATTGGTAGTTTTTTGTTGGTGGTCGTAAATATAAACCAAGTCCTTGTTTATATGGTCTTAAATATAAACCTTTGCCTAACACAATTGCCTCCATTTTTTGATTATGTCGCTGACTTTCCGCCAATTTATTTTTTGCCGCTTTTGCATCGTTAACGGCTTTTGCAATACCGGCTGCACCACCTGAAAGTGCCCCCAGAGCTGATAGTCCAGCGAATAATGGAATAAGAGGTAAAAAGCCACCCGTCTTGGGTACTGGTAATATGCGTTCTTTTCTAATCTTTCGCAAATTTGACGAACGAATTGCAGCTTTTGCCACTTTTATAGCATGTTTTAAATCAATCGGTTTGGAATTTTTTAATGCATGTCGTGCTTTTCGTATAGCACCACCCAGTGTTATTGTTTTCTTGCTCTTCTTTTTAGATCGTGAACGATTTCGCCGGTGTTTAAGTAGCCCCATACCTAATTTTGTTTTAGTCTTCATTACGTTTGTAATTAAATAAGCCACTGCTTTTTCACCTAAACTACTGTTGTTTGCTTTTACTCGACTCCAAGCCGCCTCGGCTAATTGTCTATCAGCGCGATGTCTGTGTGTTAAATCGGAACTTTGCGAATACTGAATATCATGCACTTTACACGCCTCGTCGAGCTCGTTTATCCCCGGATCGTTACGTGCTAACCTTTTTGCTAATTTAGTGCCGGGTCCACAATATCGATAGCCCGGTATATGTAATTCAACAGGTAACTTATTAATTAATGAATTTACAATACCTGCACCACCTTTCGCTTTGACTGTTGAATGACGACTGTTTGTTCTATTGTTGCACGTCAGCATTTTTATACAATTTCTCTAGCGCAACTGTCAAAATTTATCGAATTGTACTATTATTTATATATATGAACAATGTTCACTTATCATTATTTGTCAATATGAAATTGCATAAGCAACATCACAAATTACCTGTACATGATATAACACCAGCAGTATTTTCAAAACAAGTACCAAATAAACATGGTCCTTTGTTGCCCAATAGTATTCGTTGTATTATTACCGGTCCATCAAATTGTGGCAAAACGAATGCTATGATTGCATTATTACAAGACATAAATGGACTTCGTTTTGAAAATGTATATGTTTATAGTAAACCATTACAGCAAACTAAATATCAACTGCTTGGTGAACTTTTAAACTCTATCAAAGGCATTGGCTATTACCCGTATAATGATAATGCGGAAATTATTCCACCAGCACAGGCTAAGCCTAATTCAATATTTATTTTTGATGATGTGGCATGTGATTCACAAGACGTAATGCGAGAATACTTTAGTATGGGGCGTCATCAGGATATTGATTCATTTTACCTATGTCAAACGTACAGTCGTATTCCTAAACAGCTAATTCGTGATAACTGTAACCTATTGATACTTTTTAAACAGGATGACTTAAACTTACGCCATGTTTATGACGATCATGTGAATACTGATATGAAATTTAATGAATTTCGTGATATGTGCTCACTTTGCTGGAAAGATGATAAATATGGATTTTTAGTAATAGATAAAGACAGCCAGCTTAATAATGGTCGATATCGAAAGAACTTTGATGTATATATATCACTACCTTAATATGATATTTAGTTAGTATTGTAAGAACCACTTACAGAGACAGGTGTTTATATAAAAATTAATATTTTCAAACAGGTAGCTCTTTTCAAGCTATTTTTATCATACAGGTAGTTGTTTTTTATCGAACAGGTAGCTGTTTTTATCCTACAGGTAGCTGTTTTCTATCAAACAGGTAACTGTTTAATTACTGTTTTTAATCAAACAAATAACTGTTTGAAAAATGGTTGCGAAAATTGATGAAAAGGTTAAAAAAGATATAACAAAATTAAGTGATGCAATACGTAAAAAATATCGATTATTAAAAGTGGGTAAACGGACCGTAGAAGAGTTTCAACAAAAACAACTAAGTTCAATAACAAAACCATTAAATGAATTGATTGATTTAACGGGATACAAAGATGATGATGATAATGATAGTAATAAGAAAAATTTTAAAACACCAAGAAACCGTGTGAGTCTAAAGTTGGGTCGTCATTCATGGTTAAAAACACCAAAATTTAAGAAAGAAATAGCTACTCCATCTTGGAGATCATCTATTACTACATTTAAAGAGGAACCACCTACACTTTTTAATATTTCACAACAAGAACAGCAACAACAGCAAGAACTAGAACAGGGACCATTTTTTCTAAGTGATAGTGAAATATATGAATCAGAACCGCAAGAATTACCCGAACATAGATTATCTGATATATTAAGAAGTAACCAAGCAGATGAGGTTTATGAGTATTTTATAAATAGATACGGTAATATTGCTGGTCATTACTTATCTGAATATTTTAAAGATAAAAAGAAAAAATTATTTGATGAAGCTTATGGTATAAGACTGGAAAACGATCATTGGTTTATTGGTAATAAACCTATTGAAATTGAACATAATGATATTATTATTGATGACAAACCAGGTGGCACACCAGATTTGTATGATTTACTTGTGCTAAAAAATCCACCAAATAAAGTCCCACCAGCAAATGATTTAAAAAATTATGAAGCAATACTAATGCAAACAAATGCATTAAATCGAGGATATGATCCTAATAAACAGAAAAAAGGCAATCGAGGTGTAAAGTATGTTTTAATCAAAAACTTGTTAAGTCAAATGAAAAGCGGTGCTGGTATAGAAATGACGGTCAATCGAAATCCCCCCAACTACATTTTTTGGGATAATCCTAATGAGCTAATAGAAAGGCTAAGATTATTATTGTCTTCCCGGAATGCTGGTCATTCGAATCATAATAATGAAATAATATCGATTATTGAGGAACTGAAGGAAGCAAATATAATAGAGTGAAGTGAACGCTTAATCATTAGTTTGTAAATAACCATGGCAGTGGTTAGTGGTATTGATAAATTTGGACGACATGGACAAATTAAACATAGCGAATTAGCATTATTATCTCGTGGAATTGGTTTTAAATTAACAGATGATAATAATTACGATATTGATAAAAAAAGATTAACTAATGTTGCTCCTCCTGTGGATGAATTTGATGCTTGTAATAAACAATACATTGATTCAAATGCATTAAAATTGAATAAAGATCAAACATGTTTTAACGCCGTTCAAAAACGTATTTGTAATGTTGCCCACCCTGAAATGGATAGCGATGTCGTTGACTATGCGACAATTAAAAAATTTAAATATGATTTAGAGCATGCAACGGAGGAATTGAAAACAGAAGTAACATTAAATAAAAACGATTCGCTTTTATTGTCAACAGATAAATCATATTTTGATGTTAAAAATAAACGTTTATGTAATTTAAACGACGCTCAAACTATTAACGATGCTGTAAATTTCAATACGATGCATAAGTATATTAGCAGTTTTTATGGCTTTCTTGAAATTAAATTAACAAGTAAACATATAACGACAATTAAACCAAATGAAAACCCATGGTTTATTTTAGAAAATGGTCTTACATTTTACAAATATCAATTACCAGTTGAGGCGGAAATCTACGATTATATTGTTAATCAACCTACAGCAGAATATCATATCAATGGTGTTCGACAACTAAATTATAGTAAACGTATAAATTATGGTGATCAACTGGGATTTAAGTATAATATTTGGGGCATTCAGGACGAATTGATACCACAACGGATACCACAATTGTATGTTCAGTTTATTATTAAGTATAAATTGTTCAACAATTAAAATAATTCTATTGGAATGTTCTCGGCGGAGAAGCGCGCCCTTGTTGGTGAACTTCATCGCAATGCTAGAAAAAATTTTCCACGGCGTCGAGTTATAGTTAAAGGACTTAATGATTTATTTCAATGTGATCTTGTTGAAATGATACCATATGCAAAACAAAATAAAGGTTATAAGTATATTCTCACTTGTATCGACTGTTTTTCTAAATTTGCTTTTGCTATACCTGTCAAAACTAAGCAAGGTAAAGATGTGGCTAATGCAATGCAAAAAATTCTTAGTCAACGAATAGCTAAAAACGTTCAAACCGACTTAGGAACAGAATTCTATAATGTACATTTTAAAAAATTAATGGATAAATACGGTATTAATCACTATTCAACGTACAGCACAAAAAAGGCTAGCATAGTTGAACGTTTTAATAAAACATTAAAAAACAATATGTACAAACAGTTCAGTTTGAGGGGATCGTATCGTTGGATAGATATATTACCAATGCTAATTAAAACATATAATAATACAGTACACAGTAAAATTAAATGCAAACCAGTTGATGTTAACAAGAAAAATGAACGGCGGATATTAAATACCTATTATAACAACATTAAAATGGTAGGAATAAAAAAATTTAAAATTGGAGATAAAGTGCGTATAAGCAAATATCGTTCTACTTTTTCGCGTGGTTTCACACCCAATTGGACTACAGAAATTTTTACTATAGATCAAGTGCAACATACTAATCCTGTAACGTATTTACTTAAAGATAAACAAGGTGAGAAGATAAAAGGCTGTTTTTACGAGCAGGAACTGCAAAAAGTGAAAAATCCTAACGTTTACTTGGTGGAGAAAGTGCTTCGAAAAAAAGGGAACCAGGTATTAGTGAAGTAGTTAGGCATTAGTTCCAAATTTAACTCTTGGGTGAATTCATCAAATATATTGTAATGTTTCATTAAAAGCTGTGTCAGAATGTTGGCGGACGTGCAAGGATTTAAAGTAAATAAAAAATTTATTGTTAAAGAATTAGCTATTGTTAAACTTAACAATAATGACAATTTTGAATTCGAGCACTTTTTATTCAAGCCACCATTCTCGTACAGTGAACTTACCGAGGCTGATAAGAGACAAGCACATTGGCTTACAAAATTCTATCATAAATTACATTTCAACAGCGGGCATATTGAATATAATAAGTTAGCTGAAATAATGTCCACATTAAATGCTGCTAATACTGTGTTTGTGAAAGGAATGGAGAAAAAAAAATGGATTCAAGAATATGTGACCAGTGATGTTATCAATTTAGAAGATTTGGACTGTCCATCGCTAAAAAATTTATATGAACAATTTTATTGTAATATAAGTTGTTTAAATCATTGTAAGAATTGTGCTATTTCCAATACTTTTGTACTATTCAAATGGTATAATAAAAATATATTAAATTAAAAATGTCTTTATTTTTTTTTTTTTTTTATTTTGCCCTCATGTGTAATTCAAAATATTTTTTTTCATTCTACAGCAAAGAGATTTTTTGTTATTTTTAATATTTAATTATATCACTTGAAACATAATGTATGCACCATTTAACTAGTAAATAATTTTTTAAATTTAAATCATGCACATACAAATTAAGTCTAATGACGCAAATACCAGTCTTTTTTAATTAATTATGTTAATTGCAATAAATAATTTTTTGTTTTAAATTAAAATGATCCACAATACCACTTAAGTCAGACAAATTCTAATGACGCACACACAAACTTATTTTTGAATAATTTAATTATGTACTGAAACATTATTGTTGTGGGCAAATTATTATGTCTAGACAAGATTTTTTCTTTTTTCATGTCTAGACAAGATCAAGATTTTTTTTATTTCTTCTTTGTAATTTGCAATGCGCGACACCAATTAAATCCAATAGACTCCAATGACGCACACACCAATTTAATTATATGATGCAACATTGTTGTAAATAAATTAATATGTCTAGACAAGATTTTCTTCTTCTTTTAAGATGTCTGCGTCATTTAATTATTTTCTTCTTTGTAAATTATGATGCACGACGACACCAATTTAATCTTTTTTTAAAATTATTTAATTATATGCTGCAACATTGTTGTAAAAACAAAATTATCAAGTCTAGACAAGATTTTTTTCTTCTTTTAAGATGTCTGCGTCATTTAATTATTTTCTTCTTTGTAATTTATGATGCATGATGACACCAATTTTATCTTTTTTTTAAAATTATTTAATTATATGCTGCAACATTGTTGTAAAAACAAAATTATCAAGTCTAAACAAGATTTTTTTCTTCTTTTTAAGATGTCTGCGTCATTTAATTATTTTCTTCTTTGTAATTTATAATGCACGACGACACCAATTTTATCTTTTTTTTAAAATTATTTAATTATATGCTGCAACATTGTTGTAAAAACAAAATTATCAAGTCTAGACAAGATTTTTTTCTTCTTTTAAGATGTCTGCGTCATTTAATCTTTTTCTTTTTTTTCAGAATATGAAAAATATTCCCCCTACACAAAATAATTTTGGTTATAAAAGAAAAAAATAATCTTTAAATGTTTAGTTAGTTTTTGAATTTCTATCAAAAACATGGAGTATTTTTGTGTGAGTAAAGAAGGTGTTTATAAAAATTTAAGTATAAAGGACATGGAAAAAATTGTTTCGGAGTATCAAAAAAAACAAAATATTGAACCTAATAAAAAAGAAGAAAAAGAAATGGAGCAAATGCCTGAACCATTAGACCTAAGAATTCCCAAAAAATTAATTCCACTGGATGAGGAAATGGAGAAAATAATACACGAAATAATGTCGATGGACGATAGCGACTGGTTGCAGTCGCCGCTAGAGGAACAACAGGAACAACAACCACAGAAACAACAGGAACGACAGGAACAACAACACCAGCAACAGCAGCTACTGATGAACGATACTCAATGGGTGCAGGCACCGCAACAACAGCAACAGGTACAAAAACAGCCACAGAAACGACAGGAACAACAACACCAGCAACAACAGGCGCAACAACACCAGCAGCAGTTACTGGGTATTGACATTCTAAATGAACTAATTGTTTCAAAAGAAAACTCATACCTTAATGAAATAGATTTTCTTGAATTTTTTAATAATTTTTAAATTAATTTTTTATGTTTAAATCTCTAAATTTGTTTATGTGTAAATTTAAAAAAAAAATAAATAAATGTGTTTTCAAATAATTTTATTGTTTTAATAATTTACAATGTCCCCATGGAAGTGTACGTGTAGAATTCTTAACAATGTATCGTTTCTCATCAAATGGTGATAAACCAATTTTTTGTTGTTTAATCGTAAAAATTTCATGTTTTTGAGAACGAATACATTGTTGAGTTCTATACGTATGACAATTCATTATTAAACATTTCAGATATTCATCAAAAGTAAGTTTTTTAATTGTCGACATTTTTAGTCCTTTTGATTTTTTGGTTTCTTCTTTATCTTGTACTCGCAAACTATACATTTTACGTCGTAATCCAATAAATTCTAAAAGCACTTTCCCCGCACATTCATCTGACATTAGACCTTTCTGCTTTCTATTTTTCAAGGGCATATTGTACACATTTTGTTTTGGGTAATCAGATGTATCAAATTTGTGAATATCACGTTTCATTATTTCATACACATCCTGATCAGTCCTTATGTCATATATTTGGCTATCTGTGTCAGTATATAATAGTGTGATATTCTCATAACCATATGTAGGATACATATAGTTATAATGAAAATCATAAACAAACGTTTTTGAAATGTCCAATATACAAAAACCGATGTAAAATGTAAAAATAATCCTAGATTGGTCAGTGACGTCACAACCTCTAACTTCGGGTATATTTTCGAAATAAGCAGCGGTGAAGCTAGAATACCACTTAAGATTTTCTGGCCATCACTCCCTGAAAAATTAAGGTCATCTATCCCAAATGTCCGGGGGAGATGGCCGTACGGGAGAGATGACCAGTCGAAAGTAGTGCGAGTTATAATTAACAGATGGCATTAATAACATTTTAGTTCAATTCATTTTGTGATCGGTGACAAGTGCCTGTGTGTTTTTTTTGTAAAAATAATTGAAAAAGTAAGTAAATTCCACATTATTTTTATAACAGGTGCATGATCTAAGATGAGGGGTTAACATATTATGTGGTTACAAAAAGGTTTTTCCAATTTCATTTGTTCTTTATGTTTTATTGTGAAGTCAATAACATTTTTCGTATTCTAACCTAAAAATGATTGTTGAAAATTGTATCATACTTTTTGAAACTGATATGGCCATCTCTCCCGGACATTTGGGATAGATGACCTTAATTTTTCAGGGAGTGATGGCCAGAAAATCTTAAGTGGTATTCTAGCTTCACCGCTGCTTATTTCGAAAATATACCCGAAGTTAGAGGTTGTGACGTCACTGACCAATCTAGGATTATTTTTCTCACCATTTATATTAAATATCTTTTTCAGATGCCAAACAACTATGTGCGAAAATCTACCAGAGGAACATGGAATGAGGCAGATCTAAAAAAGGCCATGGAAGAAGTAAATAGACAGACAATGTCTGTGTACAGAGCATCAATTGTGTATGGTATACCAAGAAAAACTTTGGAAAGAAGGGTCAAATCGAACAAAAATATTAAAGGGCCAATGGGTCCATCTTGTACATTTGGTACTGAGAACGAAAAGAGACTGTGTCAACATATAAAGGATATGCAATCTAAAGGCTTTCCCCTGACTATTGATGACTTAAGAAAAATCGCTTTCAGTTTCGCTGAACAATTGCATATTAAACACAAATTCAACATGGCTAGTGAAAAGGCTGGATATGATTGGGTGCAACTATTTTTGAAAAGAAATCCTGGCATTTCTTTGAGAAAATCTGAGGGAGTGTCTTATGCTAGACGCCAGGGCATGAACAAAGACGAAGTAAGAGTATATTTTGAAATGCTAGAAAGAGTTCTCAGTGAAAAAGATTTGTTCGACAAACCTGGCCATGTGTTTAATATGGATGAGACAGGACTGCAGCTGAACAATCGTCCTGCACATGTTTTGGCTAAGAGAGGCTCCAAAGCTGTAGCTATGTCAACGTCAACAGAGAAAGGAGAAACAATTACAGTTATTGCCTGTTGTAATGCAGAGGGAACTTTTTTGCCACCAGCAATTATAATGAAAGGTCAGAGAAAAAAACCGGAGTTTGAAGATGGATTACCGCCTGGTTCGCGCCTTTTTATGTCGCAAAAGTCCGCTTACATTACATCTGACATTTTTTTGGAATGGATGAAGGAACAGTTTTTGCCCCGAAAACCAGCAGGAAAAGTGCTCCTATTACTTGATGGTCATTCTACCCACTGCAACTCGGTTAAGATGTTGGAGTTTGCAAATGAAAATAATATAATCTTACTGTCAATGCCAAGCCACACTTCACATTATCTGCAGCCGCTGGATGTTGCTGTTTTTAAAGCTTTAAAGACTTATTTCTACGAAGCCTGCAGGCTGTGGACAAGGCGAAATCCAGGACGACGTCTAACCAGGAATCAACTTGGTGCCTTGCTAAATGAAGGTTGGGGAAAAGCAGCCACCCCTGCGAATGCGATTTCTGCATTTAAAGCCACAGGTGTTTATCCACTGAACCCAGGAGCTATACCTGACTCTGCGTTTGATGGAAGTATAGAGCCATCTTTTGAAAGACACCAGGTTGACCATAAGGAGACAGGATCCCATAAACCAGCAACGGTTTCCGTGGTATCAGATCCAGTTCCAAGTACGTCTGGAATTCAGATGGCTTCCATAGTATTAGATCCAGTTCCAAGTACATCTGGTACTCAGATGACTTCTGTGCTATCAGATCCATTTCCAAGTACATCTGGAACTCAACCATCATCGAACAAATCCACACCGACAAGAGTATTAAATGAAGTATCACCATTGCCTAAAAAACTTAATGAAGTCCGCAAACGTGCCAAGCAGGTAAGCCTTCTATTGACATCTGAAGACCATATTGAAAAACGTAAAATGAAAGAAAAGGAAAAGACAGCAAAAGAAGATAAATGTAAGAAACCGCGGATTATAAAACAAAAACAAAAGACTGGTAGAACTAAAGAAAAAAAGACTGCCAGAAAACGTAAGAGTATTCGTCGAATCTCAGACAGCAGTTGCGATGAAATACCAATAGATTTCCGCGAATCTTCTGAAAGTGAAATAGACGAAAATGAGATGGACAACTGCAGAGGCTGCGGTGAGAACTACTATAAGACACAACTCGTCGAAGATTGGCTGCAATGTAATATATGCAAGCTTTGGGTGCACGAAAACTGCACAGAGTTCGAAGACATGTGCTCAAATTGCGGTAATAAAAATAAACTGAAGCTCAAAGACAGAAAGAGTAAAGGAAAAAGCAAGGAAACTACTGGCCATCTCCCCCCGAGTCCTGTGGCCATCACTCCCGGACACTCCGGGTAAGATGGCCAGTCGTACTTTTTTTAAATCTGTAATAAATCTATGTTATGTTGATTTAAAGACTGTGTTCAATTAAGATTTGATAAGAAATATAAATATAGTTTTGTTTGTGATTAAAACGGTTGTTTTGTTCTACTTGGTTTCTTAGCTATCCATCCTTAAAGTTAGTAGGGCCATCTCCCCCGGACTTACCCTACTAGCGCTGGTTAATCTTAATAAATTTTTTATCCAACAGTAATGCAGCGCATCACCGTTATTTTTATTATTTTTAATACAGAGCAGATGTATTTTTTGACCGTTATTATTTTTACTTACGTATACCGGAAAAAGTTCTATTTCTTTTCTGGTAATTTCATTATAACTGTATACATTTATCGATAAATCCGGATTCATACGTTCAAATTTATGCAGTTGACTTAATGGTAATGGAAATTCCAATCCGTCATATTTTAATCGAGTACTAAAATGCGGATACTTATTGATTCGGTATGAATGTTGATCAGCCGGATAAAGTGCTGCCATAATTGACCATAAAAAGCAATACTGATCCAATTTTTTTACGTTGACACAAGCTTTCTTATTTTCAATTACTGTAGGCAATTCACAATAAGTCCCCGCTGTTAACGAACAATACTTATTCATGTTAACACGTAAATTTATTACCATATCCAGTGCCCAACCTGAGTCTCTTTCCTGGCAATTTTTTCAACAAATTATCCTTTACGTTCTCATTATACCATTCTTTTATATTTGTCGTCATAAAGATTTCTTTTGCCGGTGTAATAAATGTCTTTACATCCTCTTCGCCGGTTTTAGGTTGAATAAAATTTCCCGCAAATACAACGTAAATTTTCAACGGATTTTTCATCAATTCTTTACGTACATGTCGACGGAATATTGGAAAGGCTCGATCAAAAAATATAACTGAATCTTTATAGTCAACGTTGGTAATAACACCTGTTTTTACTCTTCCCTGATGGTGTACATCTATTAGTTCCCAATACAAGTGACGATGCCTTTGCCGTGTATTTAACCCACCACCTTCTTTAACAATGTTATGCTTTAATTGATGCAATTTTTTCTGATACGATTTAGATAGTGCAATGTTTGCTTCCAAACGTAAAGGATTCTCTAATTTTTCAACTAGCATACATTGAAATAAACGAATATTATTTTTGTTATGCTTTAACCATTTCTCCACATCTTCCGCATTTTTAATTCGTTTTAACGCTTCTTCAACAACTTTCACCATATCTGAACTACATGGTGTATTATTAATTTGTTTAAACTTTTCCGCAAGCGTCATTGCCATTGTTATTGTTGTAAAATAAGCAAAGTTTACGATAATACTAATTTTCACTCTTCTGTTATAAAACTATATATAATTTTTAGTGTACCCCATAAGTACCCACCAGAAAAAACAAAACACATTTTTAGAACAAACTACATTATCAGGTATACACCTTACGTATGCAGCGCGCATACACACATACTATACCTATTCGCGTCAAAGAATACCCTGTACGTACACTCGCACACGTCAGCAGCAACATGTACGTACTCGCAGGAAAAATACATGCATACAGCAACGCATCATCATCCACTGTACGTATGCAGCTCACCGCATACACACATACTATACCTACGCGCGTCACAAGAATACCCTGTACGTACTCGTGGGAAAAATACATGCATACAGCAACGCATCATCATCATCATCACCATCCACTGTATGTACGTATGCAGCTCGCCGCATACACACATACTATACCTACTCGCGTCACAAGACGTATACCCTATATGTACACAACAACTTACGTCAGCAGCAACAGTATGTACGTACTCACACCAAAAAAAAAAAATACATGCATACAACAACGCGCGTCATCACCTACCGCCAATCCACCCCGCCCCACCCACACTCACCACAACACACACACACACACCGCACCGCTCAAACGTCTCGCCTACAACAGAGCGCTTCCACCACTGAAAGTGGCCCAGAACCGGCCTGACTATTCTACTATTCCAAAACATATATTTTATTCCCTTTTAATTCAATGTAGCGCGTCGGTAACATACCGTTCTATGCATTTTTAGTGTAATACTCGTGAACTAGATGGCATTATCTATATCAAAATTCGTTCGAAAGTTCACTTCGCGCTAATTTGTGACATTTGTTTGTAGGTGATATTTATAAAATTCGTAAAAAATATAAAAACTACCGAAACTGTATATCTGTGCTAAATATTCAATAGGTAAGTCTATTATTTTGGCTATTTGTTATTAGCAATGCATAATATTTGGTAACTTATGAGTTATTTTCGAATTATTGTATGTGACATTTCTGCAACATTGCGTGATAACGTTCCTTGAGTGTAGTACATTGAATTTTATTTGTTTTGTTGTCAGGATGGCTTCCCGAAGACTCGGAGAAGAAGAAATTGAGCAATATCTTTTCGATTATGAGGCTAGTGAGGATGGTTTGGATGATGATGACGACAGCATTGCGGATCCCGATTTTATTCCTGATCTGGAGTTACCTTTGGAAGATGAAGTTGGTGAAGACATCCCGGAAGTGAATATTGATAATATTATTGATGACTTGGAGCAAAATGGTAGTACTTGCCAAAGCTTATCCACTGATCCAGTGTCACCCCAGCCAGGACCCTCAGTACGCCGACAAGCCAGGCCGAAATTGAATATACGCTGGAGGAAGAGGAATTTAAAGGTAAATGAACAACACATTCGTTTTATGGGCGACGAAGCTTTGCCGACAGAATTTTTAGACCTTGATACACCTATTCAGTTCTTTCTAAAATTATTCCCCCAAGAATTGATTCAAGATATCGCCGACCAAACCAATCTTTACATCGTCCAAAAAGATCCCAGCATCACTTTTCGTGTCACTGTAACAGATATACAACAGTTTATTGGACTCGTGTACATTATGTCTTTAGTGCACCTTCCAAGGATAACAAAACATTGGAATACCAATACAGGCACACCACTAGTCAAAGACACAATGCCAGTGAACAAATTTGAAAAGATCAGACGATTTATCCATTTCAATGATAATTCGAAAAGTGTTCCTCACGATCATACTAACTACGACCGACTGTTCAAAATTCGACCAATCGTTCAAAAATTAAATGAAATCTGTCAAAATGTGCCATACGAAAAGTATCTTTGTGTGGATGAACAAATTTGCTCCACAAAAGCTAGACAAAATCTGAAACGGTATAATCCCAAAAAACCCAATAAATGGGGGTATAAAATATATGTCTTGAGCGGCGTAAGCGGTTTCGCTTACAAGTTTGAACCTGAAACAGGGGCAGAGAACATAATCGGACCTACTGAGCCAGACTTGGGAGCTGCGTCAAATGTTGTCGTCAGGCTTTCGCGTGAAATACCGCGAAACAAAAACTACAGACTATACTTTGATAATTATTTCACATCTTTACCACTCCTAGAATATCTGGCCAATCAGGGTATCATTAGTCTTGGAACTATACGACGAAACCGTATACCCGACTGTAAACTGCCCACAGATAAAGAAATGATGAAAAAAGAGCGTGGCTATTCTATTGAGTACGTGGGCAGTGTTAGAGGAATAGATATATCGTCAGTCGCCTGGAAAGACAACAAGGTGGCCACTCTTGCATCAAGTTTCGTTGGGGATCTACCTAAGACACAGGTCTCACGATATGACAAAGTCAACAAAAAATATGTGACTATTGACCGACCAAACATTGTTGGTGAATATAACCGTCATATGGGAGGTGTCGATCTGATCGATAGCATCATGGGCAGATACAAAATAAAACTGCGAAGTAAGAGATGGCAAATCCGCATGTTTTATCACTTTCTGGATCTTGTCATGTCCAATGCGTGGCTTTTATACAGAAGAGTACGCAAAATAAAAAACATACAAGACACGCAGCTGTCATCGGCAAGTTTCCGTGAGGAAGTTGCTACAGTATTGTGCAAGCTTGGAACCAAAGCAAATTCGACACGGAGGAGCATTGAACCATATATCCAGGCAAAAAACGTAAAGGTCCAGCCCAATATATCCCTCCGGTAGCGGTACGACAGGATCAAGTTGGTCATTGGCCCATATGGGCCGAAAAGAGGATCCGATGCAAGTACCCTAACTGTTCTGGTGTATCACAAACTGTTTGTGAAAAATGTGGCGTAGCCTTATGCTACAATAAACAAAATAATTGTTTTAAGGCGTTCCATACATCTTAGAGGAACAGTATGGTACAATGTTACATTTCTGTCACACTCCCTTTTTTTACGTGTTTTTACATTTCCAATAAAAAAAAAAATTAAAACAAAAAATACGTGTATTTTTATTTATTAAAATCTACCATTAAACCAGGCATTTGAGAAAATATACGCAGTTGAGATATAAAGGGTTAAACAATGTATATAATTCTGATCAGAGTGGATTCCAATTTGAGATGCATTCTGGTCGAACATTAACTAAACAAGGAGTAAAAAAAGTTGAATGTGTAGCACAATCATTGTCATCGACGACCCACAGTTATACGATTCAACCGACCATATCTGCCGACGGTCGCTTATTGTCACCGATGTTTATGGTACTTCAAGAATCAAGCGGAACATTTGGTCCACGAGTCAAAGACGCTTTATTTAAAGCAAAGAATATTTTTGTTGTAGCGTCCAAATCGGGGAAATTAAATTCTGGTAAGTTCCTTGAAAAACAAATTTTCAAGGTTAATTATCAATAAAGTACTTAATTCTTTACTTTATTTTATTGGTTGCAGATCTTTTCAAAATGTGGATAAAAGAGGTTTTTTTGCCAAATACCGGTAAAAACAGTGTCCTTTTAGTAGATTTGTGGAGTGAACATTGTCCGAGTCCCATTAACGAATTAACACCTACCGACAAAGAAATAATAGTCATGATAATACCTAAAGGCACTACAGCGAAGATACAACCACTAGATGTATACGGATTCCGAATATGGACGAATTTTATCAAGCGGTTTTCGGATAGTATAGTGCTACTCAATTACGATATCAATCTTCATTCTCGTAACAACATAATAAAGCTGCAATCACTGATTCATAACCAATTTTCTTCTCCACGATATCAAAACTTATTCCGTTATTCATGGTATAAAAGCGGATACATAAATAAGAAACCAGAAAAATTTGAGAATCCAGTTGCATTTGCTCTCCAAGAAAATTTGTCCCCCAAATGCGAAATTGAAGGTTGTGAAGAATTATCTATTATAAGATGTTCTTGGTGCAAGAAATCGCTCTGCTTAAAACACTTCTTTGAAGAATATCATTACTGCGAAAATTATCATCCATAATTCTAATTAACATTTTTTAATACTTTTATAATATTTAATAAATACATTGTAAAATACAGGCATACTGAAGCACTTTAACGTCTGTTCACTGTACCACTATTCAACATCTACTCAAAATAATAAATAAAACTTAATTTATATTTGTACTTGTATATTCTTGCACTATTTCATAATCCATCACATTTAATTACAAGCTACAATCCAAAATTTTTTTCATAATGCTATTTCAGTGTTTCAGAACTATCTATTTCAAGTCAAGGAGTTTGCTAGTTAACCTTATTTTTGCTATTTTATAAATTTTATAGTGACGAAAACCCAAAATATTTAATTTTTGTTAAAAATTTCGTTCTCATATAGAGCCCCCCATAACCCCCCAGTTACGCCGCGCCACTACAGTGGGTAACACGTATTATTTATTAACTAATAACTTGTAGCCTTTTTACAGAATTTTAACGAATTTGAGCTATGATTTCCCTAAAAAATTTTATAAAAACCCACTCTTAGGGGTGTTTCACCCCTTAAAAATTAAGTGACCCCAATGAAAAAAATTATATAGTAATGTAACCTCAGTCTAAACCTTTTGACCACTTTTCATCAAAATTGCTTAAGGGCTAGTATGGGAAAAATACAAAAATATGATTTTTCAGGAAATTTTTGGAGGGGTGTTTTACCCCCTAAATATGGGATTGGGCACGTATAATTAAAATATGTTTGTTACTTTGTCAAGCACTACAATATATCTTAAAATGAATAAAATCGCAGGGGTACACTTCCGTAACATTCCTTGTAAGAGACCTTCAAGTGCAATTTCAGTGTTATTATTTAGTTTAGGAAGAAATTATTTTTTTATTAAACATGAATGTCAGTCCGTTAAACGTTATAAGACTACTACTTATTATATTTTAAACTATGAATATAAAAGACACTCAATAATGAAGAAATTGAAAAGTAGTATCGAGAAGCTTTTATTACAAAAAGTGAATCAATTTGGTGGCTTGGAAATTACAAAAGAAAACACGCTTGATTTTGAAGAACCTTTTAAGCAACACGAGGCTATTGCCCTGGAAGACAGTATCAGTGACATAAGTTCATTTGAACATTCCGATACTTGCTCCGAGGACGACGAAAAATTAGGCTACGATTATAAAAGAAGAGCGGTTGAATATTGGAGAAGTGGCAAAGAGAAGAACTTAAAAACAGAAACAGTAATAGATTTAAAAAAGTAAAATTAAAAACGCAGCTAAAACGATGGGCTCATCAGCTTAATAAAGGTGGAACTATAATTCAAAAATTACAGGAGCTGTTTGTCCGGCCATGCATCCTGGCAGATACAGAGTCGACATCGCAAAAACGCTGCACAGTCGCCATTTTGAAATTAATTGTTTCAAGAACATTACTGTATAGTCACTGATATGTATAATAAACACCGTTATTTATAGTCTCAATTTATTTTGTAGTGTTTTTGAAAAAAATTCCCAAAAAAGCCTATTTTTTCGGCTTCTAGAGTGTCCTAACCCTTAAGTTAGGTAAAATCTCTCAATAATCTATACGTACCAACCCACTGTCGCATCTCGCGTCCAAGGTCATTCAGACGGCTTGCTGAAGTATACGAAATACTCGTATGTACTAGCGTCTAACGTTCATTCAGCTACTGGCAAAATACTTGCGCTGTACTACTTCCGGTACAGTGCGCATGCACAGAATGTGCAGCCGTCTGCGCAATCATAGTACTTCCGGCGCAGTGCGCATGCGTCAGTGGGGTACCATGGCTCCGCTTTCGGTGCACAATGCTCACTTTCCAACTACTCACCTATATTTTCCATGTTTACAAATACATATGTTCAGTAGAGTGATACGTTTTAAATTCTGAATTCTTACTAGATGCTTTTTAGAAAGTGTTTATCTAATAACTATTGAATACATGAATTATATCGGCTTTTTGTAAATTTTTTTTTGGGTGGGAAAATAATATGTTGAATGTTCCAGGTCTTAATTTTGCACGTAGGTGATAACAAAACCTGTCTTGACATTTTTTAATTACTGTTGTGACCTAGTGCCATTCAAGTACTTTCATTTTTAACAAACCATATATTATTATGTACGAGTATACTCCACAAGCAGCGGTATTCGAATAGGTTTTCACTTTTAACAAACCCGTATAAACAAAGAACACTAATATTGATGTTGTCTAGAAAGCAAGTAAAGTACTAGTCTTGCCGTAGGCAACGATGTTCTTATTATGTCCGCAATTAATAAATTATTTCAAAAACAAATTTGATTGCAATGGATACATATATTATTATGTATACTCCGCACATAGTGGTAATCGTAAAATTCCAAAATTAGTATAATAATAATACAGTATTAATATATTAATTATAGAATTCAAATTGCCGAATAGTTAAATGGGTTAGTAATCATAGAAATAGCCCGAACTAGTAAAATTTTATTAAAGTTTTTTGATTTTTATTAAAAATTAGCGTAAGTACAAATTATATTAGACTATAATATCGTTAACGTTTTACATTGATTAGTTATTTTTTAATTTATTTTAACAAGCATGGAGAGAGCTCTACATTACTCAGATGATTTAAAAAAAATTATCGTTACAATGAGAAGCAGTGGAGACGGTATTTTCAAAATTGCACGGGAAGTAAGGCGTACGAGAAAACTGTATCCGTCACGCAGTTTTGAAATTCGTTTGCAAAATCGTCCGAGCAATCAATATATCATAAATCAATAGTAGTAGAAATCAAATCATTCGGTTCAACACTTAGTAGTAGCAACCTTAGAATTATCCGGTTTGATATAGTAGTAGAAATTAAATCAACCAATTCAACATTTAACAGTTTAGTGCATTCTTTGTGAACTCGTGTTCGACAAGCTCTACGAAGGAAGACAACAAGCGTTAAGTTCAAGCAATTCAAACGATTCTGAAGGCGGAATTTGGTAAACCCATATTCCTACCATCTCAATAATTTACCAATTTCCACAACAGCGTATTAAAGAAGTTATCACTAGTGAGTCCGAAAATTTAATCTAAATTTCATTTCATTTAATATTTGTGAGTTTATTTAACATTTACACACAATTTTTCTACAGTCCAACAAAATCCAAATTTTCGCGTTTTTTAGTAGTTGAACCAGCTAAGAGTAGCCAGATATTTAGTAAAATACCACCCCCCCCCCTCAATAAATGTTCTATTTTTGAGTACAATTGTCAAAACGGGCGATTTCTTTGATTACAATAAATTTTAAAGTAAAAGTATTTTCCTTTTTTTCTATTTTTTATGTTTTGAACACACACAAACAACTACAAACGATTCCAAGCTAAAGTAAAGGAAGGGGGGAGGGTAACCGGCCTTTTCACTTTTTGAAATCTCACCCAGCTAGGCTGTGACGAATTAAATTCGACACATTATTGAATTCTTTGGAAAACGATTATAAACGAACTTTAGATTAATTAATAATTACTCGATTTGCAAAATGTCAGAATACTGACATCTAACATTTGTGTTCGAAGTTAATATCAGTCCAATATCCTCTGTGGTCCAATATGTCAGATCATAGAATTCAATAAAAATCAATTATATATATATATATAAAATGCCATCTAGTGGTATATTTTCAAATTGACGTTTACATTTCGTATTACCATCACATATTTTTTTACAGAAATCTGAAAAGTTTATTTAACGCTTTGTCCATTGTTTGATCGAACCTTTATTTCAAAATTAATTAACAAACAAGTTATATAACAGATAATTAAAAATAACTAATTTATATTAATTAAAAATAAGGATACACCGCTTCTTCTCCAAGCGACCGCGGTGATGTTAACATCGAACAAAGAAATGTAAAAAAAAAAAGGGGACTTGGTCAAGATGTAAATTAGAAATTATAACGTTATTATTGAAAAGGAAAAAATGCATCATTGTTAAGATAAGTAATGTTTTATTGTAATTAAAATTTGGAAATTTATTTAAATAATATGAAAAAATAATTTAAATTTAATGTGTATAAGCAAAATCATAACTTAATATAAAATATAATTAAATGGAATAATAGCATGTAAGTAAAATTTAACTTAAATATTTAACGTCGTCTTGTACTTTAGCATTCATTCGAAATTCAAAAAAATTTCGGGGATTCAGCAAAAAGTCTACGACTCTAAATTTAGTTAATTTGTAATTTAAAAGGTATAGATATATTTAGCTAATCGTATAAATTTATATTCGTAGATTTATATTTAGATTAACGTTAAGTAAATTTCCAAATATATACTGATTGTGTGTATAGTTTAATTATTATCAAATCACGTAACTATTTCCGATTAGGTAAACAAAATTTGAACATGTGCAACTCTTAGAATTATTTCGATATCTGGTCGAATCTTTTAAATCTTATAGAGCTTTAGTCAAATTTAACTTGTAACGTTATCTTCTAAAAAATTTCAATTTAAATCTGATTTTATTTTTTGCCAACCGTAATTCTGAAATTTCCAAAAGGCGTTCAATTGTGTCTGGACAGGGGTAAACGCTGGCAGGCTAAATTTAATTTAGTTTGCTCCCTCGTATGAAATCCGACACGTATATCACAATAAAATTGCAATAGTTTTCTCGTCGTAAAAGGTTTTTCTTTCCGATTTCTCCTCAAGAAATCGAAGGAGCACGTTTGGGCAAAGGAAGCCGTATTTAAGCCCCACTCGTCTCATGTTTAAGTATAACTTAGACACTTTAATTATAGCAAAAAACAATTGAAATAAAAGGAAAAAAAAACCAAAAAAATCGAAAAATAAAAAAATAAAAAAAAAAAAAAAAAAAAGGGAAAAAAAAAACCAAAATTATTATTTTTAATTAATGAGCTCAAACAAAATTTAATATCGACTAATTTATAATTTCATAAAATTTGATATTTACAGAAATACACATACAAATTATTCTAGTCATAAATTTTAAAAGGAAAATTGGTACAGTTATACAATTTGTGTTTGCAACTTTAATTTAATTTGATTAACAACATATTTTCCCAAAAAATTTGGTAACGGTACTTTTAAAAAATTTATTCTATAAATTTCGAAACTTCAATCTACATTTAAGTGAAAGCTGTACAATTTACTAACTCATGTGGTAATACATTTCCTTAACTAGCACACGCGATATACTTGAATATCGTGCGTCTCAGTTTGAAAGGTATCGCCACATCGAGGAACTAAGATGCAAATTCTACTTTAAAACCTATTATATAAAATTAATTTGGATTATTATACCAACTATTCGAAAATTAACCAAGAAACAATTGTGTGAATTCTCAAACTAGTAATTATTTATTGTCGTAACATTTTTTTTAAGATTTCAAATGTTGTAACTCAAAGTTATTTCTAGTCATTCTTTATTGTAATAAATTGTAGTTGATGAACTTTCGTGTTTCTAATTTAAAAACCAGCCTTTACAGTCAAAAGGAATTTCAGGTTATTTGGGGATCTTGTGGTTTGGGAAAACGATCTGCGACCATAGCCTTCCACTGCCACACACCATCTTGTCTCCATAAGACCTAGGAGAAAACTCTGCTGATCGTAACCCCAATCAACCCGAAAAGTAGCACCCAAAGTCCGAACACTCATAACCCCAAGACAACCAATTCAATACATAATAAGTAATAACAATAATCCGCATCCAAATAAAATAAAATAAACATAATTTTAAATTTAATTTTTTAATTTTTAATTTTTTGCTACAAGGCTTGTTGAGAATAAAAAGACGTGCTCTTTCCCATAATTATATTTACTTAGGTGCTCTAGAAGCTGTTTTATCGGATCAAAATTTTTCGTTTTTCTCACATATCTCAGCCGTATTAAAAGATATTTCAGTTTTTCTTGCATCAAATTAAAGGTCTTCGAAACGCGCATAAAGTACAATTTTGTCTCAAAATTTTTTGGCGAGAAATTCAAATTTTCCAAGGCTTGAAAAATTTTAAATATTTATAGAAAAAAACCTATTGACCCACGTCACGACGAAAAAAATATACCTATGTGATGTGTCTTTACCAGATCTACATGAATTTTTTCATAATTTTTCAGAGGGTGCTAGAGGGTCAAAAAATTCAAAATCAATTTTTTTCGCCATTTTTTGACATTTTTTCAGGAAAAACTTATTATTTTTTTTATTTTGCTGAAGAATAGAGGTTTCGGATAATTTTTTGATTGAAAATAAACCGGTAAAAGCAGTTTTTTTTTTAAAATTAACCTCTATTTTTTTTTTTTTAGTAATATTTAAATTATTTTGTCAATTAATTTTTTTTTATTATTTTTGTTTATTTTTTTTCAATGCTATTTCTTATTTGTTTTCTTTTTTTAAGTTATTTTTAACTGTCTTTTTTTTTTTTTTTAAATAGAATTAAACACATTTCAAGAATATAAAATATTTTTATTAAAAAAAATGAATTCATGTACCTATTATAAAATGAAAATACTCCTATTATACATATATATTTCAATCCTCATCGCTGTCTTCATTTATTACTGGAGTTTCCTGTATACTGAAAATCTTTGATAATACATCTGCTGGCTTTACTATTTTAGAAAGGTATCGAGCGTAGTGTCAACATGATAGCAACACTCCAGAGTTCTAGCACCATTGGGACAGTGGCAATACCAACGTTTTATGGCATCTATATCATTAATGTTAAGTTGGTATTGAATGTATACATTGAAAATTTTTGATTTGATATGTCTTGAGAGCCACTAACGGTTACCAAAAAAGTCTTTTTCAAGCCAGAAAAAACTTCCATTATGCAAGCCTTTTGCAAGATGCACAACTAGGTTACATCGTTGATATTCTTGGCCCTTTTTATGCAGTAGAAAATGATGCAAGCATACTTGAGAAGATTCTAGAAGATCTTAATGGCCTCAAGACACTCTTACAAGAAGGAGATATGTTTTTTCTTGACAGAGGTTTTCGTGACGTAGTAGAAGAATTAGAGACTCTAAAATATGAGGTACGCATGCCAGCTTTTCAAGATAAAAGAAAGCAGTTGACTGCTCTTGAGTCAAATGAATCCCAGACTGTAACCATTGTTCGCTGGGTTGTCGAAGCTGTACATGGTGTTATAAGCCAAAAATATAAAATTTTGCACAATCAGTTTGACAATAAAATGCTTCCCCATGCTGCTCTATACTGTAAGATAGAAGGATTTTTAGTTAATACGTTTGGAAAACGACGTGTTTCCAGCATTCGCATTAATGATGATGTATTGAAGCGAATTGAAAAATGTAAAAGTTTTGACAATACCCTAGTCATCGCGGTCGAATCAAAGAATTCCATTTCTTAATTGGAAATTGACCGAAAAATACTATAGTTACAGTTAAGTATCAATAAATATAAAATTTTAATCATGTTACAAAATTTAGCGATAACTATTTCATATCGTAAACAAATATATTGGTATGTCCAAATTAACTAAAAATTTTCTCATTAAAAATGACGCAAAATTAGACGAATCTGATCTTTTGTCTGTTTTTCTTTTTGTCATTTTTGTATTAGAATAATTATAGCAAAATGAAGTTGTACGTTTAGATTTGCTTCATTTGTTGATAACATAAAATTTTTTCTTAGTTTAAAATATTTAATTGTTCAAAACATCAGTACTCTCAAAAAAAATCCACTATTATTTCTGTTTCAATATAAAGATAGGTAGACACATTCATTTTTTTTTAAATATTTATGTTGCAACAGATATTGTACGATCTTCAGTATTCCAGCATTTGTGCATAAACATATTGCGCATAAAGTGGAGTATGCTTTTTCCATTTGAATAATTTTAACTATTTTTAAACAATTTTTTAAAATAAAAATTGGGTTTTATAATTTTTAGAAGTTTGGGAGTACAATTTTAGAGTTAATTTTTAAAATTACCTGAAACCCATACTCAGCTTTATGGACAGGTCCTTTAGGAATAAAATAATGAAAAAATATTTAAAAATATTCATTACTTTTTGAGATATGATGTTCCTTGTAAACGCTTAAAAACTTGTGAAAAAGGGCCCCCTCCCCCCTCAGGGAAGAGTAATGAATGTTTCAAAAATAAAATTTTCTATTTGAAACCCTCCCTAATTTGAAAAAAAAATTCAACAAGCAAAATAATCATAAATAAAAAAGTTGGTTTTTTAAAATAAAAATAATTTTCCAATAATTTTCGTGAACTTTCCATAATTATTCACACTGGTCAACGTAATGGATATGACTTAGAATTCATGTGACATATGACATGTAGCAAAAATTTGTACCTTTTTTAAATAATTTCCCGATGTAAAAAATAATACACGCATCAAAAAAAAAAATTAAGAATATTTTTTTGATTGACTCCAAGAACTTCCAATACTTGGACAATGTTAAGCGTATGAGCATTATCACCGGAAGCTTGACGCACCGGACATTTATAATTACATAATATTGGACAAGTGATAATATTATCCTCATTACGTAATACGAGGCTCATATAAACGTGAAATGGTTTTTCATTATTTTTACAAAATACGCAAAAGTTATAGAAATTTTTATGGTTTTTTCGTTTCTTTTTAAACGTTTGTTTTCGATTAAATATCGCCGATTTTATATTATCTTTCGCTACCGGTGACATTGATGATTGAGATAATGATTCAAAATTTTCTTTTTGATTTTCATTAACGGGACAGTATTCATAATCGACACCGTTCTGTTTGAATTCAGTCATAATTCGTTTCAGTTTGGGATCAGCATTATGACGGTTGTGTTTGTCGGCATCACTTTCAAAAATTAGTTTGCGAGAAAAGTTAGCAACTCGCGGACCTAAAAGAAAAAAGAAAGAAAATTAGAAAAATCTTATACACAATGAATTGTTGGTTAAAAGCATGAAAAAGAGTAAAATTTTTTGCAATTTTTCAATTTTTTCATATTTTCTGGCAGAGGTGTAACTACAATTTTTGCTCCCTGCAGTCCATTTTTCCCCAAAATTGTAGCTATTGAACAAAATAAAAATAAAAACACGGAACGCCATTTTCCTTAACACGTTCATTGCCAGGCTAAAAATATAGATTTGAATGGCACAATATTTTTTGTTAAATAAGTAGATTCTTATATTTGTCACGCGATATCGCGTGATTGACCATATAGTAAAGTAACCGTATCCCGGCAGCGTGCGTATTTCTGTTTGCGTGTTCAATAGGAAGCATTGTTGCCTCGAAAAACGCACGGTTTTGTTCTTCACGGCTCTTCTTCCAAACACGGGCCTAATTCAAGTCTCCCGTCCTCTAAACGCGTAGGTACGGATTTGTACATTATTTTTTCAAAAACGTGTTCAGGGAAACGCTATCATTAAAAGGCTAGTTTAGAATAAAATTCCTTTCAGAAGATAATACATCAACAGTAAAATTTTCTAAGGGTGCCAGTCTATACAAACAGAAAACGGAATGTGGAAAGCAGAAAACACAAAACAGAATGAACGAAACCCACACAACGGAACAGAAGAATGAAAGAAATTCCTTTCAAATTTAAACGAAATTGTCTGAAGCGGACATTTCTATACAAACATTTCCAGTTGTTTGATATAATTTTATAAAATTATTTGAAGTGTCATTTTTAAAATAATCATCATCGATGAGCTGTTGATTGGTATTGTACAGAGTAAGCCACCACTGTGGAACCATAGGTTGCCAGCATGCCACAGCTCTCGTTTGAAAAAAGATGGTCTGTGGCAGGAAGTTTGCAACTACTTAAACGGTTAGTAGACTTTTAAGTTCTTCTTCACTAATTAATCATAATATGTGTATTTGCTTAGGATTGTATTCAGCTAAAGAAAAAAGGTGGCAATATCTACAGGATTATTATGGGAAGGTGATGAGAAAATATTTAGACTCCATAAACGAAAACAGTAAGAGTGGCGCAGGAAGAGAAGCAGAGGGAATTCAAAACCATCATTTAGGTATTATGAAGCCATGAATCTTGGCATGCTAACGTAAAACAAGTAAATAAAAAAAACTTACAGATACAGATTTACCACAACAGATAGGAAACTTTCAACAATAAAAATGTTTTTCAAAGTTCTGTTAGTGTAGAAATTATTAAATAATTATCAGAACTATTTTGTCAGTGAGACTAGGGAGAGTACTACCGTATCCCACACAGGCCTCCTCATCACATAATATAAAAATTAAAAAAAGCATAGAATACCGAAAATATACCACCTTTGAACAGTTTCATATGTAGCAATATTTTTTTCTGATATCGAAAGATATATATATATATATATATATATATATATATATATATATATATATATATATATATATGTATGTAATTTCCGATTCACAAAATTGTACTATTGGTTCCTTCTATGCATAAATTTAGCAAGTTTATATTTTCAAAATCAGGTCACTGTAAAAATTTAAATTTTGAAATATATCTCAAAATTTGTTTATCTTACACTTACATAATCTGTTTATTAGAAATTTATTTTGAATAATCAAAATAACGATAGGTATAAATAGGACATGTAAAGAAAGACGCTCTCTCTTTTGAAAACGGATCTTGACTAAAAGGGTTCCTAAGGAATAACTTTAACAATGGCACTCTCACGTGCTTTAATTGTTGTAAAACTACCATAAATTAAACAATTATAAAAAAGAATTTTTAAGTGTACAGTTTAATACATATATATATATATATATATATATATATATATATATATATATATATATATATATATATATTCTACACCTTCGTGCAAATTCGAGATTTAAAAAGATAAGTATATTATTTTTAAAAATTTAAAAAAAAAAAAACATTCCAAGGAAATTTATTTAACTTTGTAAGCTATAATAATAATTTGGATTCAAAACATTTATTAAAAAAAAAATTCAACCAATTGTGATTTTTTTAAAATTGCAAAACAATTTTTTTAATGTAAATGCAATTTATCAAATTTAATTTTTAGTGATGAATTTTCATATCGTTCAATCTAGTCAGTCTAGTATTTTCCTCACCTTTTGGTATATCATTTGCGTTACGTCATTTAAAAATATTCTTTCATAACGTTTATATATTATTATTCTTAGCATAGTGTAGTTTCTAAGAATTTTTTTTACGTTGTGCGCCAGAAACGTTTCTGTTCGGAGTACAAAAATACTCGTCTCGAGCGCTGGCCGCAACTAAATTAGTATTTAGTTTATTTCGGTCGGAATTACTAAGTTATGCTATGGTATCGGAACCGTCCCCCGCGACACATCCGAGTAAACCCCTAGTTTAGTAATTTCGTACCATATTTCAATTAATATTTAGTTTATTTCGGTCGTAATTACTATGTTATGCTACGGTATCGAAAATCGAGTAAACCCCTAGACTAGTAATTTCGTACCATATTTTCATTTAGGGATAAGTTACTTCGATCTTTTAGTATTTAATATTTAATGTTTCTTTTTTCATATATCATGCATTATATTTTTTCTTTGGGAAAATACTAAATTATAAAAATATAAGATATTTAATTAACGTTTAATATTATTTGTAAAATTATCATATCACGATTTAATTAAATTTATACCAATTATTGGAAAACTTGCACTTTCTTTCTGATTTTAAATTTAAAAATATTTTCTGTATCGTATATAGGGTTCACCATAACCCAAATTGAACACGTGTCGTCTGAGTACTCTATTTTTTCATTTACGTAAGGTATTCAGCCCTCACAACCGTTCAGACTTAAACAAAGAAAATTATACATATATCATAAAACCATTGTTTGATTAAATTAATATAAACATTTCTTTGAAATAATAACTTTTGTAAGTAATAACAATTTCCGAACCAAAATAAAGATTATTTTGTAAAACAGCACGAATTGTTCTATAAGCATATTTTGGCACGTTTTGTAATTGTAAAAGCATCGTCAACTGATATAAAAGGAATGAATATCCAACCAGTTGACAATACTTGTTTAGTCAGTAATTGTATTTAGAGCTCTAATTGTTACAACAATTGTTGTAACAATCACAAAACTTTGTATTTTTAAATAAATTTTTTTTATTAAGTTTCGTTTACCGTGAAACGTAATTGGCGCAGTCGATAATCCGCAAGTACCGCCGTTAAATTAATGTACGTGAATCTTGAGTCCCGAACAACGGTTTATTGTGCGGTAAACTCAAACTTGAAGGAATATCAAGTGTGGTGGTTCACAACGCAAACACCGACGGTACGTGGATTTTAATCTTTCGTGTGGATACGGACCTATGGAAGCAGCAACAGGAAGAATCTACAGCGGCTTACTGTAAGTAAATAGTTCTTTTTTATTTGCTGCTTTTTATACCTAAATCCCTCAAAACCCTTAGCAAAAGCTCTAAACCTTACTTAACCACAAGTGTCCCTCGCAACCCCGGCGCAGGAAACGCAGTTGCCGAGCTCGAAACATCGGTATCGCGGCTTACGATATCCGACGTTCATAGTAGTTTAGATAGAATTAGTAACGAGACAAATTCAAATAATTTCGTATTAAACAATCTCTCAAAGGAAAAAGAAAATAATCTAAAAATGACTAACGAAGCTATAACCGGTATTACGCAAATATTAGAGGCATTCAAAATCCCAGACCCAATTAAAAATCTACCAGAATTTAATGGTAACCCCCGTGCTTTACACGATTTGATCGAAAATGTAGAAGAAATAATAAGCTGTGTCACCATGGACTGGACACAAGGCTATGATAAAATGTGGGTTAGGGCCATACGAAACAAAACAGTTGGCGAAGCCAACGAAGTACTAAATATGTATGGCACGCCAATAAATTGGAATAGCATAAAAAGTAATTTAATTTCTCACTATGCAGATAAAAGAAACGAAACTACCTTAATTAGAGACTTACATTCATTACGTCAGGGACCGAACCAAAAAATGGAAGAGTTCTATTCTCACGTTATTGAAATTCTCGCATCACTGTCTAATTTCACTAAATTAAACGAAACAGATATTAATATAATAAATTCAAAAATCAATTTATATAGAACTTTGACAAAAGACGTGTTTCTAGCTGGTTTGAAAGAACCTATTGGCTCAGTAGTTAGGGCCAGAAACCCAGATACAATTCAGATGGCCTTTGAATATGCCATCAAGGAACAGAACATCCACTACCACCAAAGGGGACAATCATATCAGAACAAACCTATTCAGAACAAAATTGTAACACATAAACCATTCCATACCACCACAAACATAATACACACACGTCACTTACCAGTCAATCAAAACATTCATAAATTTACACAACCCCATCAAACCATACAATACACACCACATATTCCTCAACCACCCAAACAAAACTTTTCATTCCCTAAACCTCAACAATCAGGACCATTCAAAGCAACCCCAATGGACATAGGTAGCAATATGATTAGCATGAGGCGCCCCAACCTTCCACATCAACAACCCCCACCAAACTTCTTTCAACAACAAAGTAGATCAACATTCATGAGCAAGGAACTGCATAATGTAGAAACACAAGAGAATCAAGACTTTACTAACCTAGACTCATACTTACTCGATAGTAACGAAACAAATTTAAACAATGACGAACTAAATGAAACAGACGATGGCCATTTCAATCAATCATATGAAATAGACGATCAAAATTTTCAGTTCAACTGGGAGAACAATTCGGATACATAGATAACAACCTACACGAATCCACCCTACCATACATAAACATCTAGAACGCACACGGACCACGCTTAAAATTTCTCATAGATACCGGCTCCTCGAATTCCTTTATTAACCCAGAATACGTCCATCCCAGTCAAACATTTAAAATCAAACCGGTTAATATCAAAGCACTTCTAGGCACACATACAATAGACACGAGTACATCTACCTATATTTGTCGAATTCAATCAAGACGGACATTTAGAATTCTTAGTTTTTAAATTTCATGCATACTTTGACGGACTAATAGGACTAGACGCACTCAGTCTTTTACAAGCACAAGTTGATGTTCATAATAAAATATTAATAACACCCTCTTCAATAAATAGATTGTTACTAAAATCCAATTTAATGAGTGGCACACACACAATAGAAGCAAATAGTAAACAGATAATAAAGCTTCCCACAGATATCCAATCTGGCGATGTACTTTTACCTGAAACCAGAATCAGTAACAAATTCTTGATCCCATCCGGCGTATACAATGCACAAAACTGGCATATAATAGCTCCTGTAATTAATATAACTGGCTATGATCAAAAATTTCTAATAGAACAACCACTCAAAGCCGAACTGCTAAACCATTAAATTTTAACTTACCATGACACGCAAATACAATCTAATGTACCAACCGCCCCCATCCCGTCTATAGAAAATTTAATACGAACGGATCACTTAAATACGGAAGAAAAACACGAAATTATTAAACTATGTAAAAAATATGAAGACATCTTCATAGAAGGTCAAAAATTAACATTTACCAATCAAATTAAACACGAAATAAAAACAACAGATAACATCCCCGTGTACACTAAATCATACCGGTATCCGTATATACATCGCGAAAAAGTACAAAGACAAATTAATAAAATGTTGGAATAAGGCATTATTAGACCTAGCTACTCCCCTTAGAGTAGTCCCATTTGGATAGTTCCAAAAAAAATCGACGCTAGCGGAAAACAAGAATGGGGACTCGTAGTAGATTACCGTAAATTAAACGAAAAAACGGTCGATGATAAATACCCTACCCCGAATATTTCGGATATTCTCGACAAGTTAGGTAAATGCATGTACTTCACAACTCTGGACCTGGCTTCAGGTTCTCACCAGATTGAAGTAAACCCCAAAGATATCGAGAAAACAGCATTTACAGTTGATCACGGTCATTACAAGTATGTAAGAATGCCCTTCGGCTTAAAAAATGCACCCTCCACCTGCCAACGTGTTATGGACAATGTTTTAAAAGACCTACAAGGAACCATTTGTTTGGTATACATGGATGATATTATAATTTTTTTAACTTCCCTTCAGGAACATATACTCAACCTAAGTAAAGTGTTTGAAAGATTGAAAACGGCCAATCTTAAAATACAATTAGACAAAAGCGAGTTCTTAAAAAGGGAAATCGGATTTTTAGGGCATATTGTATCCGAAGAAGGAATCAAGCCTAACCCCGAAAAAATTAGAGCCATACAGAAATTTCCTATCCGCAAAACACAAAATCAAAGCATTCTTAGGCCTAGTTGGCTACTATAGGAAATTCATTAAAGATTTCGCACAAATCACGAAGCCCATGACCAAGTGCTTAAAAAAGGGAGAATCAGTTAAACATACCCCAGATTTTAAAAAAAAGTTTTAACTTAGCCAAAGATTTGTTAACACATGACCCCATACTAGCCTATCCTGACTTTTCAAAAGAATTTATCCTCACAACAGATGCCAGCAACATAGCAATTGGGGCAGTGCTGTCGCAAGGACCTATCGGTCAGGACCGTCCAATATGTTACGCCTCTCGTACTTTGACCGACACTGAACAAAAATATTAAACTACAGAAAAAGAACTGCTAGCAATAGTCTGGGCAACCAAATACTTTAGGCCATATCTTTTCGGAAGAAAACTCAAACTAGTAACTGACCATAAACCATTGACATGGGTCATGAGCCTAAAAGAACCGAACAGCAAATTAGTCAGATGGAAGCTAAAATTGGCTGAATTCAATTTCACACCAATATACAAACCGGGTAAATATAACGCCAATGCTGACGCCCTATCACGATTAATAATAGATGCTAACTCTATGAATACACAATCTACCACCAGCACACAATCCACTAGTAATGCACAACCCACTAATAAAACCCAATCATCCAAAAGCACGTCAACAGCAACTATACATAGTGCAAAGGAAGACGACACGTCATACATTCGAATAGCAGAAAATCCTCAACGATTTCAAAAATCAGTTGATAACACAAAAAGGCGACACCCGTCCCCAGACGAAATACGCAATAATCTTTAAAAACAAACGACGAACAACCATGACGTATCCGGACTATACAGAACAACAACTAATAGACCTGATCAAGGAATTTATACCCCCAAGACAGATGATAGCATTATATTGTCCCGACGATGAGTTATTCTTAAAAATTCAGGATATCTACTCTCGATACTCTTCACAAGGCAAACAATATAAAATAATTAGAGCAACCAAATTCCTTAAAGATGTACTAGAGGAAGACGAACAGGATGCACTAATACGCAAATACCATGACTCGAACCATCGTGGTATAAACGAAACCCTTGAGCACCTAAGACGCGAATACTAGTTTCCAAATCTTAAATCAAAAACCTTTTTTATAAACAATTTTAAGTTATGTAATGAAAATAAATATAGTAGACATGCACCAAAACAAGAATTCGAATTAACACAAACTCCATTTAAACCTATGGAAATATGCCACATAGATAAAGTTAAATTCCTAACCATAATAGATAAATTCTCTCGATTCGGTCAAGCATATATTCTCGAATCCCGCAATAACCCGCATATATTAGAATCATTCGCACAGTTCATATCCTCATATGGACATCCAAAATTAATGGTGGTAGACTCTGAGAAAGGATTCGAATCAATACGATTTCCACAATTTTGTGAACAAAACAATATAGAAATCCACACAACATCTGTCAGGAGTTCAAACTTGAACTCCCCGGTAGAACGATTCCACTCAACTCTTCTCGAGCTCTACCGCCTTATTCACAACCGGAATAAAGCATACACCCCTAGCATGACTATGGTTCAAGCAATATTTGTTTATATTTATAACAATACCATACATTCCGCTATTAAGTGCACACCGTTTGAATTATTTTTCGATAGAAAATTTGATGCTAAACTCCAACCAGACGCAGAAATTGTAAAGGAAGCAAGTAATAAATTCCACCAAGAATCATACGAGCAACAAATAAAACAAAAAGAAAAACAACTCGCTAAAGCTAATAAAAATCGCGAAAAACCCCTCGAATATACCAAATATCAGATTACCTACTTTCAAGAAAATAAACACAATAACAAATTACACCCAAAGTTCAAACAGGTAAAAATACAAACCAATAACAAAGTAACCGTAACAGACGACAAAAATAGAAAAATTCCAAAACAAAAGCTAAAACGACCACATCTTTTACAGGGTCGCGCTAATACTAACAACAATGTCGAAGACGCAGAAAATAGAAATAAGGGCATGACGAACAACCCGGGCCTAGTGGCAATTGAATTAGGATCAGCTAGGATAGTTAAGGACCACAGCAAATTCATTCATATAATTAACTTACAAAATTATAAAGATAACCTACACTCAGAGAAATTACACATCAAATATGTGTCCCTCCAACCAAATGGTATTATCCTATATGAGCAACGAAATCATTTGGTTCCAGAAACAATATGAAATTTTTGGAATTATATTGTTGTACTGACAAAGAGAAATTGCTATTTTAAATATTTTTAATTATTTTATTTATACTAAAGTGTTGTTACAACATAAGCAGGCCTAGTTAAGTCAACTGTACGATATTGTTGCTTTATCAGTACTAAATGGTTATCACAACATAGGCAATTTTAGTTAAATTACGTATATGATATTATTAATTTAACAATACTGAATCTTTGTCACAACAATAGAAATTTAATTAAGCCACCTATATAATATTATTGCTTTAACAGTATTATCCTATTACAACAAGGTGTTCATTTATTTAGACAAAACAATTGTAATTGGTAATCTAAATATTGAATGTAATTGAAGTAGCAAAATTATATAATTCAAGTATCATTATCAATTAATTAAATTAAACAACAAAATTAATTATTTTGTAAGCATTATTTAATTAAATAAAATATTTAATATACTTACCTGTAATTAATCTCGTATTACTGTACTTACTAATTCACTCATCGTATTTCCCATATTTCCTTTTATTATTTATAAATGGTTTAGATTTGTTGTATGAAATGAATGAAATGGATAATCATGGAAAGCATTTGTAAATCAGCAACAAATTACAACTTGTAGATTTACAAATTCTTCCGCTTTTAATTTGCATTTCCCTCACTTCATACAATAAAAATAATCCACAGTTTTGCTCTTATAAGCATTCATTTCATACAATTAATGTTAAACATGTTTTTAAAAAAAAGTTTGCTTTTTTAAGAACGTTATGACAAACTGTTTCCTACAATACGCATAAAAAATCGGTACCTGTAAAATTCAATAAAAACAGGCAAAATAATTTAAGTATATACATGTAAATAAATAAAAACAATAAAAGTTGGTAATTCAGGTTTATTCACTAATATAAAAAAAAGCAACAGACGATGAGCCTATAGAAATCATGAGTGAATCTGTTATCTTCTCATTAACACTTCAAGTCGAAGGAGATACAACAAATATCAAAGGAAGCCTACAAATATCAAAGGAAACAGAGCGGTCTTTACCCACTGTCGATGAAATAATAAGTAATTTAAATTCTTAAATTTTGTGTTCTAAATAATACTAACATTAGAACTTCGAGGTTTTATTTATTTATTTATTTTTTATTTACAATTCGTAAATGTTGATGAATATTTTTAAAGCGTATTACATGTATACTTTAATAATTATAATATTATAATTTCTTTGTCTTTAATAACAAGAGTTATTATTTACTTATATTTAAATAATAAGCAATTTAAATTCTCAAATTCTGTGTTCTAAAGAATGCTAACATTAGAACTTCAAGGTTTTATTTTTTTATTTATTTACAATTCGTAAATATTGATGAATATTTTTAAAGCGTATTACATGTTTACTTTAATAATTATAATAATATTATAATTTCTTTGTCTTTAATAACAAGAGTTATTATTTACTTATATTTAAATAATAAGCAATTTAAATTCTCTAATAAACAATTTAAATTCTCAAATTCTGTGTTCTAAAGAATACTAACATTAAAACTTCGAGGTTTTATTTTATTTTATTTTTTTTTTATTTATTTACAATTCGTAAATATTGATGAATATTTTTAAAGCGTATTACATGTTTACTTTAATAATTATATTATAATTTCTTTGTCTTTAATAACAAGAGTTATTATTTACTTATATTTAAATAATAAGCAATTTAAATTCTCTAATAAGCAATTTAAATTCTCAAATTCTGTGTTCTAAAGAATACTAACATTAAAACTTCGAGGTTTTATTTTATTTTATTTTTTTTATTTATTTACAATTCGTAAATATTAATGAATATTTTTAAAGCGTATTACATGTTTACTTTAATAATTATAATATTATAATTTCTTTGTCTTTAATACCAAGAGTTATTACTTATTTATATTTATTAGTATTTATGAATAATTTTGATTGTTTTGAAAAGACACTATGAATACTATTACCACATTCATTTAAATTCTATATATATTATATATGTTTACTTTATGTTAATCCTCTAATTCTTTAAATATATCAGATAAATTTCAAGTATCCGATTTTCAAAATGATTATTTGTTCACTTTGTAAGCAGAATTTCCGAACAATTAAATTAACTTTATCCCATATAAAAATTTTTCATAAAAAAAATGATCGATATCCTTGCTTGATGAATGATTGTCAAAGAGTTTTTGCAACATTTCAGACTTTCAAAAAACATATTTTGAATAAGCATTTTTATGAAAGAGAGCCAGAATGTACTAGGAGTACAACTAATCATAAATTAGATATTATTTTTGAGGATGATAGAAGTACTGAAACTAGAAATTCTGATTTTGAAAATTCTAATGAAAAACTTATTAACTTAGAAACAATTCAAGAAAATTTATCAAATTTAATAGTAAATTTTATTTCCAAATTATATGCTAACAACGCTGTTCCTCGAAATTTAATTCAGTTTATTATTGATGAAGTAGATACAATTTTTAGTAGTTTATTATTGCAATTAATTGAACTTTTTATTTTCAACATCAGTGTAAAAGATAATGTTTTTGAATCACAAATTAAAAAATTATTTGAAATATTAAGGAATTCATTTACTAATTATAAGTCTGAATTTTTGAGATTTAAATTTTTTGCTAATAGTTCTAAGTTAATTTTACCTAGAACATTTTATATTGGAAGGGAGGTGGCTTTCCGTACAAAATCGAATTCCTTATTTAATACAGTCCCTGCTGAAGGCCAAATAATGCCTTTAAGAAACGTTCTGAAATGTTTTTTAGAGTTGCCAGAAGTACTGAACACGGTAAAAGAGTTTGTTTCTCAGTCTGAACAAGATATTTCTACATGTAACATTTTTAATAATGCGATTTGGCGAGAAAACGTTAACAGACACGCAGATAATAAAACAGTTTTACCTTTATTTGTATTTTATGATGACTTTGAAATTGGAAATCCATTATCAGCACATAAATCTTCACAAAAACTGGGTGCTGTTTATTGCACTCTACCTTGTATTCCTCCACAATATAGTTCTAAATTGCAGTATATTTTTTTAGTTCAGTTATTTTATGCTAAAGATCGTACCATGTTCGGAAATTCTGCAGTTTTTCATGAGTTGATATCAGAAATTAAATATTTGGAAAATGAGGGAATTAAAGTTCAAACAAATTTAAATGAGGAAATAGTTTACTTTGCTTTAATATCAGTTTTAGGCGACAATTTGGCCCTTCATTCTGTTTTTGGTTATAATGAAAGTTTTAAATCAAATTACTTTTGCCGTTTCTGTCGTGCTCATAAAAATGAATCTTTAAGAATGTTAGAAGAAAATGTTTTACTTTTAAGAAATAAAGAAAATTACATTGAGGATGTCCAAAATAAATCATTTGGAATAAAAGAAGAATGTATTTGGAATGAGTTGAAATATTTTAATGTAACTGAAAATACAGTTTGTGATTTGATGCACGATTTATGTGAAGGTATATGTAGGTACGAAATTGCTCAAATACTTCGTTATTATATTAACAATAAAATATTTTCATTAGAACAATTCAATCTGGAATTAAAAAAATTTAATCATAATGAACAGGACTTGGGAAATAAAGTTCCTGAATTATCAATGGAAAAGTTAAAAAACGATCAATTAATAATTTCAGCTTCTGCAATGATAGCCTTAACTTTATACTTAGGTATAATAGTAGGTCACTTTATTCCGGAAAAAGAACCTGTCTGGGAACTGTACTTAATTTTAAGAAAAATTTTAGAAATGTTATTAATTAAAAATTCGATCACTTAATGATAGAATCATTACAAGTTCTTATTGTAGAACATCATACATTATACATTGAATTATTTGGACATTCTTTTAAACCGAAACATCATTTTCTTACGCATTATCCAAGTATTATAAAAAAAATTTGGTCCACCATGTTTATATTGGCCTATGAGATTAGAAGGCAAACATAAAATTTTGAAAAATATTTCAAATGCTATACCGTCTAACGTCAATAAGATATATACCATTGCTTTGCGTCATCAACTAGGGCTGTGTCATTATTTTTTATCTAATGAGGGCTTTTCTATCGATTCTTAATTAACTGGTCGAATGAAATTTGTTTTAAAAACCGATATTTTAAAATATCAGTTAGATATAGACAAATTTACAAATTCTGATTATCTTCTCACATCATCGTGGTGTTTACACGATAATATTAAATATAAAAAAGGTAACTTTATATGCTTAAATGTTGATGAATATTTACTGCCTGTATTTGGAAAAATTGTCAATATTATAATTTTTCAAAAAGAAATTTCATTTATAGTAAAAAAGTTTCATACTGTCGGATATTCTGAACATTTGGCTGCATATCAAATATCAGATACTTGGAATTGTTACTGTTTTATCACTTTTGACGAACTTATAAATTATTTTCCACATATATGTCATGTAAAAGAAGAAAAATATTATATTGTTTTTGTACCTTATTGTAACGATGTTTAGTGAAAAACAATAAATAACAGTTCATTTATTTATATTCTGCAGTCAAGCTTTACATCCGTTGACAATATCAAAGGAAGGGTATCGATAAGCTAAAAAAATTGACCCCATAAAACGACAAAAATTTTAAATCATTTTTTCTTTTATATTTCTCATTATTTTAGTAAAGTACAGAACACTAACTTAATGCTAGAGAAATTTAAAAGTAACAGTCGCTATACGTTTTCTTCAGAAAAAAAATCGACAAACGTAAAATGGCTTTTTTTTTGGAAGAATGTACCCTTTTTTTTACTCTTTTTTTTTTAGACATGATACCTTTAAATTGTTGTAGAGTTAAGTTAGTGTCCTGTACTTCACTAAAATAAGGAGAAATATAAAAATATATTTTATAAGATACATCATATATCTCTCAATATATGCATAAATATAATAATATGGCTTATCGATACGCCTCCTTTGATATTTGTTGTATCTCCTTCGACTTGAAGTGTTAATGAGAAGATAACACTTATTTCTTATTCCTTATTTCATTGATTGTGTAGACACCCTGATTTTATAAGCAAGAAAATTAAATTTGGTTAGTGATTTTATACGTTTAACGGGTTGATGGTCATTGGTCATTGACGTTGTATGACGTCAAGTGAAACCTGGCTAATTCCCACATCACGTCGTACGACGTCAATAATTTCATATAAGTGTATTAGTTGTCAAAAAAAGTAACCTGTTTGGCGTTTCGTCATTGCAGGTTATGATCATCAACCGGCTAAATTATAATCGTTACATTAATGATTAGTATGTACCTTCGCTTAAATTTGATTCTTCAAAAATTTTTATATTATCTTTAATATTTTCTTGGTTAATTAAAATTAATTTTTCGATAAAAGTCGACCATTTTTGAAATAAAATACCTTTTTGCGTTGATTTAAATCTTACTGCAAAATCTTCTTCGATCTGCAAAAGAAAAAAAAAACTTAAGTTTGACCAATGTGACGTGACGAGCAACTACTAGCCTAAGACACATTATTTATTAACCTAATTTTCTATATTATCAACAAATTGTAGATACAGCTTACCAAATTTATCTAAGGTATTTAAATGAATTTTTAAAAAATAAATTATTCTAAATGCCTTATTTTTGTCAATGATTAAGTGATTTTTTATTTTTTAAATAAATTTTGATTGAATTAATGCGCAATTACTTTTAAGTAATCGCGCATTTTCAATCATTTGGATTGTTGAAAATCAAAAATTTTTAAATTACCAAATATTTTTACCTTGAACCATTAAAATCAAACCTATTTAATAACAATACATAAATAAAATATTACGAGAATAAAAATTTAAGAGCGTTAAGACAAATTTCAAGCACAATCAAATATCAGATTTTGGGAGAAATAATAATTCAGATATTTGTTACTGGGTTTTTTAATTTAAAAAAAAAAAAAAAAAAAAAAACGATTAAAAGGATGCTCACCAACATGTAGCCGATATCAGTTTTTAAAACAGGAAAAGTTTCTAACAATTCATTAAAATTTTTTTTGGATAAATTTTGCCGAAAATTAAAAGAGGTAACCCAGAATTGGATTACGTGATCCCAGGGCTTATCATTATTTTTTAACCATTCAATAGCTTCGATATCTCCTATAACAAAATAATTGCTAAGTATATAAAAACAATAAAACGTTAATAATAAAAATAATAATTAACCTTCAGTAGGAATATCTTGTTGAATAACTTCTTTTGACCTCCAAGAAGGTAATAATTTACATGCCCTTAAATTCCTTAATTTGTTGCGGTACTTGTCAACAAGCCTACCCCTTGAAAAATTGACTTGCCAGACGGAGAATCATTTTAATGGAGGAACATAATACGTTCCCAAATTTTCATTTGGAAATATCTGAATAATTTCTCTGGCAATGTTATAAAAGTCTTTGTTTTTTAGTTGCCTATAAATTTAAAAACAAAATAATTATAATTTTATTAATAATTTTGTGAATCTAGCTTCTAGTTGGAAATATTTTATTAATTAATATTTTGTTATTGTTATTAAGTTTTTTACCTTAAATTATTGTCAAATACTAGCGAATTCACTATTAATTCAGTAAGTAAGTAAATTTCGCGTTCTCCTATTTAATGTCTGATATTTTTTGTATGTATTTTTTATAATTGATTCATTTACTGAACTATCCAGAATAGAATTTATATTAAATTTAAATGATTCTTGTTCATCTGCAGTACGAAAATAATCCTGAGAAGTAGAAGCGGTAGACGAAGCTTCACCAACTTATGGTTCACTGTTTATTGTTACCTGGAAAACACAAATAGTTTATAATATTTTTACCACAAACTAAATTTAAATGAATTCAATGGAATTGCCTTCTTAGAGATTTTAACTGTGAAGGCAAATAACTAATTCGATTATCAACTTTCATATGTTTACTAAGTTCCCTCTGTAAAATAATTAACCAATAAATTTTTTAAAACTTATTGAAGGATTTTAGGTTCTGATAATTATTTTTATCCATCTTTTCAAATTCGGGCTTAAAATTAGATTCTTCAGTACCGGGTATTTAAACTTTTCAGTGGAAAATACAGATATTTGTCCCGCTCCTCCAAAAAAACAAAACAAAAAAAACTTACGACTGATGAACCTCCCGTTGACAACGCTACGGTTGTTTCTGAAAAAGTTTGTGACAAAGTCACAGGTGAATTTTGTATCAGTTTATAATTTTTTAGCATATTTTGGAATTTGACACGCGGTCCAATTTTTGCAATAATATTTTTTAAATCATGCACTTCGAGCAACATCATTGCTTGCAGATCAATTTCATGTTCTACGAATAAGTATATTTTTAAATTAAATTACAATAGTGATAAAATAAGAAATAAAATAATGACCAATAAAGTATAATAAAAAATCGGCAAGTGCGTGTTAGACACGCATTAAGTTAGAATTTCGCAGTTCGGTAGTTAGAGTTTTTGACAATTCTGGGAATAAATTATTTTTTGATTTTATTTAATGTTAAATAGCCTTTAATTTATTAATAATATGATTATCTGCTATAGGTATGAGTGTAAAAAAATCAATAATAGTGTTTAATGAAAAACGACACTGTCTATCAGAGGCGTAACTACAATGGAGCAAGTGCGCAAAAAGAAAAGGGGCACAAGAAGAAAAAGTAGCTTTTAATTGGGAAGTGATTTTTTATGCCATAGTCCTTAGAGCCTATAAAGGAAATTTAGATTATTTTTCTTCTTGTGAAACTTTCTTTTGTTCACTAGTCTCATTTTTGAGGAAAAACGAGAATTTCTGAAGTAGAGCGCTTGAGTCACATTTGCTTCAGAGCGCAACATTTGTAGTTACGTTTCTGCTGTCTATTAAATTGCCTAGGGTCTGACAATGATTAAAGTGGTCAAGTATGAAGTAGACTACCTAACGCGATGACAGGCAAAACGGAATAACAAAAATTTCGTTGTTGGAACTACGAAATCCTAAAAAAATCATTTGTGATTATGTATTTCCTTTTATAGATTCGGATTTTACCCTAAACGCATACGGTGACTAGATTTTTTAAAAGAAAATAGGACATTTTTCAATTTAGTTACTTTTGTCGCTTTTTACATTTTTACAAATTTTCCCTTGTAATATAAATCTATTTAATGACATGAATGAAAAAAAATTATTTTTTTTTACTTTTCTTAAGTCTATTTCTTTAACAAATCAACTAACAATAATTGTTTAAAAATTTTTTTTAATTATCAAAAAATCAACCAAAAATTTCAAAATAGATCAAAGATCCAACCAAAAATTTCGAAATAATTTTGTTTATTTTGTTCAAAAAATACAAGTAAAAAATAAATAAATAAATAAACATTTCTAGTATCCTGAAGAAAAAATCAACCTAATGAACACAAATCTTTAAAAACAGGATACCTATCCTTCGGAAAAGAGAACGGATGATCACCGAAATTATAACTCGAATTCAGTTACTACTCAGTGATTTGCTATTAAAGCCATTCCTTCAAAAATATTAAAAACAAGTATCAGAGACGATTTTAGGATTTTATTTTGGATAGGCCCAAATTTTTGTATACATATTATTATTACAGAGAGCCACGGAGGGTCATTTTTCTTCAAAAATACAGTTGACGAAGAAAAATGAATAACACATTTTCCTTTAAAAATATAATCAACGAGCAAAAAAATCGACAAAATATTTTTACTCAGAACTCTTGTTGACAAAAAAAAATAAATTATTTTGTTTTTTCATTTTTAAAAATTTTTGGATAAGCCTATTTTGGGCCTATTTGGCTTAATCGCTAATATCACCACTGACAGGTATGCACTCCTCAGAGTATAAAATTTTTTTAATTACCTGCAAAAATCGGTATCAATTCAGAAAATCCCCAGCTTCTTAAGAGATTCTCTATACTTTCTTCGTTAATTAATTCGGACATTTCTGATTTTCTATTACAAACTGACGAGTTTGAAAAGAAACGAAAGAGTAATTCTCTTTTCCCTATTATACTTTTCTCACTTTCTTCAGTATGATTCATTACTAAACAAAATTAGAAGAAAAAAAAAGTTATAATTAAAAAAAATATACATACAAAATATCAATTTTATATTTACATATCGATTTTTTTCGATTAAAAATCGATGTTTTAACAATTGATAATCTATAAAACAAGAAAACGCGTAGTCACATTTCTACAAAAATCGTAAAAATCAAATTCAAAATAAAAATAACTGTTATACGTGTTATGCATGTAATGTACCCAGTTGTTTGTCTTCAATTTCAAAACCTTTGTTGTCATTAAATCAGAATTTTTTTGTTGTTAATTTAAATAGGCACTAAATAAATAATAAAACACTTTTATCTTTACTTTTTTATAACGACTAAGCTTTAAAAAAATCGCTCGTATAATTTTTATGTAACTTAAGGATTTTAGTACTGATTATTAACTTCCCATTGGAAGTTATTGTAATGGGTCCGATTTTACAAATAGCTAATTTTGACATATCTACACGTTTCAAGGTCACTAGAATCCGAATCCATCGTTTTTAGCGCGATGTCTGTGTGTGCGTTCGTTAGTTCGTGAATTTTTTTTCGTCTCGCATATCTCCAGAACAAATGATGATATCAACTCTGGACTAATTCATTAGATGCGTAATCAAAAAATGAAGACCGGATAATGTTTTCAACAAATTCGGATTAATGGTTTGTTTTTTGTGGTACAAAAACGGAATTAACTTTATTAACATAACATAGATTATATGAATTTTTACCATGTTTTTATTATATAATGGCCTAAGAACCTTCCGTAATGTTAAAAACGCCAGTAAATTATTATAAAATTTATAAACAAAAAAAAAAAAAAAACAACGGTAAAACGAAATAAGAAACTTTTTGTGAAATATTTTTTGTCTCGCGTATCTTGAGAATAAATGATGATATCATTTGTTTGATAAGAGTGAAGCCCCCACCCTTAGGTACATAGGGCGAAGCCCCCGGTATGGTGCAAGGGGCAAAACCTCTATCGGGGGCCCAGGGGAGGAGTCCCCTGAAATAAAAAAAAAAAGTTATTTATGTGCAATAGTCTTTAAGGGCATCCAATGGGAAGTTGACAGTGTGGGTAGACCTGTCCCCCAAATTTTTTTCTATTAACTTTACACAGAAATAAAATGATTGTTACTCTGAGCTGAGGTGTTCCGACGCGCAGATTGTGATGACGTAGATGGCGAATTCGGTGAATTTTTCAGGGCGGAAAATTTAAATAATATGTACATAAATAATTTTAATGTTGTCTTTTTCTAAAAATTCAAATATGTGACGTAATTATGACGTAGATGATGAATTGCGCCAAAAAACTTGTTTGGATTTGGACTCAAATCACAAATGTAGCGTTCTTTTTGTGTTACTCTATTTATGAACCCGATTAGAAATAAATTATTAATCGATAAAGTCAATTAAAAATCGATATTTTCCACTAATGACTTGTTTTTTCTGGAAATTGTTCTAATTTTAACTCAACATCACGATATGTATTACAAATGGTGGGTAAATTGCAATATACTACGTGCTATAAAATTCTTGAAAATATTTAGATTTTAACTATGAGTTATTTCTAAAATATTTTAATACAATAAAATAAATCGATTTTTTAAAAAGTCTAGAACTAGACCTAACGATTACATACTTTGATGTGTATTAAAGCCATTTAATACACATACGACACATACCATTTATACTTTAATAATGTGTATTAGGTACTTAAGTAACTGAATTTAAATTATGTAAAAGTATTTATATTTAATAATAATAATAATAATTAATAATAAAAAGATTCGACTTACCTATAAAACGAAATAATTCATAATCATATCTTCATAAGTCAAAAGCGTAACTCGTGTTAAAATATTAAAGCACTTCAAGGTCACTAAATATTTGAAATATATTATAATATTAGGTATTATACAACGGTTTAACCACTTCAACTAACTGCACACAAATGAACTAATATAATAATGTTATAAAAGTACGAACGAAAAACAACCCAACTTACAATTAGCGACGCTATCAACACCACCAACACATCGACACGGTATGCCTGATGCAAGTTTCAACTTGTTCATAAAATAAACAGACGATTTAGTCAATCCATATTCTATGAATTTAATTACGTTTAATGTTGATATGGCTAATATTTTTAACAGAAACATTCAGAATTGGTAGTATAAAATTACATGTGTATCTAAAGAATAATATTAAAAAAATTAGTTCAAAATTCAGACATTGTTAGTAAATATGTGTAAATGGTTATTGCAACAAATATTTAATTATGTTACTATTATCATAAAATTGAAAGAACTAAGCCAAAATAATTCAATTTCAACTATATTGTTGACTCTACTCAATTAAACGTAATGATCAATCAAACAAATATTTTAACTATTTCATGTCTAGTATTTGGAGCAAACCAAATTATTGAGCTGAAAATATATTTAATTCTATAAACTATTTTATAATCAGTCCAAATAAGTATTTCTAAACATGACCATATCGCTAATTTTACTATATCCATTTCTCTGAGTGTAAATAAAATTAAAGTATCTATAAACTTACTAAATAAACGAAATGGAGTAAACGAAATAATAAACATAATTAAATTAAAATACCAAGAAACGGAAACCATTTTCAGCCAGTTATACCCTAGACGCATGAAAAGAGGACTTATTGACGGACTAGGGTCAGTAATAAAGTTCATCTCAGGCAACGTGGACCACCAGGACGCAATAGAAATTAACAAAGACATCGAAACATTAAAACTTAACGAACATAATCTGATAACTCAATCAAACAAACAAGTTAAAATTAACGAAAAAATGATACAGCGACTTAACAACATAACACAAGATATAAACGACCAACAAGAAACAATCAACAAGTTCCTTAGACTACTTAACATACAAATGGAAAGTAAAATTAGGACTAAGGGATGACTTACTATACATGCAGTACGTATACCAACTCACATACAATATAGATCTACTACATTCGCACCTATCACAAATTTTTCAAGCCATCAACTCCGCTGGATTAAATATCCTTCCTAGATCAATCCTCTTACCAAACGAACTAGAACACGCTTTTGACTTATTGAGAAAACAGAACCTTCCCATTCAATCACTCGAACAAATGTACGAAATACTGACCTTTCAAGCCTATTACAATGCAACAAACATAATTTTTAACATTCAAATACCTATGTTTCGCGTCGACCCTTACAAACTAAACCTAACAGAACCTTTACCCACTCATAACAAAACAATCCAAGTCCCTTACCCCTATATCCTCAGCAGCAAATACCTGAACTATTTTACAGAAACCGAATGTCCACAAGTGGATCGAATCTACAGATGCGGAAAGCCAAACATAAAAACTATCAAAAGATCTGACCAATGTTTCCAACAAGAAATCAAAAGAGTTATGTACCAACACCTAGTATTAAAAAATGCAAAGAGTCAATCCATAACCAACACTTGCGGATTGGACAGCAGAGAAATAAACGGAACCGCACTAATTTATTTCAGTAACTGCAGCATAACCATAAACGGACTCACCTATCAAAACCAAGAACAAACCAATGAAGAAAAACTGCACGTCCTACCACTGTACAATTTGCAACTGAACGAAACCAAATTAATACAAAAGATCGATTTACAAAAACTGAACAAATACCACATAGAAAATCGTCAACAAATCAAGGAAATCAAAACCAACACTACGATTCAAACATCAAGCACATACGTCATATTGGGAATAGTAATAATAATCTTCACCGTCTACATGGTCCTCAAACGAAAAAAGAAAAGTACATTCACAACTCCCGTCACCTACGTATCGAACTCTGCTCCAACCGACGAACTAAAGCTTCTGTGGCCTACGCAGACGTCTCAGGGGGGGAGGAATTATATAAGCAACTACACTATTGTACGTGACATACGAGACCAAAACCGATTACTCATCATATTTATAAATTAACACATTTTCGTTGAAAACCATTGTTTAATTAAATTAATATAAACATTTCTTTGAAATAATAACTTTTGTAAGCAATAAAAATTTCCGAACCAAAATAAAAATTACTTTGTAAAACAGCACGAATTGTTCTATAAGCATATTTTGGCACGTTTTGTAATTCTAAAAGCATCGTCAACTGATATAAAAGGAACGAATATCCACCCAGTTGACGATACTTGTTTAGTCAGTAATTGTATTTAGAGCTCTAATTGTTACAATTGTTGTAACAATCACTGTAAAACTTTGGATTTTTAAATAAATAATTTTTTTTTTATTAAGTTTCGTTTACCGTGGAACGTAATTATATATATACATATACATATATATATATATATATATATATATATATATATATATATATATATATATATATATATATATATATATATATATATATATATATATATATAAACAAAGAACCTAAAATTATTGGGATGTAATTTTATTTAATTTCAAAATTAAAGGAAACCAATTTGCTGTAAAACATACTATATTTTCATTGAAATCATTCTATTTAAAATCATGTATTTTATTATTTTAAAAGATACGAATTTGTTTTTAATACATTATTTTCCAAGAGTTACAAATTTGTATTATTATATTTTTAAATCTAACTTTGTATTTACAAAATGTGCCGGAAAATTGTTACGCCCGAGTTCTTTCTTTAAAATGTTAATAAATTGTTATTTGTTAGAGAATTAAAAAATATTTTTCTTTCTTCCAAAAAACCTTTTCGATTTTCAGGGGAGTAAAACTTTGGTATGGGACCGATCCATCTGGCCTCACAATTCCACTGCCAATCTCTGCCCTTTCCCGTAACATCTTGGGAAACCAGATGCCCATTAGACCCCAACACAAATCTCACCAATTTACCTACAACCAAACCTCTCAACCAAAAACATCCTTTATATTTATACCTTTTTAAATTTTTCGCTACACATAAATTTCATTTACATTACGTTCAGAAATTCAGTTACATTCAGGTAACAGATATACTTTTTTGCTGAAGCTATACGCAGATTAATTAGCGATGCCCCATCCGGAAATTACGAATCCAATTTGCATCTTGAACACAACGCAGTCAATCGAAACTTAGTTATAAACCTTTATTGACAAGAAAACGAGAGGCAAAGGATTTAGCTTTTTCAAATGGAATTGAACCTGATGCTTTCTTGGAAACCATTCCTTATACAGCAATCAATATACCATTCTTGAAAGCCGTATCTAATCAACCGGCACAGACAAATACCTTTAAGAATACTAATTCTACAATTAGGTCAATATCTGAAAATGGTGCAGTCTCACAGTTAGTATACGAAATTCCATCACTATTAACCAACACCCGTTGTATTAACCGGGAGCTAACGATAACACCTTCAGCAAGAGAAAGTGAATCGATCTTCGGATCAGGCGCCTTTCTTTGTCAAAACATGACTAAAGAATCAGGGCCAAATGCAACTCATTAATCCTGGTATTGTATCAATCCTGGAGACGCTGAACATTCTATACCAGCAGCTTGGGTAAATAACAGAAATCGAAGAAGAAATTTACCTCCACGCTATTATGAAAGGTTTTTTTCTTTATTACATACGATTAAATGATTGCATTTCTAGCTCCTGCAACACCAGAAGAATTAAATGAAATAGCAGCACCGTCAACTTTGGCATCCAGAATATCTGAATCGGAACCATGTTTGAATAAAATAAGACCGCTCTCACCACCTTCTAATATAAAGCCACTTCAAAGATCATCGAGTACACCATTACTTCACTCATTAAGACATTGTGTATTGCCGCACAGAACACAAATTCACTTAGTGAAGTGTCTACGGCAGTGTAAAAGACCAGTAAAACGGTGTTTATATAATAGTATACACATTATGTTTTTGGATGAAGAAACGAAAAAAGGACGTTTCCAACAATGTCCGGATCGAGCACAAGAAACGGCACCCAACATATTGGAATAATTGTTGGAAAAGAAGGAAAAATCCGAGAAGACAAAGAAGAAAATGTGTGGCTGCAATTGGAACGAACACCCGGGAGAATTCTCTTTATATTGCCTATGGAGAAGTTTGAAGGGGAAACTTGGAACAACTCAGTTTCCAAAAATTATATCGCCACCAGTTAAAATGTGGCTATAAAATATAAATACCGAATAATATTGTTTTTTTGCCTATATTGCAGTTGTGTGCGTAAAAAACTGCATATATTACTGGAGTAGTGACGGTGGGTCGGCGCGTGTTGTGACGTTAGTTATCGGTCGGCCATGTTGTGATGCTACTTTGATGGTGGGTTATGACGTAAATTTTCTTTTTTTTCAAGTTGACTTACAATTAGAATTCACAGCTGTGTACACTGGGCCAGTACTTTATCAATTGCTATCCGTTTTGGCGTCTCGACTATAGTATATTAAAACCGAAATACTTTTTAAAAAGTGATACAGATAGACACTGCCGCCGCCAATGTATCTGGTCCCGTTCGGCCTACGTGTAGAAGTAGCTTCTAGAATATTATTTTCTCACCAAAAAATTTGTATAAAAAGCACAGAGATACTGCATAAATTCATCAGTTATTGTAAAAACATATTAAAAAGCCTTCAGTAAAGAATTCAGCGTTGTGGTAAGTCTTTTTAAATTTTTTTACTATTGTAATTAATTTATTGTTGTACTAAATTTTCCTAAATCTTTCCACTATTGTAATTAATTTATTGTTGTGCTAAATTTTCATTATGGTAATTAATTTTTCGTTGTTGTATCAAAATTTTTATTGTTGTAGAATTTTTATCTAGAAAATGGAAGTCCACAAAACACAAACAATCAGAAACAAGAACATTTTCATCACTCAACAAGAAATTCATACGGCTGAAAAATTTTTACGGGGCCTAAACGAGATGGAGAAGGTAAAACCATGGATAAAGATGTGACGAGCTTGAGTTGAATAAATTTTATAGGATTTACATACTAACCAAGTGCAATCCAATTTTGATCCAACAAAGATACAAACGGTAGTGGAATTGGAAAATGGTTTTCTAACGATACCGGTCCGATTTAACAATGTGGATATCCGAAAGATCAACCTAATAAAAAATTCACCAAAAGTAACAGGCCTTATTAATCGTCAAGAAATAGGAAAAACATAATTCTTTAGAGTTTAAGTTAACGAATATGATTATTACAATAATGCGGCGTGTTACGAAAATAATACATGTTGAAAATAATTAATGATACTAATTGGTAATATTGGTTGTAATTGGTAAATTTGAACGTGTTAATTTTATTTCTAATGCTAAATGTTTTTGTTTAGTAAATTTCAAATGTCTTAACATTTCATAACTAATGAAATTTTGAATAAAGAAAAAGTAATCTTTTTACTAACAATATCAGTGTGAAAGGATACAAAATACTGGGCGATTTACGTGATCCGATAAAGCCATCAGTGAAATTGTATGAGCACTTATGTGAATTTTTATTAAAAAAAATTTTCACGACATGTATCAGTATTAAGGAAAAGGACAGGATTTTATAACAAACTGAATAAAAATGTGGGTGAAACCAATTGATTTATCAGAATTAGAAACGCCGAAAGTTTACGTATGACAAATTTGGTGATCAATTAGAAAATAACGTGTATTCTCTTTTCGTACATTCTCCTTTCGTCCCCTACTCAAATTTTACCTGTTTCAGCCCTTTTTGTTACCGTTTCGTACCCTGACGAAAAATCTCCCGTAATGAGTTATCGTTTCGTTCCCTGTCGCCTACCTATCTACCTGCTTATCGTTTATAATTGTTATTCATAATACTTACTTACATGTAGGCTTAATATTGGCTTAAATATTGTTTATGTGCAACTTTACTTATGAAAAGAATCGTTAACTGGATATTCTAGGTAAAATATTTTATATAAATAACAAAACACTTGAGTAATGAGTACAGTTACTACTTGTCTATGAGACGATGATCTCTGACGCCATCGTTGCCATCATTGTGATCTGTCTCTTTTTAGCAAAATATGTATTCCGTCTGTCTCTTTTTAATATAACAGTTCGTGTCAATTCTCCTCTTCCCTTCGTCCTGCTATTAGAGATCGTCGTCTCATAGACAAGTAGTAGTTGTGAGGTGGTGAAACCAAACCAGGCACTCTACAAAAATACTTTATAAGTACTTTTAGTTGGTTTCGCTTTGCTTTCATCTACACCATTTGGTCACAATCTAACGATGAAAATCATTCAATCCAAAAGAGGAAAACCTGTTATTTTATATTTGGGTTACAAATATAACCAAAAGAAGATATATCAGAGTACCGATATCCTATGGGCATGTACTAACAGAAGCTGCACAGGAAATATCAAAACAGACAGTAACATCACAACAGTTATATTACAGAAAGAACACTCAATATGTGCACCTGATGTTGCCAAAAATGAAGTACTTCTTTGTCTGTCAAATACCAAAAAAAGGACAAGAGAACAATGTAGTCCCGTTCCACAAATTTATGAAGAAGAAATTAGACAAAATGTCATAGAGAAAGGACTTGATTTCGTGACTTCCGTTCCAAGATTCCATTCCATCAAAAAATAACTTTATACTGCCCGACACAGTTCTCTGGGAGAACGAAGTCTACCAAAACATAAGAGGGAGATCATAGTACCAGAAAAATTTAAAGAATTTGTTTTCTATGACAGTATGACGGAAGACAGGCTGTTACATTTTGCGAATGAAGGAGAATATTTATTGAGGCAAGGCAACGTGATTTTTGGTGATGGAATTTTTAAATGCTGTCCGTCAATTTATCGACAAATATACACCATTCACATCGATATGGGAAGTACCGATGAAAAAACCTTCATTGTTCCTGCCATTTACGCATTATTGCCGAATAAAACTGAAGACACATACCTAAAACTGTTTAGGATTTTAAAGGAAAAAGTCCCAGACTTCAGTCCGAGTGAATTTCACATAGATTTTGAAAAAGCTGCTATTAATGCATTTCTGAAGGTATTTCCAAACGCTGAAATCAAAGGTTGTAATTTCAACTTTAAGCAAGCGCTGTAGAGAAAAACTCAAGAGCTTGGCCTCGTGGTAGAGTATAATAATAATAATAATAATAATAATAATAATAATAATAATAATAATAATAATAATAATAATAATAATAATAATATTTATTAGGCTGGGCTAAAATCCATCCTTCACGTCCACGGCGTGCCCGGCGGGCGCTAGCTTCGGCTAGCTGGCAGACGAGGCTCTGGTTTGTTAATAAATAGGACAATCACAAAATCTTTTTTAGCACATAAGTTTTGTTATTGTTTGTGTTCTATATTTGTGTTTTTCGGCCGCTGGGGGCCCTCGGGTTCCCAAAAGTGTTGTTAGTTCCCGTTACATCATTGAATGGCTTTGGATTTTCGGGGTGCAACGGGCTGTCTGTGATATGTGAGCTGTGATATTGTATCTGTGATATTTCGTTGTTGCTTCTGTTGTTATTGTTGTTTGTTTTTTATTTTCTTACTAGCGGAGGCCACTAGTGCCTCCAATAGTGTTGTTATAACTCCATTGTACTGGTGGGTGGTTCCAGGCCCCCATGAGTACAATGGAATTCTGTGATATTATCTGATATTTCTTTTTTTTTTTATGTTCTTTTGTGATACTGTACTGTGATATTTATTTCTTTTTTTTGAGTTTGTCTAGTCAGGTTCCTCCACCCCGAGACCCTTTACACCTCGGGGGGAGCTTCATCGTTGGTTTTCAGTCCTTGGTGCCCGGACGTTCTGGTTAGTACTTAGCGTACCGCCACCAAGGACTTTCCGCTCTTTATGAAGCCCTGGGATGGCAGGGCTCATCGGTGAATTTTATTATGTGTATGTTTGTCCATTGTCTAGTGCATTTATGTGTCCCTGTCTTTACGTGTTGTTTTTATCTATATCGTGTGTGGCGGCGCATGTCCTCAGTTGGCGATGCCGCCGGGTGCTGCTGACTGCGCCATCCACCGGCAGCAGTATCCTAATAAAATTTAAAAAAAAAAAAATATTTATTAGAAATGACCAAATAAAAGTATACAAACGTCAAAAATTACAAACATTCACTTATTTCATAAGGTGCCAAATTAATTAAATAATTTTTTAATTTGTTTTTAAATTGAACAAATTTCTCTTCCCTACGTATTTCCGTTGGTAATTTATCAAATGCTTTATAACCTACATACAACGGTGTTTTCTCATAAAAGGCTGTTGTGTGTGAAAAATCATATGATGACTTAAATCTTGTATTATAGTGGCTACTTGTATTTGCTATTTTAAAATATTGTTTCTTATGCATGTAAGTTAATAACTCGTATATATAAACTCCAGGTACAGTCAAAATACCCCATTTCCTGAAAAAATTTTTACACGAAACTCTTACACCTATTTTAAATATTTTTCTTAGGATCTTTTTTTGAATGATCAGTATGCGTTTAGCCTCAACGCAACCTCCCCACATAGCAATACCTTACTTTAATGCAGAAAATACATGAGCATAATAAAACATTAGCAATTGATCTTGATCAAGATATTTTGTCAAGATGGTTATCTGGTAAGAGAATTTGTTCAACTTTTTACATACCGCATCAACTTGTTCAGAGAACTTTAAATTATTGTCTATAATGCTGCCTAAAAACCGAACACTAGTAACAGATGTCAGCGTTATTTCTTCATTGGTGATTTCCATATGTATGTTTTGTATATTTTTAAGTTTCAAGTCTATAAGAGCAGTTTTATTTATGTTCACTATTAGATGATTTTTGTAATACCACAATTTAAATTTGGTAAGCACTTCGTTGAAAATTTTTAACTTCTTCTGTATCTTTAGCTTTAATCAAAACAGTAACATCATCAGCGTACATGATTATTTTTCCAATGTCCACATATTCTGATAAATCATTCACATAACAAATAAATAACAACGGTCCAATTTTATTTCCTTGTGGTACCCCAACTTTAAGCTCTTTGATATCTGAGTGTTCATTTTCAATTTCTACAAAAAATTTTCTATTTTCAAGATAGGATTCAATTAACTTGCTGCAATTGCCTCTGATTCCAATTTTCTCTAATTTTTGAAGTAGAAAGTGATGATTAACTGTATCGAATGCTGCACTCAGATAAAAAAACAAACCGATAACATGCTGTCCATCATCAAGCGCTTTTGCTAAATATTCGTAAAATTCAAATATAGCGCTGGTAGTTGAGTTAAGCGTTCTGAAGCCATATTGCACAGGAGACAATAGTTTGTTATGTTCTCGAAAATCCATGATTTTTCTGCATACTATTTTTTCAATAACTTTTGACCATACAGAAAGCATTGATATTGGCCTGTAGTTGGCAACATTTTTATGTTCGCCTTTTTTAAAAATAGGTTTGATTTTCGTAAGTTTCAATTCTTCAGGAAACCGTCCCGTTTCTATTGTCATTAATAACTGAAGCTAATTTAGAGGCTAAAAAATGAGCATTATTTTTTAATATTTTTGCTGGTACTTCATCTGGACCCGCAGAAATTTTATTCGGCAGACTCATTATAATGTTTCCAACTTCATTTGGATGTGTCGATTCCAAAAAAATTGTCTTCAAACACACCTTTCTTGTTGTAGTACAGCACGGTGACAGATTATTTCCAAAATGTTTTCTTAATTTATTACATACAGCTGTTAAGAAATAATCAGTCTTCAATCAGCTTTGGGAGTCTCTATTAATCTGTTTTGATATTCTAAATTTATTTTCTCATCTTTCTGACTATTTTTGTTCAGAACTTTATTAATTCCATCCCAAACATCTTTAACACTACAAGTTTGGATGTCAATGTAATTACTGAAAATAGCTCGTTTTTTAGCTTGTTCTATATTGGCTTGATGTTTCTTTTTCAATATTTTGTATTTTTCTTCCAGCTGACTATTCTGATGCCTTACTTTATAAAGATCTCTGAGCAACGCTCCTTCTTCAATAATTTCTTTTGTGATCCAAGTTTTATTTCTTGGGTAAATATTACGCGTTTCTTTTGGAAAGCATGCGTCGAAGCAATAATTAAAACTTTCTGCAAATGTTGTAAAATTATCATTATCAACCCAAGATTCATTATTTAGCATATAACCAAAATACTCCAAATTACATTGATTGAATAGTCTATTACAAACTTTTTTACGTTCATTCCTTCCCATTTTACCACAGCTCTGCACTGTTTAAAACTTGAGCGGTATAATCACTGATATGAGTATCAATAACATCCACGTTTATAAACTCGAGATCTTTATTGGTTATTAAGTAGTCTATAGCAGGACTTGAAGTTGAACAGATACGCGTTACTGTATTTATAATATTTCGACAATTATATGAATCAATTATGTCAATTAATTTACGTTTAAGAAGATTATTTTTCATTAAATCTATATTAAGATACCCCATTATAACAACGTTCTTTTTTTCGGTTTTTAAATATCTTAAAAGATTGTTTAATTTTTCAAACAATAACTCGATATCGCTCTTTGGCGACCTATATATAACGCACATGTAGTATATCTTACCGGTTAAGTCTATTTTTATAGCACTACATTCAAAAACTTTATCCATAGTGAAACCATCTGAATTTAGTTTATCAATTACAAATTTTATTGCAGAACTCTGCTGTAATATGCACATAACTTATAGTTATCAATATTTTTTAAGTTTTCTTCTAGACACCAATGTCCACTTAGCAAAAGAAAACTTTTGTTTTCACGATTTAAAATTAATTCTAAATTTTCAACTTTATTACTTAAACACTGTATATTTTGATGCATGATTTTATATAAATAATTTTTAACGTTATGTTTATTGGCTATTGAAGTCGGTTGGTTGCCTACGAAAAATATAACGTTTTATTATAGCACCTCTGGGCCAGTTATTTTCACTATACATTTGTTCTTTTAATTCCGCTTCTGTGCCGATTCTAAAACTTTCATAATTTCCTTTACTGTGTAAATTCTCGACAGTAAATTCGTGACCTGGGTATCGCTTTTTAAGAAAATCTTGAACTTTTTCGGTAGTTGTTTTTTCTTTCCTGCAACGTCCTAAAAAGATCCATATTCTCGATTCTTCACATTGAAGTTCATCTGTTTGGAGACCGTTTCCTCTTATTTGTCTACGTTTCTTTTTATAAGTAACAGTGGTAAATCCATCCTCTTCATTTACACCGTTTTCTTCAAGGTAGTGGTGTCACTGTTATTAATTTGCTTTTCTACATTTGAGTTAGCTGCTGCAACAGTTGCAAATGACCTAACGTTCGTGTTCTATTCTTTGCCTATATTTCGTTCAGCAATCTTTTCTTTTTTTGGTGGCGCACTTTTAGATTCCACCGCTTCAGGGCTTCGATGATATTCTTCAATTTGCTGACGCAAATTTAGGTTATCCATTTTTAGATTTTCTATTTCTGTTAATAATTTTTCTGTATGCTTTTCAAGAAGTTTATTTCCGTATAAACTTAATACAGTTGTGAAAAAAGTTACACAGTAATTACATTTGAAAAATTTCTGATTATAAATATAATTCCCAATTTATGCTATAGTAATCACTAATTTTATATAAAACTTCCTTAGTTGACACATTCTTTAGTTTTTTCCTTAATTTCACAGGTGGCAAATCAAGTATTAAGTTTAGTCGTATGGTTACATATCTTTATTATACGTATTATTACATATCTTTATTATACGTATTATTACATATCTTTATTATTCTTTATTGTACGTATTATTTTGAATAGCTGATAATGTTGTTTGATCTGACTGCAAATTGTACTTATTTCTCATATCATAAGCGTGTACCGTAACTTAGGGTAAGATTGGCCCATTTTTTGCGTTTTTTTACGTAAACTGCCTTATATTTCTCATATATATTTAGGTAACTTCCTCTTACTATTAACTATTGAACATTGACTAGTTATTAGAGCTCAGAACTTACTTAATTTCTATTTTAAGATGTTCTGAAAATTTGGGACAATCTTGCCTTTATTTGGGGTAACATTGTCCCAAATACAAAATGTCATAGTAATTATTGCCAAACATTATTTGGGACAATGTTCGACATTTTTAATTGTGGTTGTACGTAAGTAGATAGCGTACAATATGTCAGGGACAGGGCCCGCTACAAGGGCGGGCAATCCGGGCATTTGCCCGGGGCGGCAAATTTTAAGGGCGGTAATTTTGTAAATTTTTTTCATTTAGTTTCTGACTTTTCATTTAATAAATATTTCATAATTATTTCTATAGAAACCACCAACAAAATAATTTAAACTTTTTTTAATTAAAAAAAAAAAGACAAACACTCAATAATATTATTTTAAAAAGGAATAAAAAATAGTAATAATAATGGGAAAAAATATGTGAAACTCGTAATAAAAAATAGTATATGCAACTCGTGCAGGATTGTCGATTGCCCACTTGAGCGAATGAGCGCACTCACTACGATCGTGCGCTCAACTTCGTTCTCGTGGGCAATCGACAATTTCCCGCACTTATTGCATAATATACTATTCTTTTAATGGAAATTTAAAAAAAAAAACAGGGTGGGCCAATCTTGCCCCAATACTTGGGCCAAAGTTACCCCAGCTTACAAAATCACATTTTACAAATACACAAATTACAAATACACAAGGTTGACTTTAAGTATGGTTCTTACATAAAAATTTTGATACAAACTACATTGTTACAAAACATTTAATTAGGTATAATAAGAATTTTATTCTCTCTAAACAATTACTTATACATATTATCATGTATTGCTATATAACTACTAATGTATTCATTTTTAAAAATTAATTGTAAATTATAAATTTTGAAAAAAATAAAAAGAACTTATACAAAGAGCAATTGACTTTTAATTTTTTCGCAAAAAAATCTCTACAAATCTTCTAAAAATAAACATTCATTAAATCAAATTTTTTTGTTATAGTTTTTCATTATGCCCTATGAATCCCAGCTCAAAATATTTTTCATAGTCATAATGTTTTTCAGGATAATGATACAAAATTTCTTACAAAAATAGTATATATAAAATTGTTCTTGCTTGGTTCTTGTATAACACCGTGCGAATGATTTGTAAGGTTTATCAAACCAACATCACTACAATAACAGTTTCCTTATTTCACTCAAAACTCACTTATTTAGTTCTTTTTTCATTAAAAGTTTTTCACTTTACATAAAAAAAATAACATATTTATTGTAAAACATATAAATTATTAATCTTTGTAAAATATAATTTTGAAATTCTCGAAATCACTTCGAAAACGCTATAACGCACTTTTCAAAAAATATTCTTAAGTACATATTGTAATTATTTTAGTAGAAAAAAATAACATACATATATTAGCAACACAATCATCTCCCATATACATAATAATTTCATTGAAAACGCTGATCATCGAAAAATTATAGTATCAATGGTAAAAGTATATGCGCTGTAAAAAATATGCACCCACAACCGGTTTATACACTTTCTTGAAAACTGTTACAAGTACATTAAACTGTTTGTTAACTGAAAAAATAGGCTTTGTGGATTTATAATTAGGTCTAATAAAAGCTCTCTTTTAATAAAGTTGGCAATAATATACTTGAAAAATACTGATATAAAGCATAATGTTTAGGTTGCTATTTAATATAAATTCACATGTTTATGAATATTACAATGTTTTAATTATAATCAAGTATTCATTTATCAATGTATTTGCTTAAATTAAAAGTTCAGTTATAATTAGTAAGTGACAGCTTTTCGTAAGTACTATAGTTTGAAATGTTACACGAGGTATTATCAAGTCATGTTTTAGAGCAGTAAAAATGTAAAAAATATTCATCCCAAGCCGTTTATATGTAATATGCTAAACTATGTTATTAATAAAATTGCTTGTTCACTTAATGTAGCTATTAGTATAAGTCCGTTTTATGAATGAAAAAGTGTTTAACGTAATTGTTTTTAAGTCACTTATTTGGAGAGAGAGGGAGATATTTATTCCTCAGTAACTTTTTTGCTAACAGAAAATCATGTTATGCCGACAAAAGCTATTATTTATTAGTATGATAAATATATTTACACTAATACTGAGTTCATTAAAATTTATGTATAGGGGATTATTTTTGGTAAATACCTTAGTTTAAAATACTAAATCCGCAAATTCATATTAATACAGGGTGGAGCGCGGTAATTTGCTTTTTTGCACTGCATGCTGTGGCGGCACTGTCGGTCGAAGAGAGGAGAGAGTGGGCGTGGCTTACAGTGGTTGACTGGAGATTTGTATTCCTCCGCCTTTCAGTTGCCATCATGCAGTGGACACGTGAGGAGAGGTCATTTTGTGTTGAAGCGTATTTTTCAAATGCCCACTCGATCATTGCAGTGCAGCGTGCTTTTCGTTTACGATTCGCTGTTCCTCCACGCGGACGTGTTCCTGGACGGCAATCAATTGTAAATTGGGTGAATGCATTCAGAACAGCAGGGAATGTGTCATGTCGACGAAGGGGACCTGAGAGAATTATTACAACACCACAAAACATCGAGAGAGTTAGAGCAGCAGTACTGCAATCTCCAAAACGCTCTGCTCGGAAGCAATCATTTGCTCTTGGCATTTCAAGACGTTCTCTCCACCGGATTCTTCATGATGAACTGAATTTTCACCCGTATAAAATGTGCGTGGTCCAACAATTGTCAGCACGGGACTATTTGACACGGTGGACCTCTTGTGAAGACATTTTAACAACTATACCCCGTGACGCAATTGTGTTTTTTTCTGATGAGGCACATTTTCACCTCAGTGGGTGTGTAAACAAACAAAATATGCGTTACTGGAGTGAAACAAACCCCAGAGAAGTTCACGAGAGACCTCTGCATTCGGACCGCGTCACTGTGTGGTGCGCCATATCACGAGTAGGCATCATTGGTCCTTACTTTTTTCAGGATAACAGTCGTGCCATAACTGTGACCTCCGAACGGTACTTGTCTATGATGCAGGATTATTTTCAGCGGGCTCTTGAGGCAATGGAACTAGAGGATACATGGTTCCAACAGGATGGTGCCACTGCACACACAGCGAGGGTTACCATGAATTGTTTGAGGCAAATGTTTCCTGGACGGCTTATCTCTTTGAGGGGTGATGTGAACTGGCCAACACGCTCACCAGATTTAGCCCCATGCGATTTCTTCCTTTGGGGTTACCTGAAGTCTAAGGTGTATATCAACCGTCCCAACACCTTGGAAGACCTAAGGAACAATATTGAAGCTGAAATTGGCAGAATACTAGTGGACATGCTTGTTAGAGTTCATGAAAACTTCAGAAAACGTATGCAGCAGTGTGTGGATAGCGAAGGTCGACATTTGCCAGATAAACTATTTAAAACCATGTAATTTAAAAATTCCATTACTGTTCAGTATAATTAAAATATAAAATTAATTTTTCTAATGATCATAATTTTTTTATTTCATTCCCAAATCAGCAAATTACCACGCTCCACCTGTATGATATAGTACAAAGACAGAATTTGAAGAAAGACAACAAAAATATTCCCATAAAAAATGAGCTTATAAAGAAATTTTTATATGATATTTTTTCTAGAATTTTAAAAAGTGGATTTATTAAGTACAATGTAAGGCTGGTTTCACACACCTATTGCATACATTAAGATAAGGCTGTTTTCACACACTTACTGTATAGCTATTAATATATTTATATTTAATTATTGAATAATTAATAAATCAGTTAACTAATAAAGAAAATAAGCTGCTCAATCGTTAACAAATGAGCTAGAAAACTAAATGGTAGGGTAACTCAAAACAGTTTTTAATTAGTTAAATAAACAGGAGGCTGTTCTGAACTGGTTGAAACTGACTGAACAGCTAAACCGGGTTTGTTTTAACTGTGTTGGTTAACTGTACTGGTCCTGTACAGAACCTGTACTGACCCTGTTCTGGTTCTGTACTGGTCCTGTACTGATACAAATATTTTTCGAACTGGTTTGGTAGCCGGTATAACAGCTTCGAACTAGTCCGCCTGAATTCGACCATATAAATACAGCAGCCTTTAACAGACGAGTTATTTTAATCGTGAAAATTTTGCATTACATATACATCGAATAAGGTTTTACTTTAGAGAAGACGTTTTACTGTATTTATTTGATACTATTTTTTATTACTATGAGAACTTCTTTTTACATGTACATAAATTTTTTTCCACGAAAAACGAAATTTGCACAATTTACAAAAAAATATTATAACGATACCATACATTAAAATGAAATAAATATTTCTAATATAAATTTTATTTAATTTAACAAGATAAAATAGTCCTGTAATAAGGACAGATGTATAGTAAATATATTTAATAGTTAGAATTTACCTTGCTCAAATAATATTTATTACTGTCAATTATTATTATGCGCTTATTTTGCTACGTTACAATGTATTATATGAAATATATGTATCTAGTACACTACGTTGTAATAAGTTAAAATTATTCATGATATGGTATTCAATGTTCTAAAATTTATTTTTTGTATTAAGAGCATTAAGGTATTTTATTCTGAGAATTTACCTCTGCAGTATTTTAAAATTGTATTAAAATCACGGTATAACATTTAATAGCATATTAAAACCACTGTATATTATATTTAATAATTCTTAAAAAATAATATCATACTGAAAGCATATGAAATAGTTTAAACCATCTTTAATAGTTAAATGTAAATGTTTTCGTAATGTTTTCTTCGTGAATTAACACTAAAATATGTATACATAATTTTCAACATGTTGATCTTAATATTATAAATTATTCTGAGAGTTTTATTTGCAGAAAAAGATCTATAACAACTTTTTTATATGAATTGTAGGATATTGGATTAATTTTTAAAATCGCTGTAAAATTTTATACATTTACGTGACATATTTTAAAGATAGTATTAAGTTATGCATAATTATTAAAAAGATGAAGCAAACAGATCCGTATAAGAAATTTTTTAGATTTTTTGCAAAACAATTTTTGTTACGTTTTACTCATCTTTAAACTACACAAAAAAAGAGAATTATATAATAAAACTGTAACACTTTCAACATTCTTAAAAAATACGTGTCAATAAATATTGGTAATAATTCATGCTTATATGTGTATGCAAATTAAACAATGAATATTTTAGAAAAGCAGTTATCAGCTAGTTCGAAAACAATTGAACGATTTACAGTGTTTACACTGCTATTTCCTAAAGTAATTCAATTTCTAATAATAAAAACTAAAGTTATCCATTAGCTAAATATGTAAGAGTTCGGACCTGAAAATTCATAAAAATGTTACATCGCTTCTCACGGTATGATTTTAACATTATCATTGCACTAAAAATAAAGGCGCATACACATTAATCAGATCATTATGGTTCTTTCACAACTAATTATAAACGATATAAAAAGAAAAATGGATTTCGTAAATTAAATTATCAATAATAATTTTTTTAGAATTTCATAATCATAACTTTGAAAGCCTTATAAGTTTATCGTATTTGCTAACGTTAGACCTTAAGCTAAACTTTTATGTGAAGTATACTCGAAAAACTTCTTACACATGAAATGTATTTACACGTATATAAGTGTACTTGTAATTTGACGAACAGGATTAAAAGTATTATCAAAAATTTTTAAATTCACATAGAATGTAAAACGTTTTAAATTTTCATATTATTAACAAAATTAAAGGCTAATTTTAATCTTAAATAGAAGCGATAAAGATCTGTATCCTGAGAATTGTGAAAACTAAATAAACAGTGAGAAATCCTCACTTAATGCGCTTTCAACACGTACTTGGAGAGTTTTTGCTATCAGTTTTCCAGAACGTCTTATAAATCGTAAAGAAGGGGGGAGAGGGACTTCTTAGGGTTTCAAATTCAAATATGTCGGTATATTAAACAATTCTGCTTTAATAAAGTTTTATTCGAAAAGAAACCGGCGACAAGTGACAATCACAAAATCTCATTTTATTTTTTTTTTTTTTTAAAAATTTTTTTAATTTTCTAAGATAAAAAAAATGGAATTAGACTGTGAGTTTTTTTAAAAATATTTTCGAAATTATTTTAATTTTAATTTTATTTAAAACTTTATTTTTTTTATAGTGAATTTAATCATGACTGAAATAAAAAACGAAATTCCCCAGCATCTTCATGTAAGTAAATTAAATTTTCATATTCATATTAGCTTATGATGAAATCATTTTTAAATCTGTTTTTTACTAATTACAAAAAGTGAATGTTTTAAACATGTATTATATATTCAAAAAAATATTTAAGCTTACTGATTTAATATTATTAAAGCTAAAATTATTGTCAAATTTATTGAATCTGTTGAGAAAAAGCGAAATGATTTTATCAGTTGTTTTAGAGCATAATTTTTTTTTATTTTTTAGCGAATGTTAATGGTGATTTTCCACTTATTTTTAAAGCATAATTTTTTGTTTTAGCGGCTGCCGATGGTAATATGCTTGCTGAGGCGGTATATCCCTCGATGGGACGAGGGATATAGCCACATCGGCGACGTGGGCGGCGGTTACGTCGCCTACAGAAATTTGTATGGGAGAGTACTCCAAGTTTGCATCTTTGTAGAGTAAAGGTAAATTTAAAAACTTATGTAAAAAAAAAAAATAGAATAACATAAATTTTTTTTCTAGATCCTTGGAGAAAAATTTTCGTTTAGTTAAATTAGTTTTTAAAAAATAGTTATTAGTTTTATAAATAGTGTAGAATAGTAAAAATAATTTTTTTTAAAAATTTTAATTTTCTTCTTTTTTTAATACCAGAGTTTAAAAACATTTTTTTTTTTCAGTATTTTGTTTAGTGGTTTCTTTTTTCAGCTATTTAAGTTTTAATTTCATGCATAAGTATACAGTAAAATAAATTCTATGTTATTTATATAGAGTAATTGATTTCAATGAATGGAATCCATTTTTTTTTAATTTTTTGGGCACTTTCATTTGACTTAAAAATAGTAAAACAATGAGTGTATCCTAATTTGAAAACTGATGAAAGTATTAGCTGAAAAAGTACTTTGAAAATTAAGATGTAAGGTGAAGAATGTTTTAAAGCATCCATTACTGCTAATTTTTTGAGGTAGCTTTTCATATCGAAAATTTACTCCCAATCAATTTCCTCGTTAAAAATTTGTCTCAATCAGTCCCTTTTGAAAAATTTCACATCAAATTTTCTGCAAATCATTTTTTCAGAACTTTTAAAAAGGTTAAATGACTTTATAACCAGTTGTATACAATAAAGCTTAGATTTATATGTAATTGTTAATTAAGAATCTTTATGAGATTTTTAGCTTTTCTCAGCAAAAATTCATATGCATACATACATTCTGGGTTTCACTGAAGTTATAAAACCTTTAGTTCATTACTTTTAATAATTCATTATAGTAATTCACGGAGTATAACAACAATGGCAGACTTAGAAAGTAAGTTATTGTAAATACTTCTTCAAAATTATAATGATATATTGATTCGATAATTCTGTTGATTTATTTCAGTTTCAACAATTGTGGAAGTAGCAAGGCAGCTATTACCCCCAAACATACGTGTAAGTTATTTTAAATTTTTTTAAATATGTGTGTTAGATGTAAAATTTGTATATATCATAGTTATTAAATTGTTAAACTATCACCTTTTACTAAAAAATTTTAACACTCTTAACATTAAAAATTTACTAAAAGTTATTAAAATTAAATTTTTGCTTATATTTAGCATCTTCCAGTTGTGATAATGTTTGGGGAGGATGATTTTCCCCCCAATAGTATTTGCCTCGGCGACTTCCTAGGATTTCAAGTGGTCTACTGTGTAGACCACGTAATGGGATATTTAGAAATATATATTAATTAAGGTAACGTTTTTAAGTCTACAAAATTCGGAATAATTATTAATTTTTTTTTTTTTTGTTTCAGAATTATCATATATTTTTTTATTTTTATTAGTTATTAGTTAGTATTTTATAAGTTATTTTATAGGTTAGTATTTTTTAATTAAAATTAGTTATTAAAATTAATTCATATGCATACATACATTCTGGGTTTCACTGAAGTTATAAAACCTTTAGTTCATTACTTTTAATAATTCATTATAGTAATTCACAGAGTATAACAACAATGGCAGACTTAGAAAGTAAGTTATTGTAAATACTTCTTCAAAATTATAATGATATATTGATTCGATAATTCTGTTGATTTATTTCAGTTTCAACAATTGTGGAAGTAGCAAGGCAGCTATTACCCGCAAACATACGTGTAAGTTATTTTAAATTTTTTTAAATATATGTGTTAGATGTAAAATTTGTATATATCATAGTTATTAAATTGTTAAACTATCACCTTTTACTAAAAGTTATTAAAATTAAATTTTTGCTTATATTTAGCATCTTCCAGTTGTGATAATGTTTGGGGAGGATGATTTTCCCCCCAATAGTATTTGCCTCGGCGACTTCCTAGGATTTCAAGTGGTCTACTGTGTAGACCACGTAATGGGATATTTAGAAATATATATTAATTAAGGTAACGTTTTTAAGTCTACAAAATTCGGAATAATTATTAATTTTTTTTTTTTTTTGTTTCAGAATTATCATATATTTTTTTATTTTTATTAGTTATTAGTTAGTATTTTATAAGTTATTTTATAGGTTAGTATTTTTTAATTAAAATTAGTTATTAAAAAATTTTGACTTTTTTCCTCTAATTACCCAAGTCCAAACAATTATTTTATTCAGTGTTTTTTAGTACTTTCTTTTTCAGTTAAGTTTTTTAATTTATGCGTGTAAGTATAATTTATAAAAATTATTATGTGTTCAGTACATATAACAGCTGTATAGATTTTTTAATGATGTTAAATGATGAACAATACAAAAATTTAAGGTATATAATTGTAATTGGTGTGTGAAAAATTTGTTACTTGAGTGTATCTATGTATTACATGTAGGTATATTATAGAATGTAGATTTATCATTTTCATTACCATTACAACGTTGATATAAATATGTAGTATTTTTCTGCTTAATAAACGTTTTTTATAATTTGTATGTATAGACAGTGAAATTATTTTATAGAAATAAATTTTTAAAAATTATGCTAAAATATTAAAAATTTCAATTTGTTAATATGTTTATAAGTTATTAATCAAAAAGTAAAAAGAGCGATTTCACATTTCTTAAAACATTCCTGTGTTTATATTTCTCTGAAATGAAACTTAGAAACGACATGTGAAAAAACTTTTTTGTTGAAAACTATTTTTATTATAAAATTTAACAATAATATGGTACTGATATGATAAACATCAGTCAAATTATTTAAGACTTATGTAGGCTTATAAGTACATATAGGTGTTATTGTAATAAAAGTAGATGTTTAAATTTGCTATTGTGTACAGTATGTTTTATTAGAACTGTTGGGGGCAGACGTCTTTCAGTTGTTGGGCCTAATTTCGAGGTTTAAATTATTATTAATCGGTTCATAGGATCGTTGATTGTTGTAGAAATTTCTTGATAGTTTGGTGATATATCATTAAACGGATTCCAGCCTAGTTTCGCTGTATAGTTATTTATTACGGATATACCACGGTGCCTTATTCTTAGGACTTTATCCTGAAATGATTCTATTTTACCAATAATTTTGTTTTGAAGCTGTATTTTCTATTTACACGCTAAGAATTTTCATATCAATTTGAGTGTTCATTTTATAAAACAAAATATACTTGATTTATTGTAGAGAAAAAATTTTTAACTGTTATATCATTGCTGGGAATAAAATTTCAGTGACTAAGAATATGTATAGCATAAATTTTGCATGCGAGCTCCACTATTAGCGTAATTGAAATGACACAACTTTTTTTGAAACTGACTGTACATCTAACATGTACATTATATTATTTCCATATCGCAAAATGATATATGTACGGACCTCTCTAAGTTAAATATGGTACTTTATTAGTCTAATGTGAAATACATCTTGTTGACTCATTAGACTAATAAAGTACCATATTTAACTTAGAGAGGTCAGTACATATATCATTTTGTGATATGGAAATAATATAATGTACATGTTAGATGTACAGTCAGTTTCAAAAAAAGTTGTGTCATTTCAATTACGCTAACAGTGGAGCTCGCATGCAAAATGCAGTCGCAGACAACGCATGCAGTCAACAGACTTCATCACTCATTCAGACGAAAGTTAGGTGTATGTACTCTGTGTGTATGTACCACCTCTCAAAGAGTACGCCATATATGTACGTATACACGAAGGGTATGCTATACGTATCTTAATCCTTACAAGAGTGGCTCCGAACTGTCCAAAAGCCTCTACTAGTATTTAATCATAGATATACAACATCCATCAACAGTCAGTCACGGGCGTTAAGACCGTTAACATCTAAAGCATTAACACCTGAAAATCGTGCATTTTTACTGTCACTCGGCTTCAAATTAAAAAATACTGGCTCATCGCCTACATCGTCTCCAAATTTACTGCATTCTAAAGCTAAGAAAATTTCTTTGTAATTTTACTTGTAAAGAAGAAGACAACGAAATGGCAACAAGTGAGATATTACAAGTTAAGGAGCAGCCTATGTTTGATGAAACAATTTCCCGTTTAGAGTATCACACCTATAAATCTTATTCATCAAACAAATATGAATTGAATGATGAAATTCGTATTGCGATTCAGTAACAGGACATTTACACTTGGCCATATGCAAGTTTTATTTACCTAGAAGGACGTTTACTAAATGCTAGTACTGATACAGCGGTTAGCGATATAAAACTAATCAATAATGCAGTGGCTTTCCTTTTCGATGAAATCCGTTATGAATTGGGCGGTGTTGAAATTGTTCGAATCAAGAAGGTTGGTATAACAAGTACTATGAAAATTTATCTATCATACAACGACAATGAACGTAAAGTGCTGGCAAATGCGGGTTGGAACGAAAACGGGGGAATTACAGACGCTAATGGTAATTTTTGTGTATGTTTACCGTTGAGAATGCTGCTTGGATTTGCTGAAGATTTTAATAAAATTATCATAAATTTGCGACAAGAATTAATTTTAATTCGAACAAACAGTTATTTAAATTCTGTTATGTTTAATACAGGTTCTACCACAACTGATGTTAAAATTATAATTGATGTATTAGAATTTAAAATGCCGCACGTTAACGTTGCTGATTTTATGAAAATTTAGTGAAAATTTTAAATGCTGATGCATCGCTTAACATTAGTTTTCGTAGTTGGGATTTGTATGAATATCCTTAACTACAGCAAACGTACAAGCAAAGCTGGGCTGTTAAGACAACATTTAACGTTGAACGACCAAGATGGGTTGTTTTAGCTTTCCAAATTGATCGTCATAAACAAAAAGATAAAGATGCTAGTAAATTTGATCATTGGGATATTAGAGAGGTAAAAGTTTATTTAAATGGTGAAACGTACCCGTATGATAATATTAACGCTAATTTTTCAACTAATAAAACTGCTTTGCTTTATGATATGTATACACGTTTTCAAAAACACTATTATAATAAAAACAACTGTGAACCACTTTTAGATAAAGATAGTTATGTAAATAATGCCCCGCTTATTGTTATTGATTGTTCTAAACAAAGTGAAGCTTTAAAATCAACTCAAGTTGATTTGCGATTAGAGTTTGAAGCAAACAAACCTTTTCCAATTAAAACAAAAGCTTATTTACTTGTTATTCATGATCGAATTATAAATTATCAAGCTCTTTCTAATATTGTAACTAAAATAATTTAAGATGTATAAGTAGGTATGGGGCCACTTGGCAACGCAATGTAATTGCCTATATTCAGGAGCAGATCTTTTCTAATATTGTAATTTAAAGTAATTTAAGATATATTGTAAAAAAGAAAAATAAGAAATAAAACAACTTTTTTTTTTAAAAAAAAATAAATGTTTTTTATTTAGTATCCCATTCTTTATACATAATATCTCTTACAGCTATGTAATCAGATAATTTTGTTGACGCTGACGGGCCACAGCGTGGTACATCTTCCGCCAGTTGGTGGACAGTTCTTTCCACCTTTTTCAATGTTGCCTTGAATCCATTTTATTAATTGTCTATCCTCCTTATCATCTTGATCCAAACGGAAATTATATTCCTTTTCTTCTTTCATAGCACCAATTAATAAATTTAACAAATCAGGTCTAGCATACTGAATTGCTGCGTAAGTACACTTTTTAAGTACTTGACTAATACATTTATCTGTACAATATTTGTCCAATAATTCCGTCAAAAATTTCGATTCCCAAGAGAAATCTTTTTTAATTTTATTAGAAAGTTGCTGCATATACCATTTTTTTATTTTAATTAAATATTCGAGGATAGCTGGTTGAACACCATATTCGACACTATACACCAACGGATCGATGTCGCTATTGATTACTTCTGGATGTCGGCTTAAAAAATACTCGATGATGTCCGATTGGCCGTCACGTATTGCTTGTAAAAGATATTGTCGATAAAGTTTAATTTTCATACACAGAATTTCGGTACATAAACGCTGTTGAATGGCTTCCATTATTCAATTTCCAATAGGTATGTATTAAACTTTTTACCGCCGTAGATTAAAAAATTGAATTCGTTGTTCCTTTTCGCCTCGGCAACGTCGTCGTCGGTTAGACTTCGTTGAAAACGTGCAGGTAATGTGATGATAACGTCTTCTAATTCTACAATCCATCGATCACCGAATTTCGTCTTGATTTTCCGGATGTCGATTATTTTATACTTTTTCCCAACAATTAACTTTTCTAAGTTCTCAAATGGTTTACTGCATTGTTTATTAACGTTATTAAATTTTTGGCTAAATATTATTCACAACAACGATGTACAACGAAAATGACAAGAAAAAAAGCAAAAATTGAAAACTGATTTTTGCATTGAAATATTTCGACTTTTATAGTAATAAAATTGTTAATAGTGGGGAAAATTAATGTCTGATGTACGTACAAAATATACCTGCTGACGTAAGTCGTTATAAAAAATATGAATGTTTTTTTTAGTGGGTACGTACAGAATATATCTGATGACGTAGGTCGATGAATGTTTTTTTCTCATGAGTATAGGGTACACTTGCTGATGTAAAATGTTTACATATAGAGTACACTTGTGACGTGAGTACGTGTACTATGCATATACGAGATGCATACGTAGTCACAGATATATATATATATATATATATATATATATATATATATATATATATATATATATATATATATATATATATATATATATATATATATATATATATATATACGTAGTACCAGATACAAAACTGAATGTTATATTTCTTACCTAAAATTGGTTTTAGAAAATACAAAAAGTTTAACCATAAGCAAATTTCAAACCAATGTATATGTATATATATAGAAACACAGATATACACATGTATATACCTATATCCTATATCCAAGCGGTGCTAAGGGGTTGAGGATGATAATAATATATAGTCTAATCTGTTTTGTAACATGATATGTGCCTAGTAATATAATGAATGGTCGCACAGAGGTGTCAAGGTTTTTTTTCGTTAATGTGTAATATATAATATTACTAAAGTCGTACAGGCCAATGTAGGGGCCAAAAATCACTCAAATGGTTTATGCAGTCATAATTAATTTTTATATGTTATTTTAATATATATAAAAAAAAAACTGTATGGCTACGCACGGATTGCCTAAAATCTACTAAACAAATTTTGATGAAATTTGGCATGGTTGCCAAGAAATGTCTTATGGAAAAAAACCAATTCAAAAATCACTTCAAGCAAGAATTGCACAGAAACTATATTTTACACATTTAAATGAAACACGAAAGTTTGCAGCATATGTGTAGGATCAAGTCGTGAGTCCTGAATCGACTTCCTGGACACAAATAATAGGTCAACGAAGCCCAAGAAAAAATTACATTCTTTGAGTGTAGACGGATATTTTTGTTTTACTGAACGTGATTTAAGCTAATACAATATTAATTATATTTACGTTAAAAAATATAAAATGATTACTAACATATTTATCCCATTTTACCCTAATTTAAGTTCGTTTAGTTATTTAAATATTTTGGAAACATACTGTCTTGTGTTTCAATACAATAGAGAAATATTTTACGATTGGCCGAGTATATTTTTTGTAAATCATATATGTTTTAAATTTCCGAACAAAAGATCTGTTTATTGAAAACAAAAACATTCAGGATCTTTATATTCAATACCTCTAATAATTAGTTAGAACCCGCCAAACTTTCATTCTCACCAAAAACTCCAAACGTGACGGTTGTAAACTGCATTAAATAACATCATACTATATTTTCATTAATTGATTTTTTTTTAACTTTAAGATAGCACTTCTCATTGAAATAAGTGTACATATAAATATTTTAAAAGTGTAAATAGATTTTCTTTTACCTTTTTAATTGTTATTTGATAATTTTAAGTAATTTTAAATTTAGTTTGACGTAAATACTAAATAGTGAATATTGGAGCTTTTTATTTGGTAATGTATTACTATTTACGTCTTTTTAAAAATTAGTTTTTGATTTATTATCTAGTTGTTAATTTTATTATTTATTTTATATATATTTTTTTAACAATAAGATTAATGTTGGTAATCATAAAGTTGATATAATGGAACGTAAACGTTTTAATGTTACCGGAGCAAAGTGTTGTGTATTATCATGTAGATCGTCGCCGCGATATGAAGAAAATGTAAGACTATTTTCATTTCCAAAAAATAATACTGAATTATATGAAATCTGGTTTGATCAATGTAATATTGATAGAAATGTTTCAAATAAGCCTTTATATATTTGTCAAAAACATTTTCCTTCGGTATGTTTTCGACCGAAATACTTAGTAAGGGGAAGTATACCAACATTAAACTTAGATTCAGAACCAAAAATTAAAGAACAAATTTTTTTAGTCGGAAAACGAAAATCTAAATTTAAATGTTGTATAATTTCTTGTGGTGTAACTAAAAATGAATCAGGATTATACCCTTTTCCAAAAAATCCCCAATTGCGTAATGTTTGGTTGGAAAAATGCTCAATAAAAAATCCGGATTCACTCAACTATGGTTTATACATTTGTCAAAAGCATTTTGAAGTCAATTGTATCGGTAAGAAACATTCATTAAACAAGCATTCCTACATTGCATTTAAATTGGCTCACAATAGAACGAGAACGTAGTCCAGAACTGCAAATAACAATATCTGAGAACCCTTTAGTTTACCGTGGTTTCTCAAAAGAAAGTAGTAAGCAACTCACATTTGATGATTTACCACTTTTAAAAACTCCTCCTAAAAAGTGTAAGAGTCAAATCTTACCAAGTTCCTCTTATTATAAAAAATATTTGATTAAGTCTCGAGAATGCTCAAAATTACAAATGGAAGTAAAAGAACTTAAGCAAAAAATAGTTTGTTTAAAGAAAGCCTTAACTACTCAAAAAAAGTCTGGTGAGTAAAAAAAAATTTAAAGGTAAAAATTATGAAACGAAACATATTTCACAAGAAATTATGCAACTAAGCTGGGTGGACGAAAATGTAAAAACATTTTGTACTATGATTTTGCAACCCAAATCAAAGCCTGCTTATACTGAAAACCAAAATAATTTAGCACAAAATATTTATTACCGATCACCTTGTTTATATAAATTTATGAGAGATCAATTAGATTTTACTTTGCCCTCTATAACTTCTTTAAGTAGTTGGTTACCTATAAAAAATTTACAACCAGGTTTTTCGTCACTTTTATTAGATACCTTAAAAACTAAATCAAAAGCATTAACGGAAATTGAAAAAAATGTGTCTCTTGTATTTGATGAAATTGCAATTAAACGAAGTATAAGATATAATTCTGTGACTGACCAAATAGATGGAATTGTTGATTGTTGATTCGAAAGAAATAACAAAGTAGCTAAATGTGTCACAATGTTTATGATTCGTGGTTTATTTTGTAATTATAAATATATTTTAAATTATTTTACAACAGACAGCCCATTGCCAGGCTGCACTTTAAAACAAATCCTAGAAAGAAATATAAAAGATTTAATTGAAATAGGATTTTATGTCCGAGTAACAGTTTGTGATCAAGGTTCGAACAACCGAAAATGTTATGAAGTATTGGGAGTAACTTACGAAAACCCAGTTTTTGAGATTGATAATTTTAAAATTATTGCACTTTATGATGTCTGTCATTTAATTAAATCATTAAGAAATACATTATTAACGTCTGATATGCTTTCACCTGATGGACCCGTTTCTTGGGTTCCTCAAGAGAGTCCAACAAGAATTTGTCCTTCACTAACAGAACGTCATATTTCCCCGAATAATTTTGATAAAATGCGTGTTAAACTTTCTACGCAATGCCTTAGTCGTAGTACTGTAGCAGGTATTAGGACTATTTCGATGTTAAAAAAATTTTCCGATGAAGTTCAAACTAAAGCCACTTCTACTGCTTTATTTTTTGAAAAAATGGATCGTCTCTTTGATTGTCTCAACTCAAAGTCATTGTTTCACAAAAATGTATATATAAAACGGCTTTGAAAATTAGCAATCCTGTTTACAAATTCTTAATAGAAATGGAAACCTATTTTACCGAAATGAAGACGTCCACTCGAATTTTTTGGTTAAAAGGTTTTATCCAAAATATTAAAGGAACATTAAAATTAGCGCAGGATATTTTTTCTTTATATTCTAATAAAATAGATTTCCTTCTTACCTCCAAATTAAATCAGGATGTTATTGAAAATATGTTTGGGCTAATTCGAGCAAAAGGAGGTAATAATACAAATCCTTCCGTATATGAATTCAATTTCATCGTCACCAAGATAATGTTAATAAAATTATTATCATTTACGGATTTAAAAAACTGTGAAACTGACGATGACGAACTGTTACTAAGTAATTGGGAAAATACTTCTACTGATACAAATTCTAATAAAGCCCCACTTGAAATTCCATCTGCTTCCCAAAACTCAAATAACCTATTAGAGAATGAGAGTCCCAATGAAGAAATAATAATAAATGCACCCCTTAAATTATCGGAGGCAAATTCTATTAGATACTTTGCAGGATTTTTAATTTACAAACAAGAACGATCTAGTTTTGCGTGTGAAAGATGTAAAAAATTTACCACAAAATTAACAGATACAAGAATATTCATCAGAATATTTAATATATTTCAAAAATTATTTAGACGTACCCGATTTCGGTTCACTAAAAGCGCCAACTGACAATTTTTTTTTTCATTTATGTTTATCTGTAAAAATTTTTGAATCAATATTTTTTAGCAATATGTGCATAAAAAATATTAAACATACAATTGTTAATAAATGTATATACGAGGTATCTAAACTTGAAGATTTCACAGGTTGGTTTGCAGAAAATGATCCTTGTTACGATCACCGAATCAAAATTCTAAATTATATGATTCTAATTTTATTAAGAAAAAATTGTAAATGGTATGAAAATGAAGTTATCAATTGTGTCTCCCATCCTAAATTAAAAATTTTATCAGTAAATAAGGGAAAAGTAAGTAATGAACTTTGAAGACATAAATGGCAAATGGATGTTTTACCAAAATATTCGTTACACCTAGCTTAATAGTTAAATTTGAAATCACTTTTAATGATTAAAAATATAATTTTGAATTAGTTACCGCCCCAAGATCTTTTTTACAGCTCTAACATTTACATGAATGTGGATTACTGAAGTACTTATCTAGAAGTTTTCTCGGAGAAAATTGCACATTTTACCGTTAAGAAAGTTTTTTTTATTATTTATATGCTTGATTTACATTATTTTTTTTATCAATAAGTTAGCCACTTAAGTATCTATTTATATGGATTAACAATATCATTTTGTATAAATATGTATACTGTTAGGTTTTGTACACCGTTTTCAAATTTATAATAAAAAAAAATTGATACTTTTAAAGTTGATCTTGTCGTGTTTACTTTGCTGCCGCCCACTGTACTTTCTGCTGGCCCAGACTGTACTTTATAATGTGTCAAATTCATTAAATTTTTTTTGAATTGGTAGAACTGTAGTAATGTAATGTAACAGACCCGCGAACGACGAGGTTCGTAGGTACTTTTTATACCTCACAAAAGACGCTCAGTTGATTCAAGGTAATGAGCAACGTGCTGAGCCAGCGAATTCTCGCATGCATCGAGAGTATGAGACAAAGTTACGAAGCCAGAGTTGGCTTGGGGCGTTGGTCAGGTTTGGTCTAATTGGGAAGTTTTATTCAAAATTTAAATAAAGTTAATATCAGTGAAGTTTCTTTCATAAATAAAAAGGGGGTTTATCTAATATATAAATTAAAATATTTCAAGTGTTGTGCTAATTTTCGTTATTGTGAAAATTGGTGGAAAGTTGCCGTTTAACCACGTTTCCAGAAACCAAAACAGAATCGAGGTATCAGTAACTTCCTCCCCTATCCTAGATTGGGACACGTAAGTGTTTACTTGTAATTAGTTATTTGATTTAATACTTTAACACCGAACAACATTAAGGGGATATGTTCCCACAATATTTACCAATAAATTAGTATAGTTATTCAAAATTCTGTAGTTCGTTTTTTTTTATTTTATTGTAACCAACTCCCTCCTTACTCAGACCAAAGCCGTAACCACCGAAGTTTCACGCAAATTTGAATAACTTCTAACTGTTCGGTCGTATCCACGTCCCGGCGGCAGCGCTACCCGAGCACCCTAACTTCCAACAAAGGTAGCTCGCAACAGTAATTTTCGCGCTAAACTCGGCTTATATATATCAGTTGATCAGTTATGTTAATTCTCATTTAATTTGGTTTTCTTTTCCGTGATCACGACCGGACTTCTATATAATACAGGTACGCTTAAATTATGTTTTTTTTAATATTTTTCCATTATTGTAATAATGAAATTGGTTTTTAACATGTAAAATTTTGGTCACATGTAGTTTGGAGGTTATATGTTGAATTCAAACCTTCTTTTTTTTAAATTTCAACTTTGACAATAATTAATTTAATTAAATTTACAATTTTATTTATTCAATTTCTTAAATGGACTTCTATATAATACAGGAATTTTGTAACTAAATATGTGAAAAATTGGTATAAACTTTTTTGAAATGGATGTTGAGTGACATTGTACAATTGTGGAAATTTTTTAACTGGAATGCACATGTTACTTTTAAATGGACAAATTCTGGATGAATTCAACTCGCTGTGGTTCAAATTTGGAATTACATCTGCCTGCCATGAGTTCGCTTCAACTCTGGACAACCACCAGTTTCAACGTCCTAAGGCCCAGATAATACCGCTTTAAAGTGAATTCTTTAGTTAAGTAATTCTTTTGGCATGTTTTATTATTTTTTTTTACAACGTGGCGCCTGGTGCTTCTTTAATTAACAAATTAACATTGCATAGTGAATTTAAAAAAACAGTTAACTTTTCTGCAATTCAACTTTCTATTAATTCCTTGTAATGTGTTAGTTTTCATTTAACGTAAAACATTTGAATCTCTATACCTATTAACTTTTCTGTCACTCAAACTTTTGTTAATTCTTTATAATGTTCTAAAGTTTTCATTTAATTGTAATTAAGGCTACCTACCTAACCTAATCATAAATTTTAATTTATGCATGCATGTATTAGTCAGAAGATATTTGTATTTTGTAAAATTTCTATATCTTTCTTACTTTCTCTTTTTGTAGTTTATTAAAATTATTGTATTTCGTAATTTCTCTATATTTTCTTGCGTTATGCTAATTTTCTTGTTCTTTATTTTATCTTGCTAAAATATTTACTGACTAACTAAACTTTAAATATTATGTAATTTATTTCTAAACTAATTTGTGGCTATTTTACTATTACTTTCTTGCTATTTTACAATTACCTAAATTTTAATAGTTTATATTGTTAATTGTTATTTAACCAAGAAATTGTTGTTAATTATTTACTTGTATCAAATAATTTTATCACTCAATTATCTAATTTTTTTTTGTACAAAACTTTATATTGGGAACAATCTGAAACTAACCTTCACGACCCTGAAATTGTACCAAAAATTGTACAATTAAACGATTAAACAAAAAAAATATATGTAAGACTGAATTAGCCAAAGCAAATAAATTTTAATTCAAACTGAAAATTTCTATTATTTAAAATTTTCCTTTTATTTTTTTTCAGGCAATAAGAAACTTTCTTAATTCAAACATTTAAAATTTTATTTTAAATAAATTTCTTTTATTTACTTTGAATTCTCAAACAATACACGTATGTAATTACCACTACTTATGGTAAAATATGTTTTTATTATACTTATTGTAATTATTTTTGTGACTGGACGGGGTGTTTTTGCTTTTTCAGGAAACAATTAACCTTTAAGTTAGGGAGTTTTGGTATGATGTACATACCTATACGGAGTGAGTTATTATATAAAAATTTAAAATAAAAAGTATTACAAGTATTACTTACTTACGAACAAAGTCTGTATGATCAAAGCCGTACCGGTACGGCCATACTTCGATTTGCAATGATATTTACCGTCGTACGGGTACGGCCATACTACCTTAAAGGTTAAGTTTGCGTCCTAAAAATTTTTCACCTCGTTTTTTTTTTTTTTTTGTTTCCTTAAAGTTAATTTTTTCTTAAAGATGGTAAGGAAGTAATTCATAATTTAATACTCAAACATTCCTTGTGGTTTCGGTAATTTAAAAATCTTGGTTTCTTACACAATTATAAGGAATAAATTAAGATCTAACTTACAATGAATACCTATTTTTCCCTGTTTTGCTTTATTTTTCAAAGCATATTCAAAGTTTTTTATAATGTAGCCATGTAATATAGAAGTATATAATGGTAATTTAAGAAAAAATTTCTTGGCAACAAATTATTAAAATAAAAGATTTACAAATTAATACAGTTGGTTTATATTTTTTATCTTCCTTAAATTTTATTAATGGATTTTCAGGAACCGTCATATTGAACATTTGCGCTATAATAGTATAGTAATGACGAAAACGACTACTATGAAATTACATATTTACTGCACAAAATACCTACTACTTATTTTATATCTAAAGTCAAAATGTACTATTGCATCCTTTTCAAAAAACGTTGTCAAAATCAAAATGATTATTTTTTAAGCTTAAAAAATCTCAGATCGTACATCTAGTAACTAAAAATCAGTTTTTCAATTATATATCTTTGGTAAAACATTACGAATTTTTCAATTTTCCTTCAAATTTGGGCACTTCCGGTGAAAATAGCATTAAGTTGATGGTGACTTTAAAAAGAAATTTTTCCTGTAAATGTTTCTGAAAAAGTATATATTTTTTAACTGAAATCGATGCAGAACAATTTATTTTATATTTCAAATTTAGGCAACAAGCTTTGAATTTATAAATGTCATATCTAGGTAAATCCTTAAAATCACTGTTCCTTTGGCTGTACGACCTAATATTGAAAATTAGACGTTAAAATTCAACTAAGGTTTACATGGTCAGTATAAAGCTATTACATAATTATATGTAAGTAAATTATTAGTTATTCAGTTAGTAAAATAATAAACTAGAATGTTCAATCAAAATGTAAATTTTGTTAATAAATTGAAAATCACACAATGACAGTATCATTTTTGGGACGGCACTGTATAGTACCTGATTCCATACAATACCATATAGTACCTGGTCAGTTTATTGTGTATAGTTTTATGATTCTTATTCGCTCTTAAAACACCAAATTTACTTGCGCTCTGCTGACACGCGCTCTCTAAACACAATTTTGTAACACAACCTAAAATAAAATCTTCGTCTTTTTCTATTATTCAAATACACTAATTTGGCATGTATAACATTTAAAAGAATTGGGTAAGTAAAAACTTCGTTTTCATTCATATTTATTTTGGAGGGACAAAAATATAATTTATTGCCTGTCACGCTGTACCTTTCTGTCATCATTATGTATTTGAATGTACATATAATAATCACCACTAAGTGTACAAAAATGACAAAACCAACACCACAGCTATATATGTACCACTACATAAACACATTCATCTATAAAGTACTTGTGTATTGACATCTTTGTTTAAAAACTGTCTTTGTTTAACTTGGTTCATGCATCTCATTTACATGTTTGACTCTCATATTAAGTAAAATATAAGATATATCCTCCTTGGTAAAGTTGAATACATATAGAGTATATGTGATGTCAGATTTTTTCTTTTGGGGGAATATGTATGTATGTAGTATACAAATAAACGTATATAAATTGATCCAGTTAGTTTGAAGTTTATTCATGTTTAAAGGTTTTTTGAAAATTTTCCTTTGTATAGAGTCATTAATAATTAAGTATTTTCATGTATTGTATTACTTAGATTGTACATGTTAGGTTAGGGTTAAGCACTAGTTGTAGGTACCTAGATTTAAGTGAAGTATTGTAATTACATTAAAATTTTGTAAAATATTATACCGTTTTTAGAAAAAATATATTTCGTATTTCGTATTTCGTTTGAAGTTGTACAGTCCATTTTTTCAAAATCGAAGATGGAATTTATTACATGTCCAGTAAACAAATCTCATTGTGTATTGCCGCACAGGATACAAATACACCTGATAAAGTGTTTGCGGCAATGCAGGAGACCATTCAAACGGTGTTTGTATAATACAACTCACATAATTTTTTTGGACGAAGGAACGGAAAAGGAGCATTTCGAGAAATGTCCAGACCGGGAAAGAGAAGTGGCGCGCGACATACTGGAACAATTGTTAGAAAATAGGAAAAAATTCGAGAAACCGAGGCAAAAATTATGTGGCTGTGAGTGGAACGAACACCCGGGGGAATTTTCTTCCTATTGTCGGCGGAATTTAAAACAAAAACTAGGAACGAACGAATTTCCGAAAATTATATCACCGTCAGTTAAACTATGGTTAAAAAATATAAATATAGAATGAACTAGAAATATTGTTTTTTAAAAAATTAATAAAAAAATAAAATTTTTTTAAATTTATATTTTTGTCTTATTTTTATTTTTATGCATATATAATTAATCGATCAAAGTATTTGCAATCATTTTGATTGTGATCATCATCGCTATCACTTCTATAAAAATGTATTTATCAATATTATTAGTACCCATTTTATCTATTTTAACGGCGGATTTAGGCGAACGTGAAATGTATGTAGCAGAATATTTACAAAAATTTGGCTATATTAAATCTACAGATTTATACAGTGTTGTGCAAAATAAGACATTATTTTCAAATGCGCTGCCGTTATTTCAAGAATATTATCATTTACCTGTTGATGGGGTAGTGAATAATGAAACGTTAAATTTAATAAAATTACCGCGATGTGGTCTTGCAGATAATATTAACACTTTTGATTCAACTTCTAAGAAATGGAATATTACTTATATAAAATGGCACTATTATTTAGCACAATCTGAAATTATTGAATTAGCAAAGAAAGCTTTTCAAATATGGTCTGATCATCCATAATTTTTTTGGACGAAGGAACGGAAAAGGAGCATTCCGAGAAATGTCCAGACCGGGAAAGAGAAGTGGCGCGCGACATACTGCAACAATTGTTAAAAAATAAGAAAAAATTCGAGAAACCGAGGCAAAAATTATATGGCTGTGAGTGGAACGAACACCCGGGGGAATTTTCTTCCTATTGTCCTTGGCGGAATTTAAAACAAAAACTAGGAACGAACGAATTTCCGAAAATTATGTCGCCGTCAGTTAAACTATGGTTAAAAAATATAAATACAGAATGAACTAGAAATATTGTTTTTTTAAAAAAAAAAATTAAAAAAATAAATTTTTTTTAAATTAATATTTTTGTCTTATTTTTATTTTTATGCATATATAATTAATCGATCAAAGTATTTGCAATCATTTTGATTGTATTTTTTTTTCATTCCATCCAAACTAGAACAAATTTCCTTATCCTTATTATTTGATAAAAAAGAGTATTTTATAAAGTTAATTTTTTCTATAACTATATGCAATAATATTCTTGCATAATTTAACAAAATCAAATTTTAATATTACTTGTATAAAATTTAAGGTTTTAGTCAGACATCAACAAGTATAATTTGATATATTTTAGCCAGTTATTAATTACAAGACAATTCACTTGCTGAAAACCTTATAGAAATATTTTTGTTTTGCTGATTGTCAGTAAAATTACGGTTGGCACCTCAAATTAGCTGTCCAGTTTTGAGATTTTAGAATTTAAATTACAGCTTTGAGCAAAAACAGGTAAATTAGTATTTTTCATGTAGTTTTCATATATGCTATTCAAATTTTAATTTACTGAAACATATTCACCCTATTTCAAAATTTACCCTCAATTTTACCTGAACAGCCCCTCCAGTAGGTCCGACCCCGGATTTATACACATCAATAGAAAGCTCTCTAAAAATACACTGTTTTGTCAATTTAAAGTTTTTTTTCTATCTGTTGTCGTTTCCAAGTTATCAAGCAGAATTAAAATTTTACCCTAATTTTGAGGGGTTTTTTTCACCCCTTAAACGGCGACGGTGGCAGATAAAAAAAAATACGGGTCTGTTATTTTCGCTTGTACTACACATATACCAAGTTTCATCAAAATTGCGAATTGACAGTTCAAAACCTTTACTTGTAAGTGATAGTTCTGATTTATCAGATGACGAAGAAGAGGATAATGAAATTTGGCAAGGCATAAACGAAGTGGAATGTCAAAACATTACACACAACTTTGACTTCAATGAAATACCTGGTCCTTCTCGTAGTGTATCAAATATTACCAAACCCATTGATTTTTTTAACCTCTTCTTTACACAAGCCCTGCTAAACATATTTGTAAGTGAGACCAACCGTTATGCCTGTCAAAAAATTTCAACAAACACTAATGCCTCACCACACAGTTTATTCAGAAAGTGGTTACCTGTAACACTCCCTGAGATAAAAGCATTTATTGCTGTTGTGTTGAATATGGGTCTTATTCGTAAGCCTTCCATAAAATCATACTGGAGTAGTAGCCGGTGTCAGTCAACTTCGTGGTTTCCTCTCATGTTTCACAGGAATTAGGTTTGAAGCTTTGCTTAGTTTTTTTCATGTTGTAAATAACGAGGCTCTTCCTAAGGCAGGTGAACCTGAATATGACCCAACGCAAAAGTTTGCTCCTGTTCTTAATCATTGTAATAGGTTATTCAAGCAGTTTTACACAGGTCATCAACAACTATCAGTTGACGAATCATTGATTGGGACCAAAAGTCAGACTCAACTTATGCAGTATATGCCGAACAAGCATCACCACCGCTGGGGCGTGAAACTTTGGGTTCTTGTGGACTCAGTTAGTAACTTGAGTATGATCTGTTATAAGGGTAAAAAAATGAAGAAAAAGAAGACAAAAAATTATGGCTTAGGTTACACAGTAGTAAAAAATTTGTTAGTAGCCTGTAACTATATTCATAAAGGCTATCACGTTTTCTGTGATAATCTCTTTACGAGTGTAAATCTGGTCAAAGGCTTGTATCAAAATAAGACATTCTTCACTGGAACAGTAAGAAAAACAAGAAAAGATCTTCCGCTAGGTTCATCAGCTACGCTACAAGTCGGGGAAAAAAAGTATTGGAGGAAGCAAAATATAGTGGCACTAGCTTATAGACAAAAGAAAAGCCAGAAGAAGCCTGTCATTCTTCTAACATCGAATGCCCAGATAGGGGACGTAGAAAATATGAAACGGAGACATGGAAGAAGCACAACAGAAACTAAGCCAGCAGCCATAATAGATTACAACAAGTATATGGGCGGGATAGACAGCAATGACATGATGCTGTACTCTTACCACGATGAACGGAGGACAGTGAAATATTGGAAGAAATAAAATTGAGCTTGTAATAAATTTGTTCCTATAAATTTTGTTATTTTTATTTAACCTTGATTTTTTGTACAAATCTGAGGTATGCGTAACTTGCATTAAACAAAGAGAAATTGTGACCGCTAAAGTATGATGAAAAATTTGAAAGTGGGGTAAATGTGAATAATTTAAGTTGGGCTTTACTCTGATGTACCTCACTTCTCTTGTAATCCATTCTAAATAATTTTTCTGATTGCATTCACTCTTACCCCAAAATTCATAAGATTTGCAAAACCGCACCGGGGAAATGTGAATGGCTTATAAAATTTTTGTTTTTCATACGAATTTGCTCAAAATTTATGTGGTGCATGCTGAATAATGTAGAATTAAAAATAAATCAACCATAATGTAATATATAGAATAAAAAATATTTAAAACAACGCTTTTATCTCAATTCATGAAAATCCATTCGCAATTACCCCAGTCAACCCTACCTAATTTTGAAGTAAATTGCATAGCATTGTGAACTATAAACTACAAACAACCTAATATGTATAATCAATGAATAAGAGTCTGACAACATGACATTAAAGGTACATATATTCATCTTTTTTTTCCTGTGTCAAAGTTAGCATTCCTTGAACAAATATATTTTGTTATTTATTAGATAAAGACAACATATAGTAGCTATAGAAATTCAAATGACTGCTTCCATGTTTTTCTGTAATGACTATTTAACTTTTTAAACGATTTTGTAAGTTGTCTCTCTAACAAGAAATATTCATACACCATACGATACATAATTATATGTCTGCTTTTGCGGTCATAATAAACAAACATTGTTGCACATTTTTACTTTTTAAATACTTGAAAAATTAGTTTAAATAAATTAATTTCATGTAAATATTTTACTTTTTTGTGTGTAAAAATATTTTATTTATTAATATTAAATGATAGTTTGTATAATTAATAATTAAAAATACAAAATTGTTAATATTGTTCGTAGTTACAAAATTGTTAATATAGTTTAGATTAATTACTGCTACACTTTCAAATCGGTTTTGCTTAAAATTTTCCGTTCACGTGATTACGTCATGTTATTTGTACATTTTTCTTGTAATCGGTTATTTAACCATATGTATGAAATATATTTTCTGGAAAATTCTTGTTTTGTGATCACATGTCTAAACAACGTGACTTTTCTCTATATAAACTCTTCACTACTTACGAATTTTATAGTTATCTCCAAAATTTTGTGAAACTCATCACTTGTTCTTACCAGTTTAATCGTTGTGAAAAATTTAATTGTTGCTGTTTAATTGTTGTGAAAAATTTAATTATTACTGTGAAAAATGGAATTCAATACTTACGAAGCTGCTATTGCTGCTGCTGTCCCTAAGCAAGATCGTGGTGTTACTATGGAATTGCTCAGACAATTGAATGAAACCGGAAAGGTGAAACCTTGGATAAAATTGGGTGACATGGTTATTAACAAGTTGTATAAAATTCTCGGAATTAGACAATTACAGTCGAAAGTTGATCCGAGGAAAATGAAAACTGTTCTGGAGTTGGAAAATGGATATGTATCACTCACTACTCATGAGATCCGACAACATGGGTACCCAAAAATTTGAATGGTTGAAAAACTCACCTAACCGGCGTTGTAGGAACAACCTTCTCGATAGAATTCCGGGAAATTAACTTAATGGAGTATTACAATTCTGCACACTATGATCCTGAAGCCCACTAGTACTTAAATGAAATGGAATTGTTGAAGAAATCATGGAATGATTCTACCAATGAGATTCAACAAAACTGGATATCCAAATCTCCAAGGAACTTAATAGAATAATATAATTATCTACACTATGTTGATCATAATTAAAAATTGTTTGTTCAAAATTTTTTTTGAAAAATATACATATATTTTTTATTTATTTATGTATACCCCTATTCCCCAAAAAATAAAACACACTTATTAAACACAAATAAAAACACACACAGCATCTAAATTGAAGGTGGCTCAGTCTACAGTAGTGTTCACGCTGCAGAGGCAGCGAGAGACTGGGTCTAATGACAATCGCTGCAGTTCTGGGAGACCAAGTCATATCTAAAGCTGAGGACAGATTGATCTGTGTACAAAGCAAGCGTCAGTGAACACGCACGGCTCCAGATATACGTGACTAACTGAATGCTATTCGAGAGACACCGGTGTCTATCAACAGTGCAACGCCGTTTGCGTGAATACGGGCCGAAAGGATATATAGCTGCAAAAAAGCCACTTTTGCGAAAAGAAAATAAACGTAAGAGACTACAATGGGTTAAAAAACACAAAGATTTATTTACCGATGAATCAAAGTTCGAAATATTTGGTTCAAAACGCAGACAATATGTCCATCGTTTAGTTGAGAAGCGGATGAAAAAGCAGTGTAGTACCGACAGTTAAATATGGTGGTGGATCTGTGATGATGTGGGGCTGTTTCGGTGGTCAAAAAACTGGAGATCTTGTCTGTATCGAGGGAATTTTTAATAAAAAGTGATATTACAGAGTTTTACACCATCATTCCATTCCCTCTGGGAAACGAATAATAGGTCGAGGTTTTATTCTACAACAGGACAACGATCCTGAATACTCATCTGCACTGTGTAAGTTATCTAGCCAATAAAGAAAAGCAGGGTGGGCTATTTGAAATTAAAATAACTGTTTCTCGCATTTAAAGAGAGTAATGGTGAAGGAAAAATAGGCTCCTTTGAGAGTACCAAAGAAAAATATTTAATTAACTAATGTAGTTCTTTTAAAATTAAAGGTAAACTGACTGTTTTAACTGAAAATGTAATAGAAAATGTACGAAAAAATGTAGAGCGTAGTCTAACTAAATCCATTTTCAATCCAATAATTTTTACTAATTAGTATACTCAGAATCGCCTAAAATAGTTTTTATCTAGCCATATCGAGGGTTGTCGGTAAAAGGTCTTTATGTGTGAAGCGGCCAGTTAAACAGGTAAATAAATTATTTTATTAAACAAAATTCATTTTTTATGCCATTTGCGGCTTTATTTAATAAAATATTTCGTCTTTACTGAGATATTTTTATGTATTAGGACTTGGCTGTAGAAAGGCCTTTATGTTTAAAGCAATGAATCAAATATTTAAATAATAATAACAAAAAAATTTTTTTTTTCGTAAGTCGTTAAGTTATCATACTTAACCAGAACTTTAGAAACACTAAAGACATTACAGACAAATAATAAAATGACAGGTGTACACAATAAATCTATATATATATATATATATATATATATATATATATATATATATATATATATATAATAATATATATATATATATAATAATATATATATATATATATATATATATATATATATATATATATATATATATATATATATATTATAATATATATATTTTATATATATATATATATATATATATATTTATATATATATATATTTATATATATATATAATATATAATATATATATATATATATAATATATAATATATATAATATATATATATATATATATATATATATATATATATATATATATATATATATATATATAGGGTTTGTCCGGAAATAGGACTGATTTTCTTCCGCCGCGACTGTACTTCGGAGCGTGTGCGCACCGACTGGATTCGGTAGAGGGATTGGACTGGATTCGGTAGATTTTTAAATTTTTCCGTTTCTGATACTACTAGGTGATGATAAGGTATAGGTATATTTTATATGCATTTTAAGTAAAAAATTTTAATAAAATCATATAAAAAAAATGATAACAAAAAAGTCCAGTAATTTCATAACAGTTTAAATGCATTAAATATTAATTTAAAATCAATCTTATTGTGAAAGTATCAGATCAGTCCATAAGTTCGTGCGTATTAATAGCATGCATGGAATTCACTATGACTCATTTACTAAACCAATACAATTTTGAATCTGTTTGACTAACATATTATTCAGTTTATGAGCAACTTTCATAAATATCGAACGCATTTTAGTATCCGTACAAAATGAATATAGATAATCAGTACAAACGTGCTGTGCTACATTTTTTATTTTCGAGTGGTGAATCTGCCGAGTCTACAGCGATAAAAATTAATAGTGTACATGGTGAACACACTATTAGTGTAAGGACTGCCCAGAAATGGTTTAAAAAATTTAAAGTTGGAGAAAGTAGCATTGATGATGAACTCCGTTCAGGACGTCCTGTTAATTTTGATGATGACATCTTCGAAATATTGTGGAGTCAGAGCCACAATTAACAGTGGATCAGATCGCAGAAAGGATGAATTCATCTCATGGAACAGTCTTTCGTCATTTAAAAAAGATTGGGAAAGTATCCAAGCTTGGAAAGTGGGTACCGCATGAGCTATCCGAAGCCAGTTGCCAGCAAAGAATAAATATCTGCATTTCCCTTTTATCGCGCTTCGAAAGAGAGCCATTTTTAGATCGTTTGGTAACAGGTGACGAAAAATGGATTATTTATGATAACGTCACAAGAAAAAGAACGTGGACGGATAGAAATAAGCAGCTGATTCCAACAGGAAAGGTGTCTTTACATCCCAAAAAGATTCTTTTGAGTGTTTGGTGGGATATGCATGGTGTAATTTATTTTGAACTGTTAGAACCAAATCAAACGATTAATTCAGAAGTTTATAGTGAACAACTTTGCCGTCTAAACTCAGAATTGATCAAAAAACGCCCACGATTGGTGAATATGAAGAAAGTTTTGTTTCATCATGATAACGCTAGACCGCATACGGCTCGAGGAACGTTGCAAAAAATTAGTGAATTTAATTGGGAACTTTTGCCACATCCTGCTTACTCCCCAGATATTGCCCCAAGTGATTTTCAATTATTTCGTTGCTTACAAAATTTTTTACTGGGCAAAAAAATTAAATTCTAAACAGGATGTACACAATGAACTTTCAAGTTTTTTTGCATCAAAACCACAGTCTCTACAGAAATGGAATAAAACAGCTACCTGTAAGATGACGAGAGATTGCAGATAATGGAGGAAAATATATAATTGATTAAAATGTTTGTTTTTTTTATATTATTTAAAAATTTACCAAAAAATACACACGAACTTATGGACTGACCTGATAAATATGTTTCAAAATTTACTAAATGTATATACATTATATACAGTCTGAAGCCATTAAAAAGAGCAATTTTAAACTTTGCTATATTTATGTGTTAGAATAATATCCTAACCTCAAAAATATTCGTGTATTATATAACTGTAAAACGGTTGGAATCAGCTCTAATGTTTTATTGTTACAATGGAAGAAGCAATATCACAAAACACAAGAAAACGTAATGGAAACTCTGAAAATTGGAAAAAAATATCGTTAAAAAAAAATGAGGTTTGTATAGAAAAATATGTTTCTTTTAGTGTATCTGGATATACCTACATATTAGCTGAAATATACGAAATTTTGATAAAAACAGTTAGCGGTTATTGTTAGTTTCCACCGCATTAATGTCTTACTTTGTTATTAAAATTAACGGCTTTGCAATAAAATTTTTTAAATATTATTGCTATAGGATTCAAGTATTAAAGATGCGAATTTTAAGATATTGAGCCAGTTTCAATTTAAGATTATTGGGAAGATAAGAAGTCCTTAAAAAACTTAGAAATGAACTTCACAAGAATCTTTAAAATATGTCGTTAGCTTTTATATATAAAAAGTGATCATAAATAAGTCATATTTTGTTTTTTTTTTTTTTTTTTTTTTTTTTTTTTAACGAAATTTTTAATTTTTGTAATAATAAAAATTGTCAATTGTCATTCAATAAAAATATTTTATTTTTATTTCAAAACCTACTAAATTTCAATTAATTTTCAAAACTTGCTAACTACAAGTCATTTTTATCAGGCACCGCATATATATATATATATATATATATATATATATATATATATATATATATATATATATATATATATATATATATATATATAAATATATATATATATATATGCGGTGCCATGCACAACACAAAATTTGCAAATTTCAACAAAATCTATCACCGTGAGATCAATGCAACATATCGACATACAGGATGTGAAATTGCAGAAAACAGCATAATCCACGAGCCAGCTACCGGATGTTCCCTAGACATATTAAAATAAAATACATTTTCTATTTCATACATCGTATTTCAATATAAAAAATAAATTCTATCTTTGTTAAGCAAAGTTTGCAAACTAAACATAAAAGTTATTATAAATTCAATGTAACTTCATTATTTTCAGTTTTTGGCCATTTTAATCAATTTAGATAAATTTTAATAAAGTCTTTTCGTCGTTATGTTCAGATCTTTGTACATTATTATTTTAATTGTAATAATTTTACTTTAATAAAATTAACTTAATTTGAACTTCGTTTTCTCAATTCTTACCAAACATTATCAAACAACTTAAATAAGACAATCAACACTTAAATAAGACATTATCAAACAACTTAAATAAGACAATCATAAGTTAATAAAAATAAATAAGTAAAATTATTGAAGTAAATAAAACTTAATAAAAGTAAATAAAATTTAAGTAAAGTTAACAAATCAATCAACAAAGACAATTCAAGCCAAAGCTCCGTTTCTTTCGTTTTCGTTAAAACAAAGAACAAAGTGGCAATCCTCAATATTCCAAACGGGATCTCCGGTGTCGTCCGGTTTTAATAAGTTTTATTAAAGTTTCGGTCACGACATATATATATATATATATATATATATATATATATATATATATATATATATATATATATATATATATATATATATATATATATATATATACATCTTTTCAGATACAATTGATCATGAGTTTTCGTTAAAAAATTAAATAATCCTTATATTCGAAACAAATCAATCTTCTATTCTTTTCTAAAAATAAACTGCAAATTTAAAATGTACATAAATGCAATAATAAAAGAGATAAAGCCAAGAAAACGGAAATTATTTAAATTCAAAGTGACGAAGCATGGTTAAATTTAACTGAAATGAACCATATATATATATATATATATATATATATATATATATATATATATATATATATATATATATATATATACACAGGGTGTAAAGTAAATAAGTTTCATCCTATTGAGAGATGGTTTATCTCGGTGTAAAATTGCCGAAGACATAAAAATTTTTTCGGAATTCGCTATCTGAGAAAATCGCATCCCAGCCAGCTCATCGTTTAATATGAATTTCTCTGAATACGCCTCTGACCAAACTAAAATTATTCGCACCCTGTATACTAAAAATTTTTTAAAAATAAAAATAATTTTTTTTTTTTATTTTACGACAATATGTAAACATCTGCCGACTTTTGAATTGATTAGGTACTGTATAGTAAAAAAAAAACCGAACACTGTTTTTCATAAATTTTGGTTAAAATATGTTTGAAATATTTTTGTGGGTTTTTATTTCACAGGACGTTATGAATATTGCAAGAACCGTAACTGTGGTATTGTTGCATTTCTTTAATTACAAATATTTAGTTGCATTGCTTTAATTACAAGTATTAATTTAATTAAAAATTACACTTGAATTTTTAAACAAACCAAAATAAAAACTTTCCTTTAACTGTCATAAAACATTGTTATTAATATTGTTGGTACACAACACAGATTAAAAAGTGAATTTTTATTCATAAGTGAGTAACTTTAGCGGAAAACTGTAACAGAGAATTCCAAACTTCGGCATTAATTATCATTATTGTAAAATTATTTTACCAAATTTGTTCTATTCTATTATACCAACAAGCTGAAACAAAACACATTTAAATAATAATTTATGTACCTGCGACACACATCAAAATAAGAGTACCAATAATAATAATAATAAAATATTAAAATACATTTACATAATAAGAGATACTATAAATATACATAATTATGTATGTAAGCAAATATACAGTAAGGTAAATGTCCCAAATTCCGACACTTTAAGGAAGAACTAAACATATTTTCCTAAAATAATTTAAAATTCGTTTCTAGGAAAAAATATTTTCCTAGAATAATTTAAAAGGCTCAAAGTCTTTTGTCAACAACCAGACCAAAATTTTTACTTTAGATAAATTATCACTTAAGAAAAATAGAAAGATAAAATACAAAAAATAAGAATTTTTGTACTACTGAAATGACACATAATTTCGACATCTACCATAAGACTTAGCTCTAAATTCAATACCTTTGTGAACTTATTTTCGTGTTTTTAAATTCAACAGTGTCCATAATTTTGACTATAAACGCTTTAGCTCAAATTAAAAAGAAAAAAAAATTGATAAAGATGCATTTAACCTTTAACCGGTAAGGTGATGTCTGTGAGCCGTATACAAAAATATTCTTTTTTGTTAACTGAACGTTTGTGTATTCTTTTATGATTTAGGGCAAATTTTATCCTGCTGGCGTAAGGGGAGTGGTCTCCAGTTTTTGGCTATCTATGTTACCAGCCCGCGGTATGTTAATCTGTTGATGTCTCTCAGACATCACTTTACCGTGATTATTATAAAAATTCACCTTACCGGTTAAGGGTTAAGTATAATTTATTGAAAAATTGCTTTATTTATTACACGTACATATTAGCTAATAATGTACTTTTCCAATTTCTGCTAATATAAAAATCAGTACTGTTTTGTTGTATATTTCGCAAAATAACTAATTGATCATTAATTTTAGTACAATATTTGTTAAAAATAAATCGAAATATACAAAAGGTAGTATTACCTAATGTTCATAGATATCTCTTGATATACAAAACGAACGTTTTAAAAGCAGAATTTTTTTAAATTCTTTAAAATAATATAAACGTTTGATTTTAAGACACTGTCTGATTTTGGGTCATTTACCTTATCTATTGATTCATTCAAATTGATAAATATTCCTTTTCAGTTCCCAGCCTCTGTGGTTCCCAGTGTGTCAAAATCGTCAAAACATTTTTTTTAAATAAACAATTACAGACATACATATGTACTTGGGGATTCACAGACCATCATGATATCATCACATCAACCATCGATAATCAAGGAGTTGGCCAAGTGCGTATTTAACACACATTAAGCCGAGTTGCTGAGTTATTTGCGTTTTTGTATTTTTGGGGATAAAATACATCGCATCGCATATTTTTTTACGGTTTACTGTGAAAATAAATAAATATATTTGTACTTGTGTTACTTAAGGGTCAATTAAGTGGTAATTGGATTCCTTACAAACCACATGGACTTCGAAATACAATATTTCTGAAACGAGGTATAAAAAGTTGTTAAAAGAACCTTAACTTGATTTTAAAAGATTTTTCTAATGATATGCTACAAACAGTATACATATAATTATTTTTGAAGGAATTGACGAAAAAAATTTTTCAGCATTTCTCTTAATAATTTTGATTTGAATTTTTGGAAATGTTATCTAATATCAGAATATACTTTGACGTAAAATTTCACTTACTGAGTGTACTAAAATTGTTTATGCCCAATTATAAATACGGAAGATAGGTACCATAAGAAATTAAAAAACAAATTGTTTTACTGACGGTTAATTGAGATATCTATCTGTAGCATGTATTATATTTGCAAAATTTCTTCGGAACCCTAATCTTTGAAAATTATTTTTTAAAAAGCCATACATAAACATAATATATTTATGACCTGTCAAACTGGATATATTTATGTGTTTTGGAAACACCAGTAACCTATTTATTTTATACATAAGTATGAATATGTATTTTTAGTTGCATGTGTATGATTGCCGATTGCCGATTGGCGATTGGTATTCGTATTATGTATTTTATTATCATTTTATCAATAATAAAACAGTACATTCTTCCTTATTTTTTTAACAATACAGGTACTGCTCTAAGCTGTTTTAAACTGTTGCATAACTGTGTGAAAATAAATTAGCGATTTATAATTTCTTTAAATCAAAGTATTAAAATTAAAGGTATGTGTATGTGCGTGAATAACAAACCAATTGTATATTTTAGAAATGTTTTAAAATTTAATTGTTGTGTCATAATTCATAAATACTTCAACTTGACGTACTTGCTCTGAGATAGTCAGGTACAAAAGTTTATCTCAGCAAAAAAACTTAATCAAAAATTAAATAATGTATTGATATTCTTCAGTTATTATATTTGTATACCACTTTTTTTTTGTATTTCCGCGCGCTTATGTTGTAGCAATTTAAAAGAATTGTTGAAAAAACGTTGTAAAAACGTAGTAAAATGATGTTTTTAAATTATATTTCAAAATCGGCGTGGTCAATAATTTTTATTTCTTATTAAATATGGTTTGTAACTTTGTATTAAATAACATACTCAATTTTTATCAAATTCCTTTGACACGTTTTCATTTTATTCTAAAAAAATAGAATTTTCCCATAAGAACCCGTGTTAAAATTACAAAACTTTGAAATCGTTTTTCTCAAAATTGGGGTGGTCAATTTTTTTTTCGGTAAGGGCTCGTATTATTGGTATTGGAGAAAATAAATATCTAGAGAACTTTGTTAAATTTCCAAATAATTTAATGAGATTTGACGAAATCGATCTATTTGATATATGACGTAAATTGTCTCATTAAAAATTATGTCCAAATTTTTATGGACACTACTGTATAACTATTTTCAAAAGATTTCGTAAACAAGCAGGTAAAAATATTTTGTTGACAAAAAAATTTACATTCAAAAAAGCCAAGGAAAAAAAATGATAAGTAATCAGAGCCTGATTAAGTTTTTTTTTCTAGGCGCCATTTTTTAACACGTTTTTGACAATCGAAAATTTCTGAAATCAAACTTGATCCGTAAAATTTAACTAGCAATACTTAATTAGTAGACTGAGACCTTTCTCTCCTGCAAATTATGAAACTTATTTACTTTACACCCTGTATATATATATATATATATACATATACATATATATATATATATATATATATATATATATATACATATATATACATATATATACATATATATATACATATATATATATATATATATATATATATATATATATATATATATATATATATATATTGTTATGTTCTGTAGAACGTTTTTGAGAATTTTAAAAATTGTTAATTTCCTAAATTAATTTTATTGAACTTTTTGTTGCCTCTCACTGTACCTTCGCTGTTAAACGCTAACTGTACAGTGACTGTGTTAGGTTTATTGTATTTGTTTAGGTTGCTATTTTGCGCGCGTAACAAGTAAATAATTTTGGAGGTAACTGACTTATATAAAATCAGCTGTTCGCTTGTGTCATTCTCATTTTTTAATTTGATTTCTTCCAATCACGATCGGACTTTTCTGATAACAGGAATTTTTGTAACGAAATTAAGTGACAGTTTAATTAAAATTTATAATATAAGTATCGTATTATACAACAATAGAGGGCATATCCTACAACTGTGGACTTTTGTTGATTGAAATCATATGTTACTTTAAATGAACAAATCCAGGAAGCACTCAACTCGCTGACGGTTTAAATTTGGAGTTTACGCCTTTTTTATGTGGATTACATCTACATTTGGATAATCATCACAGTTTCAACGTTCTAAAGTCCATTTAACATCATCTTCAAAGTGGAAAGTTTAGTTAAGTAATCTTTTCTTTGGCATGTCCTATTACTTTCTTTTCAACATGGTGCTTGGGTGCTTATTTTAGTTAACAAATTAACATTGCATAGGAACTATATATAAAGTGTAACACAGTTGAACTTCTATTAACTTTTTCTGTCACTCAAATTTTCTCCTAATTTTGTATTAATTTTCTAAAGTTTTCATACTAATTGTATTTAAGGCTACCTATCAAACTAGTCATTGATTAATTTTCTTTTAAAATTTATAGCATGCTTGTGTGGTCAGTGAATATTTTATTTCATTTTTTTTATATTTTCATACGTTCTCTTGTAAATTTTATTAAAATTTATTGTATTTCGTAAATTTTCTATATTTTTCTTACGTAATCATTTTTTGTTCTTTTTTTCTTATCTTGCTAAAGATATTTACTCACTGACTAACTTTTAATATTATGTAATTTATTTCTTAAACTAAATTGTTGCCATTTTACATTTTCCTAAATTTTAATCATCTTTTTATATTGTTTATTATTTCTGAAACAAGAAATTGTTATTAATTATTTATTTGTATCAAATTTATCACTCAGTTACTTTTGTATAAACTTGTATGGGAACACTCTGAAATAAACCCTCACGACCGGAAATTGTACCAAAAATTGTACAATTAAACGATTAAAACAAAAACAAGTTTCATGTAAGACTGAACTACTAAAGGCAAAAATAAATTTTAATTTCAAACTGAAAAATATCTATTATTTAAAATTTTCCTATTTCTTTTTCAGTGCAATAAGAAATTATCTCAACACAATCTTTTAAAAATTTGTTTTCAATGAATTTTTTTTTAATACCTAACAATATATATATATATATATATATATATATATATATATATATATATATATATATATATATAATATATATATATATATATAAAATCATCTCTACTATACTTAACATTTTGTACGGCCTAACGGAGTTCCACTGTACTTCGACACCCACCAGTCGAAGCACACACGAGTAGTATCAAAAGTAACCAGTAACACTTCACCAAGCGAGTGGCGCAACGGTAAGACGGCTGACCGTGAACCGAAAGGACCGGGGTTCCGTCCCCAACGCCGATAACCTCTAACACCAATTTTTTTTAATCACACTTTTTCTTTTCTTATGTCATGGTGGAACATTCTAGAGGAATCTGGAAGAACTACAACGCACAAACAGTCGCGTAACAGCCCAACAACATAAACACCTGACGTCAGCTCCAGCAGAGTATTTAAGCCAGTTCACCCAGGCCGGAAGGATCACAAAAGCCAAAGTCGCAGCGTACTCGCTCTCATCATTGACGGGAAACGGACACCTGTCGCTAGCCAAGAAGCTACTAATATACAAGCTGTGCATAAGACCAGTGTTGACCTACGGCATTGAGATATGGGGACCTGCGCTGAGCCGAACCAAGAAACGGCAATTGCAACGATTCCAAAATAAACTGCTACGCAAAATATGTGGGGCACCCCAAAATTATGATGCAGCCACACTTCACGAAAGCACTGAGCTAGAGACAACTGAAGAAGAATCGAGGCAAGGACAAGAAGATTGTTGTGTCAGATGAGGATTCATGAAAACCCACTGATCCAGGACGCGGTCACCCGAAGAATACCGAACACGCGGCGATCCACAAGACACCTGCTCCCCAGCGAAATCTACCCATGCAGAAGGACAGCAGAATCGAAAACAAGAACAGACATACTAAGGTTTAGGTTTAGGGTTTAGAGTTAAATTTACATTTATATATTTATTATTTATTTATTATTTTATTTTATTTATTCTATTTTATTTTATTTTATTTTATTTTACTTTATTTCTTTATTTTCTTTATTTTATACATATATATCAAAGGGTTTTTGAAAATTTTTCCCTAATTATTAAGAAAATTCTATTGTAAACAGAGATTAAAAATAAATTAAAGAAAATTGCTTACATTAGGAGTTAAAGGAATCCAAGTATTGTAATAACACAAATGTTAATGTAAATACATTGTAGCACCATAAATCATCAATAAATTCAAATTCAAATTCAATTCAAAGGATCAGTGTGCATAAGCAGTTGCGTGTAAATCAGTCGTGTGCAAGCAGTCATAGTGATTCAAGGAACCGAATTGGATTTAAATTGAAAATTGTACGTTAAATTGAAAATTGGACGTTATGTTGGAAATTGGACTTGGATTTGGACTTAGAAAAAAAAAAATAATGTATTCATTTTCCAAATGGTGCCGATTACAGCGATCTATGGCTTTCGTTGTTCGATTTATATCAAATATTAAGGGCTCTCGCCTAGAAAGAAATGTGGAGTACTTAACCACATCAGAATTGAAAAGTGCTCTTAATTTAATCGTAAAATTATTGCAAAATAAATATTTTGCAAGGGAAATCTCATTATTGAGTCAAAATACATCAAATTTAATTGACTTAAAATTCAGTAAATTAAAATATTTAAATCCGTTCGTTGATGGGGAAGGTATATTACGCGTTCGCGGACGCTTGAAACATTCAAGGATTTTGTCTTTCCAAAAATATCCTATTATTTTTCCTGCTAAAGATCCTATTACGAATTTGATAATAGTTCATGAGCATGAAAAATTGCTACACGCTGGTGCGCAAACTACTTTAGCTAGTTTACGACAAAAATTTTGGATCATTAATGGCCGAAATGTTGTGCGTCTAGCTATTCGTAAATGTATCAAATGTTTTCGATTTGTCGCTAGTCCCGCTGAACAAGTCATGGCCGACCTATCGTCTTTTCGAGTCACTCATAGACCTTTCGTTTTTGTTGGTATTGACTTTACTGGCGCTACTGAGATGAGACAATCTCGTCTACGTAAATCCGTAATTACCAAAGGCTACGTATGTTTATTTATATGTTTGTCAGTTAAAGCTATTCACTTGGAATTGTGTTCTGATATGTCCACTCCTACATTCATTGCTGCTTTACGTCGATTCATTTCACGACGTGGCAAGTGTAAATTTATATATAGTGATAATGGAATGAACTTTAAAGGTGCTAACAATGAACTTAAAGATTTATATGCATTGTTGAATAAGGGTACAAGTGTGTCAACTATCCGAGATGAATTGTCTAAAGATCAAATTGAATGATCAAATAATAAGTCCGTCAGCCGCTCATCAAGGCGGAATATGGGAAAGTGGCATAAAAATGGTTAAACATCACTTGAAGCGCATGATAGGCAATTCTGTTTACACTTATGAAGAGTTAAACACTCTATTAGTTCAAATCGAGGCCATTGTGAATTCACGGCCATTACATCCACTGTCAAATGAGCCTGACGAGCTTACGTGCCTCACTCCCGCTCATTTCCTTGTTAATGATAGTTTAACGGCATTGCCCGAAAGAAATTTTATTGAGACTCCTATTAATCGTATAAAACTATAGAATCAAATACAAAAATTGCGTCAAATATTTTGGAAACGCTGGAGTTTAGATTATCTCCACTCCTTACAACAGCGAACCAAATGGTTCAACGTTAATAAAAATATCACACCAGGCACTATGGTGATTATCAGAGATGATAATGCCCCTCCGCTTCACTGGCACTTGGGAAGAGTAATTGATGTATTCCCTGGTGCTGATGGGCACGTTAGATCTGTGTCCTTGAAAACGCCAACTGGAATATATACTAGACCGATTACTAAAATTTGTGTTCTAACCGGTTGATTAAATAAAATTTTGTTGAAATTTGACATTTCAACCGGGGGAGGATGTTCAGTCCTTCAGCAAAATTAATATTTATAACAATATTTCTTTTAATAAATTTAATAATTTAATGGTTTCTTATCATACAATGTATTTTGTATTTGTATTAATTCCATATTTAAATTTAATAATTTTGTTGTTCAAATAGATCACATTACTTTGTAAATTATAATATTCAATACTTTAAAATAAGCACACTATGTAACTTACCTGTATTTTCTAAGTTGCCCAAGAGATAAAACAAAAAAAAAATTAGTAAACAACAGACATTTTTACAAGTTTTGTATTTTGAGAATGTTAAAAGCTAATTTAAATGTATTTTCATCAAAATTAAGTTATTACAAGTATATGAAAATAAATTATAGTTTAAATAAAGTTATAATTAAAGGTGTTGCACTTAATTTATAAAATTAGTGTCTTTCAAGAAGACTGGTCCTAGTTACCAAAGGAAATTGAGAAAGATTTTGTACCGACGTTCCTTATTGTGCAAAACAGCTTCTCCCAACAAACATTAATTTGCCGCAAAATCTTCCCGGACCTACCAAACAACATGATGCCTCCAACGTCAAGGTGAAGGATTCGTCGCCAGCGGATTCATCAGTCTTCGGCAGAGACGTATCTGTTCGTGAGGTTAACCAACATACAACATTCCAACCAGCACTCCCTTCATTAATAGAAATCTCGCGTCTGACTTACTACCAGATTTGCAGCGCAGATGTTAACTTTAAGAAGGTAATGCTTCCAGAGTATTTAGACTACTACTTTTCTGTATGTCAATGGCTCAGAATAATTTATTTGTGATTTTGAACAAACAATCTCAATGTCATGTAATAACTTAGCTCTATCATTACCTGAACCACTTAGACTTACTCTGTCCGCAGTTGGTAATGTCACTTCTATGACTAAGGAAACATTATATCCATCGTTTCCTGAATATCCTAGTCATATGATTCAAGGCCACCCAGGCTATTATGGTCCACTTGACGCTGAGACGCACAATCTCTATCAAGGGATTTGTGCCCCTGGTGTAACTGCTGAAGCTGTAAGACACTCACAAGTAAAGGTCCCGAGGCCGGACCTATCGATTTCGATGAAACTTAAATATATTGTAGAACACTAAAAACTAAGGGACACGTATTTTTTTTATCTGCGGAAAAACGGTTTGAAGGGGTGAAATCACCCTCCAAAAATTGGGGTAAAAATTTAATTTTTCAAATATCTCGGAAACAGTAAGAGATAGAGCAAAAGTTTAATTTGGCGATATTGCTCTTTTTTAAAGAGCTATCTATTGATATGCAATTTGTTCATATTACATTAACAGGGGTGGTTGGGGGTTAAAATTTGGGGGTTAATTTTGCAAAAAGGGGGTGAAAAATAAACAATATAAAAATTTTGTTTACAGATTTGAAATCGACGTCAAAAAATCTAATTGACCTATTTTTGCTCAATGCCCTAATATTAAGTCTAGGGGTAGTTAACTAGAGGGTGACTATGTCGAATAGTCGTACAATTTGGGTATTTCAAGAAGTTCCTCTTCATGGAAAATAGCTTAAGACAATTAGAATAACGTAGAAATGAAATTATCGAATTCAAAATTGAGTTTGAGCAACATTGGAGAGGAGGTGAGTCACCCTCTTAAAATACAAACTAGTTTATATACACTAATTTTTGCTATTAACACACTGATAGTGGGTAAAATAATGCCACAATAAGTGGTTCTTATAATTCTTACAATTTTCCCTTTTGTCAGGGGGTATTCGATTTAATAATTCTTCACTATTTGAATGCCATTTATGCAAAGTAAATTGGCCCTTACGTAGTAGTGATATTAATTCGTTTTGAAGCTGAACCGCTGTGGTTATATCATTTGCACCGGTTAAGATATCATCTACGTATGAATTGAACCGTAAAGCATTAGCTGCGATGGGAAATATATTTCCTTCATCGTGTACAAGTTGTAACAAAGTACGAGTGGCCTGATAGCTAGCTGAAGCTGTACCATAAGTCACTGTGCTAAGTTGCAAACATTTTACAGATGCTGAATTATCTCTCCATAATATACGTTGTAACGATTGATATTTAGGTTTGACATCAATCATTCTATACATCATTTTGATATCAGTAGTGATGCCGTATAAAAATGTACGAAATCTTAAAAGTACCGAAAATAATGTAGGCTGTACAACAGGTCCGGGAATAAGAATATCATTAAGAGATATTCCAGTATCCGTCTTTGCTGATGCATTGAATACGACTCTTAACTTTGTAGAAGATGAGGTATCCTTTATTACCGCATGATGAGGCA
>JAPWDM010000007.1:17888992-17908992 GCA_035578155.1 Brachynemurus nebulosus
GCAACTAACAAAAATAATATAAAAAAATAAAAAAAAAATGACGTAATTATAAAAACAAGATAAAAAAAGACAAGGCTACATTCTGTGGCCGCTTTTGGTAAATGAGGAGGTTATTGTGAAAACAAATCAATATCTTTCCATATTACTTAAAGCGGCTGCATGAATAGTGTCAACGAGAACTCAAGAAATAAAATCTTCTCTTATGTTGCACTACTACATTATTTATTTAGTTAGCTGTTACTGTTAGCTTTTGTAAATTCTATATTTTTACTTTTTATGTTTTATTTGTTACTTTAATATACATTAGTACATTACCTTTGAATGTTCATTCGCATGATCTAGGCTTAAAATACTTACTAAACAGTAAAATTGCCTTCAGGAAACTGGACGAGTCCATCGCATCGTAACAATAGGCGATCCTTTCTACAGTAACAAAACACAATAGGCGACCCTTTCTGCATTAATAAAACACCTTTTTTCTTAAGCCTCAGGTACCAGTGGTAGATGGCATCGTCCAGTTTCCATAACCCAAATAATTTAAAAGATACATAATTTATTTTTATGTTTTATGAAAAAGAAAGATATTTTTTTAAAAATATATATTTATTTTTGTTTTATTAAATAGGAGGGAGATTTTTTTCAAAAATTTTAAAACATTTAGCTCTCAGTATAATTACTGGGGGCTTTTTTTATCAAATTTTTTTTATTCTCTTAATTAATCTATGTTTAAGCCCTTAAAAGTATTATTAGAAATACTTTTAAGGGCTTTTTAAATAACTAAATTTTTAATAATAATTATATATTATTATTAATTAACAATGGCTAATACTAATTTAACCTATTAAATAATTATATCTATTATTATTATATGATAAAGCCCTTAAAAGTATTATTAGAAATACTTTTAAGGGCTTTTTAAATAACTAAATATTTAATAATAATTATATATTATTATTATTTAACAATGGCTAATACTAATTTAACCTATTAACTTTTATTTTATGTAGATTAATGTTTTTAACAATAAGTGTTACCAATTTAACCTATTAACTTTTATTTTATGTAGATTAATGTTTTTAACAATAAGTGTTACCAATTTAACCTATTAACTTTTATTTTATGTAGATTAATGTTTTTAACAATAAGTGTTACCAATTTAACCTGTTAGCTAATTTTATCTATTATTTATAGATGATAAAAAAAGGAAAACTATTGACAACAACACATGGCGTTCCATAACTGGTCACCCATGAAAGTACTTACCATGCCCGATGTTGCTTAACTTCGGTGATCGAACGAGAACCGGTGTTTTCAACATGGTATGATCGTTGTCTGATTGTGGATACGATATTTGTAAAAATATATAGTTTTATAAGTAATACCAGTAATAATAATGTATAATTCTAATTTCATTTATTAATAAATATTTTTTATTACTGTACTTAAAAGCTTTTTTTTTTATTTTATATTTACCTCTAAATATACTTTCCACATCCAATTTATCCTATTAATTATCCATCCAATATATTCTTTATATTCAGAAGTTTTAAATGTTGTATAATAATATAAAAATAATACTTTATATTTCTTAATATATTTGTTAGTGAATAAAGGGTAAATAATATATAATAAAACATTATTTTTAATTTTATAATTTTTATTTTGAAAATAATATCTACATAATTAAAAAACTTTATTATTCAATTTTTATTTATAATATATATTTAAGTTTTTATATTTATATTTATCGTTGCTCAAATTACCTCGTACAAATTTCATTGCCCAAATAACCCCGGTCTACCGTATACAATTTTTATTTATAATATATATTTAAGTTTTTATATTTATATTTATCGTTGCTCAAATTACCTCGTACAAATTTCATTGCCCAAATGACCCCGGTCTACCCTACCAATTGTGAATGTGAAGTTACCTATTCATTGAGGCCAATCGTCCTTCGCACGTAAAAGTTCGACTTAATCTTAAGTAAGACTTTGTCTAACAGTGTACTCACCTTGCACCACGAATCGTCAGAGACGAAACGAATTAGTAAGGAAGAATCTTGTGAATGCTTAACCATAATTACAGTTTTCTCACAGAGAAACCTGAATTGTTCGAGTTTAGTTGATTAGTAGTGACTTTTGGTGACGTGCTGTGCCGACATTGCAAGAGATTAAGCCATAAGGTTGTTATTCCCCAAAATTGAATAACTGGTGCCAGCAACTTTAATTTTTTATATTTTTTATCAAAAAAGTATACGACAGAAGAAAAATTTGGTGGCAGCGGTGGGATAACACATCACCAACCACCAAGTGATTTCGAAGCACTTAATAAATGTCCAACGAAAATTCAAGTACTGATTCCACAAATAGTCACGTTCCGATATATTTGATTGAATTCGGCACTCAAACGGGGAAACGAGTTGTACTTGGTTTTAAAGGGAACTGGAAGATTCAGTATACTGTAGAAACTGATGACAACACAGCCAGTCCAGATCCAGAAAAGACTAATACACACCATTCCTAACAAAAATACAGCTGATAAAAGAAATTATCGCGAATTTTGGCCAATCACCGAATCGTACTGAACCAGGCATTATTAGTGTAGAATTGTTTCAACACCTGAGGTTCAAGATACCATACGAGTCGACTTGAGTCGCAGACCGGGACAACTAACCACATCTTTACCTGAAGAGAACGCCACAAAACCACAAAGGTAAGCAATTCATTTTAAATACCAACCATTCTAAAATAAATATTATAAAAACATTTGTATACTCAACGTCAAAATGACTAACGGTACAAACGAAACAGTTAGTACTCCAATAACGACACCCAAACCAAGTCCAAGTCAAGTACCTGCTAGTGTACCCGCTAGTATAAAGATGAAACATAATGAAACACGATTTGACACCACACAAATAATTGAGTTTACCTATCACGATTTCCAATGCATCTGCTCACATATCAAAGTTTTTGACGAAAAGAATCCAATCTGAGGATTTCACAACCTCCATTCAAATGGCATGTGAGGAGATTAAATACAACCCTTTATACATGCGAAAACTTGAAAGATATGTCTATAATAGGCTATCTAGTCATATTAAGAGAAAATTAAATTTTGTGGATATACCCATTATAGACGAATTAAAACAAAGAATAAATTTACTATTCTCTGATACTACTACAATAGAATTGCGAAACAAAAAGAAACAGTAAGGTAATGCCCAAACGAAACAATTCGTGAATATTATGTGAGAATAGATAGACTCGTCACCGATTGTTGTGCAGCATTATTTTATGATCCAAATAAATCATTGAAAGTTGAGTTTACAAATGAAATGGGTTTGCGACGATTTATAAAGAACAAATTTTGTTAAAGCTAAGACAGATCCAGAAACAAAATAAATTCTGTACAAATTGCCGCAAAGCCAGTCATAATACCCATGAACGTAAATTTAATTCTAAACCAAAAAGATATCCCAGTATATATTATAATCAAAATGATAAACACAAAAATTCAAAAATGATCATAAAAAATGCGAATATTGTAATAAAATAGGACACAATGTTAACGAATGCTTTACTAACAGAAGCAGAGAAAAACGAGAAAAAGAAATAAATAAAGCAAAAATGTATTTAAATCAGTTGGGAAACGAATTGGAGGATCAGATCGCGTCATAGGATCTCATCCAATTTCAAACAGATGACATAATGTAAGCAAAGCCCTTATGTTAAAATCAAATAAGAATAATGCAAAAACCTCAAAAATAATAAGTCAAATCATACAGATCCAAAAAATAAAATAAATGTTACCTATTTAGAATTTGTCATTCCAAATCACAGAAAAGCGAAAATAAAAATGCAGATAGACACAAGATCAGCTATCAGTTTAATTAAATATAATGACCTGAACCCTGAAAATACGAAAGTCGATAGAAGACCCGTACATATAATGACTTGTTACAAATTTGACAGACACAAACCCTATATCCACACGGGGAAAAACTAGATTACAAATCACTAATAACCAAAACACCATCGAATTCACTCCATACATCATAAATCAAAATGATATTGATCTTGAATACGACGGTTTATTAGGTAATGACTTTCTCACAAAAAATCAAGCACTAATAAATTATTTTAACAATCTACTAATTTCATCCAAAAAAAAATTAAGTTTAAACTAAACACCTGTCAAAATAATATGCAAATAAGTAATATTAAAGAAAAAAAGAAGGTTATACCAACATGAACAAGAGTGAAAAACCTGAAGAAAAGAGCCGCCTAACAAAAATCAAAGGAGAACTACGTACAAGCCATCTACGTAAACAAGAAGAACTACCACTTCTCTATTTAATCCTAAAATTCAACGAATATTAAAATTGGAAGGTAACGGACCAGGAAAAACCGATGTAGTCACACATGAAATTAAAACAACGAACAACCAGCCATTAATATCCAAGATATACCCCTTACCAAAGGCAATGGAAAACGAAGCCCTAAAGCAAATAAACCAGCTACAGGAAGAAAAAATTATCAAGGAATCGAAGAGCCTATATAATAGCCCAGTTTAAATTGTTCCCAAAAAAGAGGAAGCCTTGGGACAAAAAAAATACAGAATGGTCATTGACTATAGGAATTTGTACAATACTCAACATCGACTGCATTCTGCAATCATTAGGACAAAAGAAGTACTTCAAAACGATGGATTTAGCTTCAGAATTCCACCAAGTACCAACTACCAAAGAGGATATTGAAAAAACAGCCTTCTCAACTCCTTTTGGTCACTATGAATTCTTGCGACTGCCATTCGGACTAATAAACGCACCAGCAACATTCCAAACAGTAATGAATACTATCCTTAAAGAACGAATCAGACAAGGAAAATGCTTGTTACCTTGATGACATAATTACTTAAAACAAGATTTAAATCCAAGATTTAAAAGCACATCTAAAAAACATTTAAATTTTGTCCCTGACGATTATGTCGTCTCAGGACTAATTCATGATTAATAGCATCTATAACAAAGCATACAACATCAACCGGTGACGACATTTATGTAAATGTTCCTAGGATTGCTAGGAGAAAGAAAATTGAAAAATTCATGTCCTAGCAAAAGAAGTCATCACCAACGGAGCTGATGAAAAGTACCTAATTCCGCATCATGATCTACGCCCCAAATGTCGGGAGCTTCTTTTGATAGAGTGCGACACAGAATGGAAAATTTCTAACAAGGGCAGAACTCTCGCCAGTATTCAACCGACCATCTGTGTCGTTAAATATCAAAATCCGGTAAGTTACACTCTTACCCTAAACTGAACTATGAATGGCGCCAAATTTAAAATATAAAAGTGGTTTTTCCTATCTTTTTCAAATTCAGGTAACTCACCATTAATTCTGTGAAAACGAAGATTAAATTCAATGATTTTTTTTCATATTCCGGTACGTCCGTTAACAGTTGCATATCAAACTCAGGAACGTCCATACTAACCAATTAGAGCGAAGCATAGCATACAAGATGGCTGCCATTTCTATAAATTTTGTGAAATTGCGAGTATTGTTTCAGTGTTTGTTATTAAATGTTATTGGGAAATATGAACAAAAATAATATATATATATATATATATATATATATATATATATATATATATATATATATATATATATATATATATATATATATATATATATATATGTATACATGTGTGTGGTGGATGCGGTTAAAGCACGGAAAAAGACCGTGTTAAAAGTTAAAACTGACAAAACCCAGAAGAAAGCTAAAAGGTAAGTACCGTAAAACCGTCTAGACCAGTGGTACTAATATAAACAGTCGGTAATTAATAAATAATTTAACTGAGGCAAATTTTCAAAGTTGTCGAGATGACGTCGTTGAGCAAATGTGACTATCATGTAAATTATCTATTTAACTTGAAGCACGGTTTGACAGAATAAGAATGTTTTAATGAGATGTGTTCTGTGTTTGGTCAGGAAATCCCTTCTGCAAGGACCGTGGAACGATGGTTTTTACAGTTCAAGCGTCGTGATTATGACCAATATGACGACCCACGACCAGGTAAGACTGCGGAAATTCAAGTTTCGGAAAACTTAGCTCGTATGGGAAAAGCTTTTAGTGAAGATCGCCGAATCACATATCGTCAGTTCTTCTTCTTTGCACAACATTGCGATCAAGCATTTAAGTGTAAGAAACCTTTATAGTGCCATATTTTAAATGAGCATCAAAAATACCGTTGCGTACAATGGGCGCAGTCTATGCTGAAGTGATTCGATAATGGCCAGTTAACAAATGTTTTTTCAATTATTACACGTGATGAAATCTGGATTTATTATTATGATGTGTCAACTAAATCCTAAAATAAAATAGCGTAAGGTTGCCAAAATTGCACCGTCTCTTAAAACGCACCATCACTAAAAAGAGGAGTATTATGCATTTGAAACTCTATCTATTGATAGTTAATAGGCACTAGCACATAACTGCAATATAGGTAGCTAATAATATCTGCGTATTTGTGTCTAATTATTCGTCAGTGGTTAATCCAAAATTTTGACTGTTATCAATATAAAATTTTGATGTAATTTGTAAGGTAATACCTTTGTCCTTTTCTAATAATTTATTTATGTTAATTTATTTAGAACGTGTAATATCTTAAGTCTCTTTTCATGTATGTATGAGTTAGGTTAGAATAGTTTTAGAGGTTATAGTTAACGATTTTTTTTAAATAGCTTACAGTTTCTCAAATCGTACTACTATATAGTATCTAAAATCCCACCGGTGCGATTTTGGTAACTGCAATACTATGATAATTTTTTATTTTTATTTTTTATTATTCAGCTTCATTGAACGCGCAGAAGAATTAGCTCAAGCTTACGGTGTCACAGATCAAGAACTAATTCGGTGTGCAGTTGACCTTTTCGAAAGCAAGGCATTAGTATGGCTACACACCGTACGAGATAATATACATTCTTGTGTCAAACTAAAGAGTTTATTGCGCGGAGATTTTTTACCCCCAACTATGACGATGACTTATGACAGGAAATCCAACAGTGAAAACAGGGTCCGAAGGAAAGTATCATATTACGCTTCGCCAGTATGCAAGAGTTATTTCACTGCTTAAGTGTAACACCCAGTGAGTCCGTGAAATTAAAAATATTGAGGAAAAACATTTGAAGTGCATACATCGATCGTTTAACTCTGTACGGCATCCAGTCCATTAGTGAATTATTAGGGTTGTGTATGCGTTTAAAAGAGGCACTAATGAAGAGTGGGCAATTACCAAGTGTACTCGGCCAACTCCGGGATCACTGGAACCTGACCTAGCCTGTCAATCCCGTGGTTCTCGAACCTCGCTAGCTACTATTCTATGTTGCAATTGCAATGAAACTGGACATCCATTTATTACCTGTAATCAGCCGAGGCGCAAGTTCTGCTGTCGCTGTAGAAAGCGTTGGGTGTTTAAAACACATTGTTCTTGCAATCCAGGAAACGGAAGAACGGAACTTGTAAGAGTCGAGGCAAGCCAAGTGTTGCCCCAATCAACCATGAATGGAGTCAGTGGTTAAATCGGGTACCATCAATTCACACGTACCACTCAGTTATCTCGTTTACTGTCGCAAGTGTTAAACGATAACCAACCTTATCTGAAATGTTCTATAGGTGGCGAAACCGTACAAGCTTTGATTGTCACAGGGGCAAATAAATCGACAGTGGGACAACAGCTGTAGTCTCGCCTGAGACACCGTTATCAACTACAATCAGCCAGCTGGAATGTTGTCACCGGGGATGGGTCTCCGTTGAAGGTACCACTATCTTACCCCTCAAGTTTGCTAAGTTTTCGGGTTCAATATCTGTGCTAATAGTTCCTGATATAGAACATGAATGCATTATCGGTATCGGCATTTTAAGGACACATCGATCCATGCTCCATCTGGCACGCAACCGTCTTAGTTTGCAATCTTACGGTCAACTTCAAATTAGTTCGGTGACTGACCGAGTCCAACTAGCGCTTGACCAATCTTTTCGGCTACAGCAGATAATATCCATGTTCGAAATCCTTTGCCAAGATCGTCTTGGGCGTACCCATTTTATCGAATATAAAACCGATACGAGTGATGCGTAATCATTTAAGCAACGTCATTATCCATTACCCCCTGTATTTTCTAGCAAGGTTAATCACCAATTGGACCGAATGTAGCTTAAATGTGGTTGTCAAAAAATCTAATGGTGACATTCGGTTCTGATTTGATGAACGTCCGCTGAACGCGGTTACCAAACGAGATGCGCACCCGCTTCCGTTCGTCACTCGAATACTGGAGTCTCCGAGATGCTAATTACATTACTAGCATAGACCTACGCAGAGCTTTCTGGCAGCTGCTTCTCAGCCCAGAATCGAAAGAGAAAACAGCCTTCACCATCTCTGGACGTGGGTTGTTTCAGTACAAGGTCGTTCCTTTTGGACTCTGCAACGCTCCGCAGATGCTCCAAAGACTAATGGACCGTTTATTTCTTGGGTCCGAGAACATCTTTTGCTACCTAGATAATATTGTTATTGTTAGCCGAACCTTAGAAGAGCACGAGACACTATTCAAGTGTATAGTCGACTTAACGAGGTAGATCTAACGGCAAACCTGGGATACGTCTTAGACGAACGAGGTCTTCATACTGATGAAAAACGTATCGCTGCAATTACAGACTACCCATTGCCGAAGAATTCTACTGAACTTTGTCGCTTTCTGGTCATGTGTTCGTGGTTTCAGCGATTTATCCACAACTGCCCCACAGTGGCTAGACCTCTCACTCAGTTACTATCGTATATACATATATCGGACATGAACGTAATAAAGGTGTCAAACTTTCATGGAATGAAGACGCTACAGCCGCATTTCTTACTCTGCAATAACGACTATGTGAAGCTCCGGTCCTAAAGTGCCCAAATTTTAGCAAGGCATTTACAGTACACCCAGATGTCTCTAATTTTGGCTCGGGCGCCGTTCTCACCTAAATCGATGATCAAGGTGAATGCCAGCCGCTCTCTCTCTAAGACTATGCGAAAGTACAGCACCACGGAAACGGAATGTTTGGCTGTTATTTTTGAAATGGAAAGATTCCGCTCTTATCTCGATGGGCTACGGTTCGCTGTTGTCACCGACCATTACTCGCTACTATGGTTAAACAATTTGATTTCATTCTGGTCCACCGAAAAGGCAAAGAACATGTAACGCCTGATGCTCTATCACGCGCTTACGCTGAGATAGCTGTGGTTAACATTACCGCATGAAACATTGAGAAGCCATTTCAGCTGCACCCCTTACGGCGTACAGTGGAACATGACTGGACCTGGAAATTATTAGTACCAACAAGCAATCAACAGATGGTGCTGGAGAAATGTCATGATGACTTCTTTGCGGGTCATTTTGGATTTTTTAAGACATTATGCCGACTCGCACAACGCTACTATTGGCCTGGCATGAGAGCTGATGTTAAAAAGTATATCCGTCACTGTCACGCATGTCTGGCATATAAAACTACTAAACAAAACCAAATGGGACTCATGGGACGTTTTCGTTCAGTTTCTAAATCGTGGAAGGTCATCTCGACAGACTTACTGGCACTGTTTTATTTAAAATAGTTGCAAATGGGACAATATTCCCACCTTTAACCCTTAACCGGTAAGGTAAATTTTTATAATACTCACGGTAAAGTGATGTCTGAGAGACATCAACAAATTAACATACCGCGGGCTGGTAACATAGATAGTCAAAACTGGAGACCACACGTATATGCATGTATCAAACACTCCCCTTACGCCAGCAGGGTGAAATTTGCCCTAAATCATAAAAGAATACACAAACGTTCAGTTAACAAAAAGAAGCAGGGAGGAAGAAAGCTAAAAGAATATATTTGTATGCGACTCACAGACATCACCTTACCGGTTAAAGGTTAATCCTTTTTCAATATAAACGCTATGTTCCATCATCAATAGTAGCTAAATATACGTAAACGATGGGGAATAGGCCATTCAGAATTAGGTTGGATGACTAGTGACACATTTTGTGAGTACATCACCAATGTTTTTTATCCACGGTTAAAAGCAAATTCTGTTCCACTACCTTTGATACTATTCCTGGTGGACATTCCAACTTAAGTGAATTTTTTAAACAAAATGGAATTATATTAACAAGTTTTTAAATGTTACCCACCTTCTTCAGCCTTTAGACGTTGGAATTTTCTATCTGTTGAAAAATTGTTGGCAAAGTGGTATTCGTAAATGACATATAGAATATAACAGCAAAAAATGCAACGATTGGGTTTCCCCAAAAATTTACAAAAAGGTTTAGAGGCCAGTTTCGCCATCCATTATTAAAAAGGTGTTCCAAACTAGTGAACTCTATCCTTTTAATGAAGATGCCATAGATTATTCAAAATTAGTAAATTCCTCATATTTAGAATCAGTAGTGAACAAACTCCAGTACACTGATACATGTAGATCTCTAATCAGTGTACACATACATTAACACTGATCTGCTGGCCGAGAAGCTCAGAAAAAGCAAAGACGAATTTACAAATATTTTCTAGGCAGTAAAAGAAGATTGTAAGGAACCTGATATAGATATAAAGATCCCAACATTGGCTGAAAGACAGACCCACAGATGCAATGTTCAGTATTCATCAGCTGAAGATTATCTCAGAATGGCAATTTACATTCTGTACATGGATTCTATAATCACGTCACTTACTACAAGATTTAGAAAAGATAAAGACATACCTTTCAAAAGCACTAGCGGAGTGGCCGAGCGTGCTTGTGCGCCTAGCGCTTGCCGACTGGTAGGTCAAGAGTTCAAATCCCGCGGCTGACTATGCTCGTGAAGGTTTTCTGCAGTTTCCCTTCACAACTCCAGATGAATATCGGCATAGTTCCTTAAGAAAACGGCTGCAGACGTACAGCTTCCAAATCCTAGCCCCCCAAACCCACGTTCCTTGTCCTCCACCCACATCATTAAATGTATCATGTAATATGTAATGTATAAATAAAGGCATACAAATAATGATGTGGGTGGCGTCTGTTATAGATTGAAAAATCTTAAAAACGGACGTTAAACACATTATTATTATTATTATTACCTTTCAAAAGCGAAAGTCTTCACCATTATTTAATGAAAAAACAGAATAAAGAAGATTTCATGGCAGATATAAAAAGTTTGCAAAAGTTTTATCAAATCGAGAACTTGGAAGCAGAAGCTAAATTATGATAAGACGTCTGGGCACATAAGGAGTGTTTGAAAAAACACGGTTTTACCCAGCAGTGAGGAGACTGCTAGTATTCTACCTAAACATACACCCTTACAACTTACACAGCAGACTGTTCCTTAAGCACACTGCGTAGAGTGAAGACGTGATTGAGAAGTACTACTGGCGAGAACTGTCTTTCAAGTTTATACCTTATTTTGACAGGAATAGAGCAAAAAACACCGATTTCGAGGACAAAGTGATTGACTTGATTGACAAAAAAAAAAGAAATTTACAGTTTGCATTTTCAGATAAATATTAGTGTCAAAATCCGTAAATTAACCTACGCTTTTAATAATATACTTTACAGTTTGCTACCTGTGTAAACATTTTTAATTTGTTTTCGGGATTAAAGTATAAGCACATTGTTCCTGCATCTGTATTGGTAAATATCTACTGATTTCAATAATATAACGTGTTATTCGTTTTTTTTTTTTCGTTTTTAATGAAATATAAATAACGTAGGCTAGTATTTTGGTAACAGACTAAAGTAATATACTATAAAATCCAACTGCAAGCAAATAGTAATATCAAATAAAATTTCAGGCAACCTGCACAAAAATCGAACACCAAAAAATTATAAAATCAGATAAAATTAACTACATAAACAAAATGGAAAATATTCTCAACTCAGAAAACTTTAATTTATCAACCCACAACCCCACTAACGGATTGAAATCCAAGCTTCAAAACTTTATACATAATTTTGATCTAAATAAATCCATTAAAATTCCTTTGAATGCTATTATTCCGAGGTTATACGGGTTGGCTAAAATTCACAAAGAGGGTGACAAATTTAGTCCAGTCGTTTCACAAGTAGATTCTCTTGTCAGAAGTTTATCCAAATGGTTCTTGGACAATATCTATAAATTCATAAACATCAAATTTGAACATTCGTTAAATAATAACAGTTAATCTTGCATATAATTATCGAATTTCAAAATTCTTAACAATTCTCTCCTATTGTCGTTTGATATTGTTGATCTGTTTACACAAATCTCAACCGATGAACTAAAGATCCTTGTCGATGAATTTTTGTCCAACAACTTGGTAAGTACTCCTGAATCACCTAATGTGGTTTGAATCAGTTTTTGAATACTCTACTTGACCACAATTATTTTTTATTCAATAATAAGTTTTACCTTCAATGTAATACACTTGGGATGGGTGCTTCTGTCTCGCCATTATTAGATAATTTCTTCATGAATCACTTCGAAAAATTTTCAATTCCAATTATAAATATTTAAAAAACTTACCGCCGATTGAGGTAAGTTTGGCCCTTAAGGGTAACTTTGGCCCAAGTCTTGGAAAAAGACAGTTTGATTTACTATTAGTTAGCAAATATAGCTATCAACTTGGTTCTTGTGGTAAATGACAGGTAGCAGCACTGGCTATACTCGAATGCTAAGATTGATTTAATTCCATCTTTTACCACTGCTTAGTGCTGCTCTAGCTTCACCGTTACTTCTTGTAAATGTTTTAATGCAAACCAACTTTTGTTTACATATCCAGAACAACTTAAGATTTTTGATTAGTAAGTGTATAACAGCTTTCATTTAATATATATTTAAAGTATTTTAAGTTTGTTTTTTCTGATACTTACCTTGTTTATTAGTAAAATGTGATTTTGTAAGCTGGGGTAACTTTGGCCCAAGTATTGAGGCCAAATTGGCCCAAGTACTGGGGCAATATTAGCCCAACATAGAGTCTGATAAAATTAGTGAAACCTTCTCAGATCTCGAAGATTGTATTCAAGTTCATGAAGTCCCTCTCCCTCCTCTCAGTTCTTCAGTTTTTATCAACCCGTCGGAGTTTGTCGTTGACAATTTTGTCAACGAAAAAATTAAAATTAGTGTATGTTTACATACACTAATTTTTGCAATTAACACACTGACAGGGGGTAATAATGTCACAATTGATGGTTCTAAAGTTAGACTATCGTATGTAAGGTTTTTATTAGGTTTCGTTATTTTAGGTTAGGTTATGTAATTTTCGGTATCGATAATTTTCGATAAGGAAAAATATAATATCCATTAAAAAACAAACCTAATAAAGACCTTACATATGATAGTCCAACTTCAGAACCACTTATTGTGACATTATTTTACCCACTATCAGTGTGTTAATAGCAAAAATTAGTGCATATAAACTAGTATGTAATTTAAGAGGGTGACTCACCCCCTCTCCAATGTTGCTCAAACTCAATTTTGAATTCGAGAATTTCATTTCTACGTTATTCTAATTGTCTTAAGCTGTTTTCCATGAAGAAGAACTTCTTGAAATACCCAAATAGTACGATTATTCGACATAGTTACCCTCTAGTTAACTACCCTTAGACTTAATATTAGGACATTGAGCAAAAACAGGTCAATTAGATTTTTTGACGTAGATTTGAAATCTGTAAACAAAATTTTTATATTGTTTATTTTTCACCCCCTTTTTGCAAAATTAACCCCCAAATTTTAACCCCCAACCACCCCTGTTGATGTAATTTGAACAAATTGCATATCAATAGATAGCCCTTTAAAAAAGAGTAACATCGCCAATTTAAACTTTTGCTCTATCTCTTACTGTTTTCGAGATATTTGAAAAATTAAATTTTTACCCCAATTTTTGGAGGGCGATTTCACCCCTTCAAACCGTTTTTCCGCAGGTAAAAAAAAAATACATGTCTTTTAGGTTTTAGTGTTCTACAACATATTTAAGTTTCATCAAAATCGATAGGTCCGGCCTCGGGACCTTTACTTGTGAGAAATATAAGACAGTTTACGTAAAAAAGCGCAAAAAATGGGCCAATGTTACCCCAAATTATGGTACTCTTGTGGAAACGTTATGTTGATGACATATTCGTCATCTGGTCTGGTACTAAAGAAGAAGCACTTGAATGTCTAAATTTTATCAATTCCATACATACTAGAATAAAATTGACAGTTGAATTTGAGGTTAGTGGCAGTCTCAGTTTTCTGGATATTACCGTCAAAAGGAATCTTTATTCTAAACGTCTTGTATACTCAGTATACCAGAAACCTACACACACTGATCATTGCATACATTTTTCCTCCTCTCACCCTCATAGTCACAAGTTAGCTTCAATTTTGCCTTTAATAAAAATTTTCTCGTATCGTTTAAACAAAGTAAATTTTTGTCATGAACTTGCTACTATTATAAAAATAGGTAAACGTAATGGTTATAGCATTGAATTAATTTTAAAGATATTTTCTAAACATCTCAACAGATTTAAAGATTCGATTATGTTTCCCAATTTTACAAAATCTAGAATTAATCCCAATGAGAAATATGATTCAATCTCCTATATATCTAATCAAGCAAATGATCTCGGTAAGGTTTTTAATGATCATGGTATTAAACTCAGTTTTTCATCAAACAATTTACTTTCCAGATTACTAGTTAAAAACAAAGATCAAATGCCGCCCTTACAGAGGTCGGGGGCTTATAGGCCACATAGGCCAAACAGGCCGCAAGTTTTCGAAGAAATTTTCTAAACATTTGGGTGCAATATAATCTTCAAACATTAGAAATAATTCGGCTATAGCAAAACATATCTTAAATACCGACCATAATTTTATAATTTCTGAAAACTTTAAAATTTTGCAATTTTGCGCCAAAGGTGGTACACTAGATTTTCTAGAAAATCTGAATATCGCACATAGTTTAAACTGTAATCGGTCCTGTTTGAATGAGATTGCGCAGTTATTTTAATTTAACGAATGTCGTGAAATGACGAATACTTTGGGATCTTTGTTGAATTCGCCATTTAATGACAACAAGTTTAACAACAATGCGGTTTAACAACAATGTTTTAAGTATGCGGTTGTGTGTTCTTTTTGTAATTTGAATTTAATTTTAATATTAATTTTTCCAATTTTTTTATTTTTTTTTTATTTTTATGTAATAGTGTTTCTTACTGATGGTGCTGCCATTTTACGAAGAATTTCTTCTAATCAATTTTATCCATTTGACGACATTGGTTATTAAATTTAAATTAATTTTACATGATCTATTTTTAGGCATACTGACTTCCCGTTTTTAAACGGGTATACATACCCTGCGTTGTTAATTTTATTATTTTATTTTTGTTTTAATTTTTCACACCCATATATTTTATGGGTACATTTTGTTGTTTTTGTTCTTTGAATTTTCTGACTACTATTTTCGCCCCTGAGGGTGACTATAATTTGGTCGAAACATGTCAGGCATATTCCAATAACAGTGATTTTGATGTTTTTATGGTGATTCTATAATTCTTTGGTGTTAGATTTTTGTGCAGGTTGCCTGGAATTTTATTTGATAACAGAATGAAGTTTTACAACATGGTCGAAACCGGAAATTTTATGGCTACTTACAAGTCGTCATTTGCCATCCCAAATATTAATGAAGTTAAAAAAAGCTTGTAAAAACACCCCTTATTCCCAGTTCTAGGCCCCCTTACATATTATCATATGCCCCCCTTACAAATTATTATATGGGCGCCCATGCATACATTCAGTGAAACAGCATACATTTACGTTGATAAAACTGGCAATTATTGTAAAAAAATTAAAAGGTCTAATAATTCAAAGACGGAGTTTATTTTTTTAAGTAATTGTGTTGTTAATTCGGAAAAAAGTGGACTTCAGTATCATAAATATTATCTGAAAGACATACTACAAATTATTCAATTATTGGATAATGGAATGGATAGGATCAGAGGCGCCACAGCAAAAATAAAATTGAAGGAAAAATTCCTTTAAAAAATTGTGCTGAGTCCAATTTTGAAAAACTGAAAAGATGAACGGCTTGCTATCTAATCTGCTCATAATCGATTTCGAAGAAGTCTGTAGCACAACTATATCGATGAAAAGAAAGTATCCGAAAATTTGGAGCAAATCTAAACAAATATACTTTTATTGCAAAGTATGTTCTGCAAAAGTTTCAAAACGTTATTACTAGAGGTAGCATAGTTTATGATCTTGACATAAGGCGATGGGCATTAGAAAGTAAATAGAAAATCATGCTTCAATCAAAGCAAAGAAACATGGATAAGAAAATTTAGGAAAGTTCACTGCATCATGTGTAAAAAGATAATAAAATTGGCAACGGCAACAAAAAAAGAAAAGACGTGCACTTACAAGAGGTGGCGAAAGCTTTTATTGCAATGATAAAACCTCGTATTATACAGATTAGGACAGATATTGTATATAATGCAGGCGAAGGAGAATTCCAGTTAGAACTTCAATCTGGCAGAATATTACTTGGAACTAGAACAAACGCAGTAAAAACGTCCACTACTCATAGTAATACAATAATGCACACTATATCGAAGTTGACTGCTGTGTCTCCATTATACGTAGTTTTACAGGAACCAACTGGCACGTTTGTAGCCAGAGTTTCTATACGACAACCGGCACAGTGGTTGGACCCCGGAGAAGCTCCACAACACTTCCTAAAACCGAAAGAGCCTCAACAGAAGACCATGGTAACGGTTTGGTGGTCGTCAACCGGTCTGATTCACTACAGCTTTCTGAATCCAGGCGAAACTATCACGACAGAAAAATACTGACAAGAAGTCGACGAAATGCACCGCAAACTGCAACACTTGCGTCCGGCATTGGTCAATAGAATCCTTCTTCACGATAATGCTTGGCCGCCACACGTCGCACAACCGACGTTGCAGAAACTTCATGAATTAGGCAACGAAATTCTAGCTCACCCACCATACTCACCAAACCTCTCGCCAACTGACTATCACTTTTTTAAGCACCTCGATCACTTCCTGCAAGAGACTTGCGAGAGTCTTAAACAACCATGATGCTGTTGAAAATGTTTTTCGAGAGTTTATCGATTCCAGGACGTTAGAATTCTATGTTACCGGAATAAATCAATTAGTTTCCCATTGGCAAAAATGTACTGATTCTAAGGGCTGTTTTTTTGATTAGTACCTTTCACTAGGAGCTGAAATATTAAAAGAAATTAAAAACGGCCATTATTTCCCTACCAGTCTAATTTTTTTGCCCCAACTAGTATTTTTACGTTATTTGGTAGTCACCCTCTATGTACTGGGGAAACTGACAATGAACAAAAATGTGAAGAATTTTCTGATATAGTAGCTCCATATTATTTAGTTCAGAACGAAATTTGTCGAAAACAACATAGCTTAAAACATAACTATGTTGCTTCCAACAAATACCGTTCTAAATCATCGTAAAATTTTATCGAAATTCACCAAAAGGTATGACAGTTATTAAAATTCCACTCTGTATACATAGATAATGATTTGTTTACATAAAAAGTTTTTAATGTTTTTTTATACCCGTGTGACCAATACATACGCATTTTTCTTTCCCTCAATCGAAGCACTAGTGTATTATTAATTAACGATTAACTTTATAATATTTTTCTCTTTTTTATTTTTGGTATTTGTATCTTTATAGAAGTTTTTTTTAAATTTTCTTTTCGCCAAACCTCTTTGCAATGACGATTGTTAATTTACAAATAAAGTATCTATCTATTTTAATTTTTATTAAAATTGACATAGTGTTTGAAAAATTACCAAACTGGATCGGCTGGGACTCGAACCCGGATCTCTTGGTTACCAGCCAAGCGCCTTACCAACTAGGCCACCGATCACTTGTTCGAGTGCCACTCCAATTCAGCAATCAATCAAACACAACCTCTCTCTAATGCGAGATGCAGTTTTATACTTTTAATTTCAAATGTTATCGATTCAAATTAAAAGTATAAAACTGCATCTCGCATTAGAGAGAGGTTGTGTTTGATTGACTGCTGAATTGGAGTGGCACTCGAACACGTGATCGGTGGCCTAGTTGGTAAGGCGCTTGGCTGGTAACCAAAAGATCCGGGTTCGAGTCCCAGCTGATCCAGTTTGGTAATTTCTCAAACACTATGTCAATTTTAATTAACATAATGAATTGGCCATCTGCCAAAGTACATCGAGTGTTCAAGTATCAGCCAAAGCTGGACATTGAGTGGACATATGAATATTGGTGTATGTTTAAAAATACGGATAAAAATCCGCCATACACTAATAATGTTTCACAGGCACTCGATAACATTTGAAATTAAAAGTTTAATTTTTATTGTACATTATATTTTTATACGTTAAAATTTGAAATGTTACCAAAGAAAAAGGAAACAATATATAATAAAATCACTGACAGAAGGTCGTAATAATTTATTCCTGGCAATAAAATTATAATAAAAGGTGTGCAAAAGACCATTAATTCAAAGACTCACCTGTTTAAAAGAGCAAGTGGTTCTGACAAATGTACACTGAGGATTCGATTAAGAGAAAGAAAAATGCGCATGTATTGGTTACACGGATATAAAAAACACAAATTTTTTTTGACGTAAATAGCTAATTATATATATATATATATATATATATATATATATATATATATATATATATATATATATATATATCTGTATATATATATATATCTGTATATATATATATATATATATATATATATATATATATATATATATATATATATCTGTATATATATATATATATATATATATATATATATATATATATATATATATATATATATATATCTATATCGGTTGTGCGACGTGTGGCCAAGCATTATCGTGAAGAAGGATTCTATTGACCAATGCCGGACGCAAGTGTTGCAGTTTGCGGTGCATTTCGTCAACTTCTTGTCAGTATTTTTCTGTCGTGATAGTTTCGCCTGGATTCAGAAAGCTGTAGTGAATCAGACCGGTTGACGACCACCAAACCGTTACCATGGTCTTCTTTTGAGGCTCTTTCGGTTTTAGGAAGTGTTGTGGAGCTTCTCCGGGGTCCAACCACTGTGCCGGTTGTCGTATAGAAACTCTGGCTACAAACGTGCCAGTTGGTTCCTGTAAAACTACGTATAATGGAGACACAGCAGTCAACTTCGATATAGTGTGCATTATAATAATAATAATAATAATAATAATATGTATCTTTATTTGTGTTACTAAATAAGTATAAATAGCGTCAAGAACAATAAAAGAATTATAAAATATATATAGATTTATATTTAAATTGAAGCAGAAAAAAAAATGAAGAAAGTTTAAAATAAAAATAAAAAATAAAAAAATTTTTGTTATAATTCAATGTTATAAATACAATTTTCAAATAATAATGTTCGAACAGCCTTTTTGAACTTTTCTAGCGCAAGTTCCCGATAAGAGTGAGCATATTTATTAAATATTCGTATAGCCTGGAAGCCAACATTTCTAGTTAAATATGTTTTAGTGGTAGCAATTTCAGGGTATAAGCACCCAGCTTGTCTAGTGTTATGGCTGTGGATTTGATTAGTTTCCGTAAACAAGTCATAATGTTTTTTAATAAATATAACTGTTTCATATACATATAAGGACGGAAGTGTTAAAATTTTATAGTCAATGAAGAACGTTTTACAAGATTCAGTTAATTTCAAATTAAATATTGCACGAATGCATGACTTTTGCAGTTTGAAAAGGATTTGCAGATCAGTGGAGCCACCCCAAAAAGTGATGCCATACCGAAGGTTAGATTGCATGTATTGGTTACACGGATATAAAAAACAGTTTTTTTGACGTAAATAACTAATTATATGATATATATATATATATATATATATATATATATATATATATATATATATATATATATATATATATATATATATAATTA